>RXPK01000126.1:2922655-3483650 GCA_004143645.1 Protaetia brevitarsis
CATAGAGGCAATGGCTCATTGGTGTTGAGAGAATCATCTCGGTTCTGAATGGCTTCGAGACTGGCTTAATACTTTGCATCCTCATCAGTAGTGCGGTAGCTAGTTAATGTTAAATACATTTGGAAAATTTCTTCCTGGAAAGCAATTACTTTGCTTGTCGCTTGATCTCATTTAAGATGGGAGGAATGTAAGATTTGTGTGGACACTGTTCGGCTATGTGCGGAATTAGGATTTGGAAACGTGTCAGCGTATTCATTTAGATTATTTAATAGATGTATCTGAGAATGGGATCGTGTCTGGAGTCGGAGTTGTGTAGGCATTTTCGTTTACGAAAGGAATTACTTTGAAATTCTACGGTTGACGTCGATCTATAGATATGAACTTTTAATATTCTACAAAAAACATGAACATAATTTTTTAAAAAATCTTTACCAACATGACAACAAAAGTATGTAAATGATTTAAATATACTACTGTACCGAACGAGTTTCTATGAGAGAAGTCGGCATTATTGGCCTATTACTAGTTTTAATAAACTGCTCAATAAAATTAAGAACGCTCTTGTAACGAAGACTGTTTAAGGTCGGCTTAAGACTAATGTAAATTAATTGACAATAGCCTTAACACGTCCAATTTTTCGTTTGATAATAATTGTGAATTAATCGAAACATATAGATAGTGAAAAGAAAATTATTTATAATAAAACAGATTGGAATTAACGTTTTCTGCAAAATCCTATAATTTTCCTTTTGTTTTTTTTTTTTTTTACGGATCCTAATAAAGTTTCAATGAAACCAAAATATGATCTATCTGTTCATTAAAATAAAATATTTCAATTTTACATGCTTAATTGAAAAAATAACCAACAGCCAATAGGAAAATCCATTTTTATGCCTAATAAATTATTAGGTGTTGTTTTTTTTTCTACTTGTGCGTCAGTGTTAATATCATTTATTATACACCTAAATAAATAATTTGTATAATAAATCTTAAATAGTAAGAAAGAAAAAAACATTCTTGTTTATCATTTCAGCAACGGCCACACAAATATACCGTCTAAAATTTAGAAACAAATAAAAATTCAAAATGCAAATTTCCAATCTAAGCTAAATGGTGGCAATTTTAAACACTCAGGAAACGTTTCCGCGCCCATCTAAAATTTAGGAATTGTTTGCGGGCTTCCCACCCTCTTTCCCGAAGCATTTGAACACGTCTATCCGAATCCTCCGACAACACGAATTACATAATAAATATCGATGTAATTAAAGATCTCCGCGGAAAGGTCTTTCGCGAATCCGTCGATTTCACTCCGAATTTGAAATTGAAATTTATCTCGCAACATTAAGCGGCGTGACTAATTAGCCGAAGTGGCCTCTCTCTTTATTCCGCATTTTTCTTCGTCGTAATTACTCCGTACGGTTCGTTACTTTCTGGGATATGAGAATGAATATGGGCCCGAGTTATGACGGACTTTAAGCGGCATTTTTTTTTATTTTTTCGCCCATCATTGATGATTTCTCCGGCCTTCTATTCGCTATCCCCGTTTCGTTTTGAGCTTTCTGGCGTAGTTCTGGAGAGAATGGTGATAGTTGTGGGATTTTATTGGCAATTGTAACGCGAAAATAAATAAAATTTGTTCGATAGATGCCCTGTAATAGTAAATGTGACTTTCTAAAAATAGTTGTTTACACACCTATTTTTAATTATACACCCAATTTACTGAAAATAATATTGTATAATTTATACATACTAATAAAGATTTTGTTAAAATTAGTAAATCTTGTTAAAGTCCACAAGAAAACAATTCTTAACCTAACAACTACCCAAAATTATTACCAATAACAAATCAAATTTGTGAAGATATGAATTATCCAAATAGTATATTAACACGCAACTATTGTTCTCATTACTCCCAATTTTCAAAAATTAGCAGATTAGAACAGAAAATTGACTAATTCAGTTAATCAACAAAAAAATATAACACGTTGCTTTTGTTGCTATATTAAAATGTATTTGTTACTTCTGCGTTCTCTTGTTATAATAATTATACTATAATTATTATAGTAATATAGCGTGTTCACTTGAAATGATTAACCCGATTTTGTGAAGAGTGTTGTATCAATAATACGAAATTTGAACGCAATATATTTGTATTTGTTTAAAAATTACAATAAACTATATTTTAAATCCACACAATTCATTATCCAATCCAGAAGGATGATCAATCTCATATGAGACTACTTAAATAAAAATAAATTAATAAATATAAATTATTCAAAATTAAAAATGGAAATGTTATGGATATGAGAATATGAATTAAATGGGACTGAATCAAAAGACGCTAAGCTGAATGCATTTGTCCAACCTTGCCATATTGAATGCTTCTAAGTTGATTGCATTATATTACCAAAACGGTTGACTAAACGTTGAAATACCAGTTTGTGATGTACCAATTATTATTGGTGTGATTAATATCGGATTACTTTTTTTTGTTCATTACATATCTTTTTCTATGTGTAACTTTAAAATATAATTACCGAGTAAGCAATCAGTTACTTATAACCGTTTGCCGCCTGTAATTAAGATTTTGATCAACTAACCAAAAATTTAATTTAATTATGAATTAAATATAAATAGATCACTCACACTTTCAAAGTTTTACGCACTGGTATCAATAATGACGCTGTTTACGAATTGAAAATATATACATAATGATGGATCCATACAAACGAGAGCAGATAAAAACTATTACTGTGTAGAAATCATTAAATATAGGAATATATTATGATTTTTCTGTGACTCTATTCTGCGAAAAAGTAGAATAGACTCTGTTGTTCCTAATAGGTAATATTTCATATTTATTACAGGTTAGTACCGCACCGAACTTCCATAAGAGGTAAGTGAGTTCAATGTGAATATCTTGAAAGCTGAATATATTAATATAATTCTGAAAATTTCTAGCTATTAAGTATGTAAGATTTTTATGTATATAAATACTACTATTTATAATTAGAGTTTCAATTATTGAGATAAAATTGTGATTTTGAAGCCCTTTATTCCTAGAAAATATCCATAAATACATACAATCTCTTAAAAACTAATTCAAGATCGAGGAAATAACGTTGGTAATAAGCTATATTACAAACAGCAATTAAGGCTTAATATAAGTATTTATATATAAGTCCTGGTGAGTATATAAGCAGAAAATAGCATATAATTATTTTTCATATTAATTATATGCGGCATTAGACACCAAAAAATATTTTAGTTGATTTCGGTTTTTACATAAAATAAATATTTTTGGAGTATATTTAAATATTACCAAGTTATAAAATCTAGCCGAGTTTCATTCTTCGGGCCTACACCCACCTATGGACACAAAAAAAAAGTTATAACATATTTTTTTGAAACTTAAAATATTTTAAAAGATTTTTTATTTATTTATTTTTTATTTAATGGCACTTTAACCATTGCCGATATATAGAATTTTGAAAATCCCTTCATTGGAGATACCGCACAGCACTATTTAAAAAATAAAAAAAGAATATGAATTCCAGGGGGCACACAAATATAAAAATATCTAATATCAAAAAGTTGAAATTAATGTATTAATACATTATAAATACCCCATTGTTTATTATTATTTTAATAATATAGTAAACATCAGTGAATTTTACAAAAAAGTATTTATATATATAGACGCTCTACTGGTGAGTTATATAAGTCAGAAAATAGCATATAATTATTTTTCATATTAATTATATGCGCGATTAGACACAAAAAAATATTTTAGTTGATTTCGGTTTTTACATAAAATAAATATTTTTGGAGTATATTTAAATATTACCAAGTTATAAAATCTAGCCGAGTTTCATTCTTCGGGCCTACACCCACCTATGGACACAAAAAAAAAGTTATAATATATTTTTTTGAAACTTAAAATATTTTAAAAGATTTTTTATTTATTTATTTTTTATTTAATGGCACTTTAACCATTCGCGATATATCAACTTTCGACAATCCCTTCTTGGAGTACTCACAGACTATTTTAAAATAAAAAAAGAATATGAATTCCAGGGGGCACACAATATAAAAATATCTAAATCAAAAAGTTGAAATTAAATGTATTAATACATTATAAAATACCCCATTGTTTATTATATTTTATAATATAGTAAACATCATGAAGTTACAAAATGATTTTCCTTTAGTTTAATAGTTATAGAGGGTTCAATATTATAACTTTTTAAATTTTAAATATAACATTTTTTACTTGTAATTAACTTTCATTTCATCAACATGCAAATATGTATGTGCAAAAATTTTAATACCAGTAAATTTAAGAAGTAATTAAAAAAATATTGTTTCTATAGTAAAAGAAACATTTTTAAATTCCATAGTAAGAAATGTCATTTAAAAATCAAAATTGTTATATAGAATTGTAATAATTAAATTATTGATAAAGGCTATTTTTGAAGCCAATAAGACATGTATGGTAGACAGTAACAGATCAAAGTAATAAAATTAAATTACAAGTCTATAAGACCTATTATTTCGTCCAAATTAAAAATTAAACATCTTGTAATACCGACTACGAGAATAACCCATAAATAATAATAACGTCTAGGTCGCCCAATAAGAAATGGCTCCGAGATGCGCATTCGAGGAAAGAGTGCAGGTATAGTTCATTTACTGTAACAGACGAGGTACTACGTGAGTCAGTTTGCTATGACGTCACGACTATGTTGCAAATTTTCTGTTCGTCAAAACGTAAACAAATCGTTAGGTTATTTAACTGTCAAACACTTTTGACAGGTGAATAAACAAACTCTTAAAAATAACATTTAACATTAATATTAGTGATGATTCTTTTTGAAAATCAGAATTTAAAGTATGTTAATCATGGTAGCAGTGGAAAAGAATAACAAAAAAGCGCAAGTGAGTATAATAACTTTAATCGGGACCATTATCGCTTAAAGTATTCACAGTAACGATTAGTATGCAAGTTTCTTCTCTATCCAAACCAATCTCTCTGATTTACTACTTCTGAATTTCGTTTCCAATATGTTGTACACCAAGTACGTCAAATTTCCAGACTAATTTATTCAATCCGCTTTATACAATTGGATGCATCCTCCGATCTGCCATATTTCATCCATCGTTTCGTAACAAACTCCCTTTTCTTTGAGAACAAATAATATCTACCACAACAATGTGTTTGAAGCATAGAAATGTCTTTTTCTTTAAGAGCACTGTTCAAAATGTTTAATGTGTTATGTTAGTCTGAAAAATGATGTGAAAGAACCACTGTAAACAATATTTGTATATACTCACTGTTTTCGTACATGTCATAAATTGTGTTTCCAATAGCACATTGACAATGAGTAATCAATGTTTACAACATTTATTTCGTACGCGTTTTCGTTTTGGGTTAGTGGATGTAATTCCTTGTTTACTCATGGATGAAATTTTGCTTATATTTGCAACATGAATGTTTAGAACACTGGTTACTCTCTAAAAACGAAATACTGTAAAGAATATGACATTAAAAATACATACATATATGATTTTTATACTCGTCGCACGAAAGTTAACGGGAGTAATGGCCCGTTGTTCCCGCGTTCTGCGTCGAAATACACAATTAACGAAACTATTAACTCCTTCGACTGTTTACACGATGGTTTCGGTATGGTTTAGTTGTAATAACTACTTATTTTAAATAAATATATACCAAGTATAAACGCAAACTTTCACACTTTACTGCAAATGCAGAATATAACCCTTTGACAGTTGACAGCTATAAATAAATTGGTGGGAATACATTGGGAAGATGTGACAAGCATGCAATTTAAAAAGCAATAGGCACCAACATAGTATCTTTAATTGAACATGAATAAGTGTATGTTACTTGGTTATTTTATTAATATGGTATTGCATGGCCCGAATTTGCAAGTAATGACGTACCTCGTCTGTTATAGTAAATGAAGTTTAATGCATGATATATTATAATCAAATGAGCGCGCTTGTACTATCTACCCCCACCTTACAGAAATGCTACTGCGTCGCCGGCCATTCTACATTGGGTGACCTGTACTGTACTAATATGACAAATAATTGCCAAGATAATGAAATCAGAGCTTTTATTTATTAAGGAGTGATACGAGTATATATAAGCAAGTAAAATATATACGTTATTAAGTCAGAATGCAAATAGAAATTGACGCATTTCAACAGAAAATAGTAAAACGATAGTCTCAAAATCCTTATAAAAGCCGATTCACATTACCGGTCAGGTCATGGTCAGATCAAATATTGTAACATTCGCTTTGTATTGTTAAATTCACATTAGGGTGCACGGTCAAGTCACGGTCAGACAATACAAAGTTCATGTAACAATATATGATCTGACCGTGACTTGACCCAGACCTGACCGATAGTATGAACCGGCCTTAAACTATGAAGCATCTATAAAAAAAAGTATTTGATGCATGTTGGGTTTCTTGAGCTACATCTTCGCCTAGAAACAACCAGGGAATTCCACGCCGTATTTTTAATCTGAACGCAAATATTTAATTATCGACTGAGTTTGTTCAACGTTTATATATTTCAGGCTGTGTGTGGATAAAGATATGTTGGTACACATAAGTATAAAAATTAATTATAACAAGAAGGAATAGTGTGTATATATGTATATGCAAGGGACACCTGCTGTCAGGCATCTGCTTTCTAGCAGATGTCTAAAGGATCTATGCGTGTATGTTATTCCGAGAGGGTCGACATGTTTGAGATAACGAACCGTTTTAATGAGCTGTTATTATAAAGGCCATTAAAACTATACAAAACCAAATATGTACTCCCTTTTTCCTTATATGTATGCGACTGAGTTGCTTGTTTAATTAATTTATGAAATATTTATATTTATAAATCTATTTTATAATTAAGTGATAAAATAAAAAAAAAATATTTATAGGGCTTTATTCCGTCTAGTTTATAGAGACACACTGCAGATTTAAAACTATAATCTATACATTAAATTATAAATTATTCCCAAATATATAATAATAATAATAATAATAGTTTCTTTATTGTTGCACCACTTGTACAAATTAAATAAATAACAAAGAAAAAACATCTAACAAAGTGGGGCACAATGGCCGAATCAGAAAGTTCTGTTTTTTCAATCCGGCCGCCCACAAAATATAAAAGAACATCTTATCGTGTAAACTGAGATACATACATACTACAAGTTAATACTAAAATTTGAAAAAGTAATAAAAATTAAGATTAAAATCGTGCTGCTTCAAGCCGCGGGAGTACTCATTCCTTTGTGCCCAGAAACGACCTTAAACTGACCGGAAGGAGGAAAAATTTAATCCCTTCAGTGATGTAGGTAAGTCATTGTATAACGCGCAATGTTAAAACTAACGATCTTTCGAAGAAAGTGGTACGGTGGGCTGGCGGCGTAATAGCATGCGGAAACCGAATATTGATATTATGCACATCACTGCGGAACCTTTTTTTAGATAAAGATACGGTGGTGTTTTAACAGTTAACAATTTTGTAAAAGAAGCAATACATATGAAACGACGCCGTTCTTTCATATTAAGCATCCTAACATTGTATATTTATGAGAAATATGGTCATATTTTTTAACTCCGCATATGAATCTAATACAACTGTTCTGCAATTTTTGTATTCTGTTTGCCGTACAGACGTCCAAGCAAGGGCCATAGACAACATCGCAGTGATTGAAATGCGAAAGTACCATAGCGTCACATAAAGCTTCTTTGTTTTCCGCCGACAGATATTCTTTTATGAGTGTTAAGCTTCTTCAAATTAGAATAAACTTTTCTAATACATTGTCCTACGTGTTCTTTAAATCGGAGTTCAGAATCCACATACAGCCCCAGATTTCTGACCGTTTTGCTACACTTCAGTGGGGCATTATTCATTTCAAGCTGCAAGTTTTGTATTGCAAAATCAATTCAGCCTTTTTTCCAAAAACAATGACAGGCAGTTTTCTTAATATTGATGTGTAAAAAGTGTTGGGTAGACATTTTAACAATGTTAGCAAGGTCAGAGTTTATAACGGTATTGGCAGCAATTAAGTCTTCAACGGTGAAAGAATTAGTATATTTGAAGTATCATCTGCGTACAGGTGATAAGAGGAGTGCTTAAGAGACTTATGGAGTTGGGATGTATAAAGAGTAAATAAAAGAGGTCCAGAACAGATCCTGAGGAACGCCACTACGCACAGGCAATGTGTTTGAAATTTTGTTATTTAAAACTACTTCCTGACATCGGAACGACAGATAATTCTTGATTAATGCTAGTGCATCATTACTGAACCTAGTGATCTCAAAATGTAACAAGTAGGTGATGATTAACAGTGTCGAAAGCACGTGAAAAATCTATAAAATCAGTGTTGTAATTTTACCAGAGTCAGCAGCTGCTGCGATATATCATCCACAACAGAGACAACGCAGTAGCACAGCTATAATTAGATCTAAACCCAGATTGACAGAAGGAAGAATGTTAAAATTATTAATAAAAATCTTGATTTGAATTTCCAATAATTTCCTCAAAATCTTGGACCATTACGTATAAAATACTAATAGGACGTAGTCAGCGTATGTTTCTGGTCTCTTATTTTTGGCAATGGGATAATACGCGACTTCTTCCAAACAGCTGGAAAGAAGCCAGATGATATGCAGCAGGTTAAATCGTGGGCCATAAAATGGGAGAAGATGGGGACAGCACAGTTTGATGATGATCTATACCAATCTCGTCACAGCCGACGACTTGGATGAGATCCGACGTATTATATTAATATCTGATCTTCAGTCACTGGGTTTGAAGGAAAAACGGGTCATTAAGGCAGTTGTCGGCTGTCTGCCCTTAGGTATTTTATATATTTTATTTTTCTGCAGTTTAACTGGCAGTTGCCAAATATGTTGTAGAGATTTACCATTCCAACAACCAACGTATCATTTTAAGCAATTCGCAAAACAATCGGCGACTAAACCTTTGGTAAAAATAAATAAAATAGGAACAGCAATTTCGTCGAACAGCGAGGAAAGTTACCGCGAGCTCGCATCTCTAACACGCGGGCACGAACTCGCGTTACGAAACGTTCCAAATGATACGTTTGGCGTCCGTAGCCGGCGGAAAAAGGACAATTACCATTACGAGACGACGGGAAAAACAACGAACAAGACAGACAACGTCCATCACGACAGACTAGTAAATATTTTTTATGATGTCTGAGCCGGCATAATCGATCAGCTGATTACGGTCAGTGACCAGTGACGGAGCGCGCCGAACGCGCTCGAATCGCTAGGCTAGGCGCTTGTGCAGAAACCGGAGGAAATGATCCCGACTCGAACTGCGGGTCTGTATTATGGGTCGGAGAGTACGCTGCATCGCTCGGTGGGTCATTATTTTAGTCGATTCTAGCTGAAACAAAATTGCTTTTGGATTTTTATGACTAGAAGCCGATCTATAATTATTGATAACTGTAAACAATAATTGAGCGGAGAAATATGTTTGAAAGTTGATCGAAATCTCATTATAATCGTGATGAATATTTACAAATTTGTCGATTTGTGACTGCAATATATTGCCAAATAAAAACACGGTATTTGTAGACCGGCGATAAGTCACTAAACTTGCATTAATAAACAAACGATAATTATATAAATTAAATAAGATAATGAAATATTACACTCAGAAAAAGATTTCTTTGTCGTTAATAAATATGCATTAATCCAAATAAATTATTCTATTAAATATTAGCAAAGGAATATTTATTAGATCCTAAGAAAAAAATATTTCACAACAGATAGTGATTTAGCAAGGAATATTTCTTTCCTCAGGAAAAGTATAGTTTTTACTTGAAAATAATGGATATCAGTCGCAAAGTAAAATTTGTTTGTTTGGAATAGTAAAGCACATTTGGTCGAATAACTTAACAATTAATACTCAAATAAATATTTATTTAATTGCAAGAACGAAATTATTTGCGCATGAATGTCAAGTATAAAGTGAATAAATTATGTTTTTTTCTTTCTTTAGATAAGCGGCTTTTTGCACAATTTAATGAAAATTTACTAAATTAAATCGTTTTTGAACGTTTCGACAATTTTTTTATTGTCTTCTTCAGAAAATATCTGTAAAAAGGCATTGATATTTTCTGAAGAAGACAATAAAAAAATTGTCGAAACGTTAAAAAATGATTTAATTTAGTAAATTTTTCATTAAATTGTGCAAAAAGCCGCTATCTCAAGAAAGAAAAAACATAATTTGCACTCTCGGCTAAGAATAAATTTTCATCAAAAGTAAATAAATGTTATAAGAAAAAGAAAAATCTCTTGATTCAAAATACTTACGATGTTCTGTCAATCTACATAGTTTTTGTCCAAATCCAAAATAGAACTTGAATCACCTATCAATATCTCTTACCTAAAAGAATGAACTGTTTCAACAAAAAATATATTATTTCCGGAGAAATGCGTGGGTTTAGAATTATATTCCTTTTCAAGGTAACATCAAACCATGTTGGCCATATAGAAAACGCAAAAACTTAATGCAATTTATTCCTTTTAAATAAAATCTTCTATCAGTGTACAGTAATGTGAGCACTGTTAATACACACAAATTGGCAATTTACCCGAGAAATATATAGTCAACCATGGCACTATAAAATCACAGTGTATAATCAGGGCTGCCTTACTTGACAGCAGTAGAATACTGCCTAAACAGTACATGAAAACAGCCTTTGGGCTGTTGGTGTTTGCACAAAGTTCATATTCTTCTAACCACATCAAGAATATCACGTCATGACTGTCATGAGTTAAAAATTACAATAACAACAACGGCAATAAATAACATCGACATTGGTGATGGTGCAGTGGCGGCTCGTGAGTTATGAAGGAGGTGGACACAATATAAGAACTTGCCTATTTTTTGTACATAAAATCCATTCTCCTATTTTTCATGCTGGAAAAGACGTCTATGACTTTGTTGTAAAAATGCGTTCAGTCGATTTTCTGACATTGTACTACTCAGAAAAGTTTTAATGTGTTTGAGGGTGGAAAAACATCGTTCACATACTGCTGTCGACATGGGGTTGTACAAATAACATCCAACAGTTTATATGTTTCCGTCAAAACTTCTTTTTAAGGTGTTGTGTGTTATGAAACACTAAAAGCGGCAAAACACCACCTACCATCTACGTCACACATGTCTTGCGCTCATAAATTACTGAAAGTTACTTTTCAATTTTACGCTGTCCAACATAGGATAAGATTTCACATTTTTTTATACACATAATTAACCGACGCAAAATATAACGATTTTTTTTCTACATCTTCGTTATACTTAATGTTATGTCGCAAATAAGCACTGTCTAACTATTCACGTATGTCCACTTTGCCTAGAACATTAAAATCCACGCATGCATGCATGTGAGAAACGGAATTTTCGTGTTTCTTTTGCGCTCTCTGCGATATGCTTTAAATCATTTAACCCTTGTTTATTCCACCCACTGAACTCTTTCTTAAAAATTAAGCAGATAAAACAAAGTAGTTTATTTGTTAGTGAACATCCGCTCATATTTTTATTAAATACTCTATTGTAAGTTCGAGTTTTACTTGTGGAAGTGTAGTTTATTTGAAGATCAGGAATAGGCCTTCCTTTCTCTTTAATTTAAGTTTTTCCTCAAATAAGAGCGGGTTTTTTTTTAAGATTTTGCACTCAATTAACTTCCATCATTAATAATAAACGTCACTTCAAGCCAAGAAATCACACATGCACGGTATGCGTTGAAAACAATGCAGTCACAACGAATGCAGACGTTAACTGGAGAACACGGCATTGTGTGCCCGAAGCGACCGTTTAAGCGCATATAGCGAAGATAAACGGAGCCGTCCGATTCATACTCCAAATAGGTACATCGGAAAGAGTGCCCCGGAACATAGTTCGCTTCGCATAGCGTTCGCATATACGCTAGCGTCTGCGGTGCGGAAGGAAACTTTGATACTATTGTTATAAAAATACTTAGAAATAATACAATAAAATAATGCACTGAATTACATGCGAATTTCTTTCTGTGTTTATCTTAGTGGTTGGGTGGGCACGTGCCCTTGTGCCCTTTAGTACCAGCCGCCACTGGTGATAGTAGTGTATTTAAGTGCAAACTATAGAAATACTTTCACTTAAAGAAAAATGCTATTTCTCCAACCTGAATAAGTTTAGCTATGTACAATCCTTAATTAGTCAAATATAATAAACAAACCAATAAAAAATATCTGGAATTTTGATGGCGATGTATATTCTTTACTTTTAGTTTTTAACGAAATACCGATGTAGGTGAGAACATCAATTGTTTAGGACTATTCTTCACACCTTTAACAAGCAAACAAAGGATGTTTTTTTTTAGTATACATCGGTATTCTAAAAGATGTTTCTACTATACAAACAAAGTATAAAACTAAAAGGGAAGGGTAGCTATTAATAACCGTTTGCCACACATAATCCAAATATAGAAACCCTAATAACAGCAATCTATTGACGAAAAATTATATTATTTTAACCAACAAAGGACGAAAGTGACAAATATACAAAACATATTTTTCTGAGAATTAACTAAAGCTATTACGACTATATTTGATCAATGTGTTTTATTATTCAGCCAATCCACAATGAAGGCTAAACAATAAAACATGTTGGTCATAATGTAAGCACCTATATATAGTCACCTTCTCTTGGTTTTTGCGCTTCGAGTTCTACAAATATTAAGGAAAAAATAACAAGATTTTGTCCTTTATGGATTAAAATACATTGAGTAATATCGAGAAGGATGCCTTAATGGATGAGGTAGTTTTTGATTAGTTTTTCTGATAATTTTTGACAACAGATATCGATAGTAATCATACCTACATTACCTATATATGAATATATAGAGTACTGCAAACAATATTATGTCAACAGTATCATGGTTTCATCTTTGGTAATAATCATTACTACTTTTAACATTCTATAATTCTTTCAAAATTACAGTGTTTCGAGTCTGATGCAATTATTGCTCAATTTGTTTCGAGAGGAGTAGATAAGCTAGGTCGGTTCTAGCACAAAATCCGATGCGGTTTATATACGGAGTCTAAATTTACTTTACTTCCGGTTTTTCCGGATGTCTATCACTGTTTCGTTGCGCTAGAGAGTTAAAGCGGGTGGAGCTCCCAAGGGGCCTTATGCTATACGACGGAGCACCCTAGAGCCACCTACTTTCAACACGAGGGACCGTAAGGACCTTCTTTATGAGCAGTTTATGATAACGTCAGAGTACGTGAGATCTATTTGAGCTGTTCCTAGAATAGCTTAAACAACTCCTGGGCAGCTTGAACAACGCCTGGAGCAGCTTAAACACCTCCTGGAACAGCCTGAACAAGCCCTGCAGCAGCTTAAACAGCTCTTGGAATAATTTAGACAACTCCTGAAACAGCTTAAATAATTCCTACAGCAGCTTAACCAGCTTGAACAACCCTTAGAGTAGCCTAAACAGCTTCTAAAACTACTTGGATAACTTCTGTAACAACTTAAAGAAGTCCTGGAGCAGCTTAAACAGCTCTTGGAATAACTTGGGCAACTCCTGGAACAGCTTAAACAATTCCTGCAGCAGCTTAAACAGCTTGAACAACTCTTGAAGCAGCCTAAACAGCTCCTAAAACAGCTTGGATAACTTCTGGAACAACTTAAACAAGTCCTGGAGCAGCTTAAACAGCGTCAATTAGGTACTACTGTTACAGGAGTTGTTTAAGCTTGTTCCAGGAGCTGTTTAAGCTGTTGTGGGAGTTATTTAAGTTGTGCCAGAAGCTGTTTAAGCTGTTGTGGGAGTTATTTAAGCTATGCCAGAAGCTGTTTTAGCTATTGCGGGATCTGTTTAAGTCGTTTCAAAAGTTATTTAAACCGTTCCAGGAGCTGCTGGAGCAATTCCAAAAGCTGTTTAAGCTGTTCCAGGTGTTGTTCAATCTGTTCCAGGAGCTGTTTAAGCTGTTCCCGAAGCTGTTTAAATTGTTCCAGGAAAAGCTTCAACAGATCTCACGTATTCTGACGACATCAGCGGTTCTCCATGAGGGCAGTCTTTACGGCCCTCCGTGTTTGGAATTGGAGATCCTAGACTGCCCTGTTGTATAGCATAAAGCCACTTGGTGAAGGGCTCCAGCATTTATTTCTCTAGCGTAAGAAGACAGTGATAGACATCCGAAAAAACCGCAAGTAAAGTAAATTTAAACCTCATATGTAAACATTATGGACACAATGAGGAGACCCCTTTTCTCTTACTTAGAACACTACATTCTCCACACTGTTTCACATAAACAGCTGACTGCAGATATTAACTTTCCAAAATAACGTAATAATCAGATCAAAAACATAAAAGTTACGTTTGTTAATGTGTAATTATGACAACATTTTTGAATTACAAAATTTTTTAAATCGCTCTATGAACATAAACTGATTTAAAAGGCAAAATATATATAGAATGTGCCAGTCAAAACACCCAAGTTAAATATCTCGGAAACGAATGAAGATATTTGAATTTTATAAAAAGTAGTTGCTAAAGAATGTGATTAATTCCAGTTTGCTATCACAATTGTGCTTTAATTACGTGAAAATAAAGATGGCGCTAGAATCTCCATTTGTTTTTTATTTGAAAGAGTATTAAGATCGAACCAAATTTTATTAGTTGTTAGTTTTGGAAATTTAACAATTATTTGTATTTAAAGAAATAAGAGTAATGTCAATGTTTGTCTATATTCTTTACAAATTTTTAATTTGTGAGAATTAAGAGACCAGTGAACATGTATTTTGGCATCAATGACATTTGCTTGATTACTAGTTGTTAGTTACGACAAAAATTAGTTTTAGTCAAGTATGTATTTATTTGCTCTGCTTTGAGATTGCCAGGAAAATATGATTTCACATTCAAATGAAGCTAAATTGAATATGATTCTAATTTATGGTGAATTCCGTAGTAATACGTTTGAAGCAGTGCGATTTGCTCTACGCTTTCCAAACAGGCCTCTACTAAATCATAATTGTATGTGTAAATCTCGGAAATTATGGTAGCCTCAAAGAACCAAGGTGATTCAGGTAGAAGAAGGTGAAGAACTGATGCTATTATTGCAGTGGCTGGAAATAGGAATCATTTCAAATTTCAAAAAGCATTTCAATACCTTTATTTTAAAACTTTAAGTTAGTATATTGTGTTCACCATATTTTGTGTAATTATTTTGTTTGCCTGTTCTATATTGCTTTTATACAACATCTTCCGTTTTCTAATTTTAATGATTTACAGGTAAAGATATATATAGATAGACCTATGTTAATTTTCTGCAAAGTTCAATAAAAATTATTTTAACTTACACCAAAAATTGAGTACTTACACATCAATAATATGTATATATTTATTGACGTTTCAATGCCCAAAACCAATAAAACTAATCACCTCTTGCTCATAGTCCCGGATAGATAGAGTTATATTATTCTGCTGACAAGTAATTTCCTTTGCAACAATGTAACATGTAGAAGCAAACATTTCACTTAAAACAGCAGCGTATTTCACGGATAACGACTGGGTAATAAAACGTGTATGTACCGTACATACATTCATACATAATGTGTTATTTATGATGACGTTTTTTAAAACAATTACTATCGGTTACACACTTGCATACGTAAGTGTTGTGTGTACGTAGTTTTTCTTCGTATTGGACGCAGGTCTTACATATATAGTGTAAACATCCCACAAAATATGATGCTTTAATTCATCGTAAATAGCACCGACTTCCATTAATTTTGATTTACTCTTGCAAAAAATATGGTAAGGCGCAAATCCGATTCCCTTCATTATTTTTGCCTTTTTTGAAGTAACAAGGTCTGAAAAGAAAATTACTATTTATAATCTATATAACCGATATTTTGGAAACTCAAATTTAAGAATAAAATATATTTTGGATTAAGTAACGTAAACAAAACACAAGTTTTCACGTTCACAAGAAAAATAACGCCAGAAGGCTTACAACCACTAGTGTTAAGAAGTGCAAGAATACCATATGTCAAGGAGGCGGACTATTTTGGGATGTGGTTTGATCAAAGACTTACATGGAACCCATACATCCAGAATACAACCAACAAAGCCAGTATCGCCCTAGATAGACGCAGGAGGCTGTGTCGGAAGAATTGAAGCCTTAGCCTCAAAATTGAAAACGCTGTGGTTATACACAAGAGTCATTAGACCCATGACAACATACAATTCTAAACCTGTCACCGCTACATATTTACATACAAGGAACTGCCAAGTCTATAGCACATAGACTTATGCATAGTCAAGCAAGCACTGATAAGTAAATGGCATGGCACTGAGTATCAAAAACTATTAGATGAACTTAAGGAGGCACCCCTATTGGGGATGCCATGTGATGCCATTGTTCAAAAATTCAACTTAGATAGAACATATCAGATTATAATACCAGATAAGAATAAGGACTAGGAGACAGGCACTCCAGTAGAAGAGCACTCAAACTGGTATAGAGACGGCTCTAAAACGGACTACGGCGTTGGAGCGGGAATTTACGCTAAGAAGTCTAAAAAAGCTCTTTCGGTACGCTTCAGCAAAGACACGACGGTGTTTCAAGCTGAGATTGCTGCAATACACCATTGTGTCAGAAAAATAGAAGGATAGCCAGGTAAAAGCGTGGCTATCTTCACTCACAGTTAGTCCACACTTAAAGTTATTAGTTCCGTAAGTGTGGACTTTAAGCTGATTTGGGACTACGTAAGCGCCCTAAATGAGGTGAGCACTCAAAGTGAATTAACATTGGCCTGGGTCTCTAGCCAAGCGGGCGTGAGGGAAAATGACGCGTTGGACAAGCTAGCCATCGAGGTTCGTCAAGTTCATTCGTTGGAGCTGGCCCTTCTTTCGGCACTACCAAATCGCAAATTAAAAAATCCCTCAATGAATGGATACATAATCAGTCCAGAGGCTGGTAGCAAAAATCACCGGGACAGAGACAGGCAAAAGAGTTCCTAAAGGAGTAGAGGCCTGAATTCACGAGAGATCTACTGAATAAAGACAGGAAGATTGTCAAAATGATTGTAGGTCTGCTGACTGGTCATTGTAGACTGGCAGATCATGCAACTTGAAGATACTGCCAAGAGGAGGGAGAAACACCAGTTCATGTACTATGCCAATGTGACAACCCGGCGAGGACAAGGTTTCTATAATAATGGAGCCACGCAAGCACATAAAGAACTCTCACAGATAGAAGCCTAAACAAGGAAAAAAATAGAGAGGGTCTTATAGGAAAATAGAGGACCACAATAGATCTGAAAAGGTCGTGATGAAACAACAGACACGTAGACCAGTTCAATTCTAATCTAATCCAATACAATTTACTTTACTAATTGTGTTTAAGCAGATGTCTTGGTTATTACATCTTGCTTGATTGCAATGTGCATGCAAGCGATTTAGTAAGAGTCGTATTTTGATTTGAAGAAGTTACAAAGGATGTTATTTAAGGTAACATCTACTTCCTTTAGAATTGTTACATATTCAAAATGAAATTAAGTTTGAATTTATGTATACATAATTTAATAAACTGTATTTATGTCTACTTTATACATTAAACTGACAGGGTCTTCTGTCTCATAAGTATTCTGCAAAGAATGTTCTTCTTTATTTACGTTCAGTATAATATAAAAGTCACGCAATTATTTTCAAATAGTCATATTCTCATATTTTTTCTCTGAAAATGTTGTCAATATTTTTGCCGAAATATATTCTGAGTATAAGCAGGTTGTATTCGGAAATGACGTTTCCTACCTGTGTTAAACATTCAGGTTGTGAACAGCAAAACATCGCGTAGAAACACATTACACTACTTTGATGCAATCAGAATATCCTGTAACTTTTTAACCTGTTACTGAGGATAAATTTCACATAACATTGAAAACGTTAAGAAACATTGCAAGCACAGAATGTAAAGATGTATGTACCTGTAGAGCAATTATACAGAACAAACACTAGAATTTTAACAAAAAACATTAGTGGTATTTGATGTACTTTTACATTCATGTACTGTATTCATAAAATTGTAAATTTACAGCTTCACGTAATTTCTTAGCGACTTGCAAAATTACAGTAATATTCCAGGCGTACCAGGAATATTACCTACGCTATGTGACGTTGCAAATGTTACCTATTAGGGTGGAAATATTCATTCACTGTCTCTCTGATTATTATATTTAAATCTGCAAGTTATTACATTACGAGAATTAAGAGTGCATGATGCGCCAAACTTACGTTCGGTCAACTCACCTCTTCTTCCCCCTGCATGCTCGGATTCAATACTAAGGAAAAGCAAGAGAACGCCCACTAATTTGCGTCTGCATCGCGCCCAATTAAGCTCTCATTAGCATAAGAATTAAAGCGGGCAAGTCATTGAGGCGCACACCAGGTTTAAAATTAGAATGGCACCGTGAGGAGGCGATGCATATTGTTCTCGTTAAGTGAGAGAAAGTAAGTTGACCGGTGAAACCTTCGAATTAAAACCGAACCGTTAGTGGTATTGACGGACAGTTTACGACGTACTTAGTTTACTTTGCTATTTACAACGCTTTTGTTGTTATAACGGATAACAATAAATCTCAGATGACATCGGTGTAAATTTACTCGAAGTACAAGTGGGTTGTTTTCGAAAGAATTAGAAGAAAAAGGTACAACGTATAACAGTAAAGATTCCTATTGAAGCTGATTTATCTTCGGGGTATGTTTTAAAAATTGAATTTTCGTGTTGATTACTGAGGAAAATTATTGTCTTGCAATTGTGTTTTGGAATTATTTACGATGTTAAGATAAAAAATACTTAAAATAGTAAATGCGTTACTACAGACAAAAAAATAATTACTCAATTTGAATATAAGTGCATCACATTGAATATAACATAACTTCCTATATAAGCAAGAAGATGATGTATTTATGTTGAGAATAAAATTTGTTCAGTTTTTCAAACTCGTGAATTTGTTAGACGAAACAATTTTTTAGTTCAAATGTAATCAATATACTAAAATCATTATGAACATATAATATTTTCACCACAAGAATAATTATTTTAGATTTGAGTAAATAAATTTTCTCAACTGGAAACTATGATATTTATGCCTTAATAATTTATGTACATTTGATAGAAGTATATAAAAGTATAATTTGAAGTATTGCCATTATTTGCTTCCAAAATATAAGTATATTGAACTGATAATACTTACCTGCTTAATCTAAGCATTTCTATTATTCAAGGGTAATAATTACCTACTAATTTTGTGTCTGTAACACCAAAAAGCCTCGGTAGGGGAAAATTAATAAATAAAGAAATATTATGTAATTAAATAAATTTACTGTCCTACTTTATAGTTTTACAATGTTTGGGAGAAGATAGCTTATTGGGGTACTCCAGGAGTGTGCACGGGATATGTAGAGATGTTATGTGTATCCGTCGTTGCGATCGGTGTTCTCGGGATACTTCTCACTCAATGCCTGGGCCTGGTATCTAGTCGGCGTTCAATCAGTGCAATAATTTGCTGGTATTGCCTACTGAAAACTAATAACTAGTAAATACCTACATATGTTTGTTAATGTGCACACCTACCATGTTCATATATTATCGACACAATGGCGCTGACTCTAATATATTTCAAAGTTTTTAAACCAGTAATTCTTTAATATTCGATACACGTACGTATTTACCTTCGAATATCTTAATGTAGCATCTGTGCAGTAGCCCCATTCCACCCCATTCTCTAAGTAGTTGTGAAACGGTTGGGGCATCCATTTAGATTTACTTACACTCACAACAACAACACTGTTCGCTAGTCAATCAAAAAGTGACGCCAAGTAAAGCGTATGTATATGGAAACCCCTTACACCCTCTAAAAAGAGGGAACCAATGACAGATAAGTATAGTGCAATAAATGGTGAGGTAAAATTCGTTTCAAATGTTTCAATATTATGGTAATTTCAATTTGATATTTCATGTTTTCAGTACAAAACATTTCATAATTTTATATAGTAATTCATTATACCAAACGTATAACGGGTTTTATTTTGAATCTACAGACTTTCTCACTATTATTGCATAGATTTATTCCTTACGACAATAACAATGTTCATTTGGAGGAAGTATACTTCAATGCAAATATTTATACTATTTGTTCTAAGAGTATATTGTGTTTTCAGAGAATTTACTCTTATGTTCTAACCAACAAGATTTACTTCATTTAAATATATGTTAAGTTTCGATTTTTGAATATACAAAAATATTCAGATTTTTAATAGATTTTTTTTGTGTGTAGTACTTGTTTATTTAATGAAAAAATAACAAGTAATCGTTCTTAAAAAAATAGCAGATAATAATAAAATATTGTTATAAAAAGCAATTTTTATGTTTTTCAATTTGGACAAAAGTAGTAGTAGTAGAGCGAGTTTTACGAACGTGTTTAGGACAACGATTACACAGTATATTTGTTTTATTAGTGTTAGAATGCTGAAAATTGAAAAAAAAAACTGTGGTACTGGTAATGCTGCAAACTTCTCCTAGACCCCTCACCACACACTGCACTAAACTAGACGTACGTTTCGATAGTAAAGCTATCATCTGAACTTCAGTGTTTCTGCTGATGATGATAGCTTTGCTTTGATCGAAACGTACGTCCAGTTTAGTGCAGTTTGTAGTGAGGGGTCTAGGAGAAGTTTGCAACATATAATCAACACATTAAAAATACTAAATAATGAAATGGACAAACGAAAACAGCAAGACAAGCAAACTGCGTGGAAAAGTACCTGCAAACAAAAGCTCTAGAAGACAAACGCGAAATGCGATGAGCAAGATGAAGAAGTTCGCGAAAAACCGCAAAGCATGGAATTGACTGAACTAATCTTAAATCCGACATTCTAAATGCGTATGGGGATAAGAGAAGAAGAAAAAGAGAACGCTGTTGGTTGAAGAACAAAATTTACAATGCTTGCCTTTTATGGTAAAGTTGTTTATAACGGAACAAGATACACCTCCAATGTTTTAAATTCTTTGCGCAATATTTCGCAATTCTTCTGTTCTTGGCGTATGTGTTCTGCTTTTTAAGTGGTTTTCCTAATTTTTCATAATGAATATACTATAATTAACTTGTTTGCGTTTCAATTTGGTTCTGTACTCCTCTATAGAACAAAGATATAGTCTAAGATTACTTGCCGCTTTTTTTCATCCCTGGCACTAACTTATTTGTCGTGGTGTAAGGTAGACACCACAATGACGTACTTGTTACTTTTAGGAACATTTTTAGAAATATAAACTAACTGTATACATGTTTATTTACCATGAGCTTGTTTTTCCTGACAGTACCCATGATCCTCATTTTTTTTCATTTCCAAAGTAACGGCACCAAATTGCAAGACGTAAAGAAATCATCACAAGTTAGACTGTTACCTTGAGTTCTTACTAAGATCGCATACAACTCACATGGCATCAAAAGCTGCAACCGGTTCTTTTACTGTTCATATTTATGATTTCAACACATAAGAAATTTCACTATAAGGATCAAAATTTTAATTTTATACCCTACCAGTTTGTTGGAAATATAAGTAGTTGAAAGGGCAGCATCAGTAACATTTACTCCCGCATTTTACAATTTTGGAGAAACACTAGCCATCTTCCTCTGATTTCTGGAATATGGACAAGCCAATCAGTATGCTTTCTCTCTTGACTTGCATTTCTGTCATCAAATCGAATTGCACGAAGTACCATGGAAAATGTACCATACCAATATCTATCAGTTTCTTCCAGATTGGTCATTTCGATTAGGTAGATACTTTATTTTCTACGAAATTATGGAATGTAACTTAAAATGACGAGTTATGTGCACCAATGTCTCTACTGGCATATCTTATAATTCCTAATGTTTCATTTATTACATAGCACTAGAAAAGCAACCGCATAATTATGGTTGCTCTATGACTTCCATTCTATTCTGTTTCATCCTCTGAAGAAAAACTTTACACATTTGTACTTAGATGCACGGTACAAATAATACGGTATGCTCGTTTTGGATCTCAAATTCGTCGAGGCCGGTCAGATGACGTCATTAAGGAGCGTCTCGAAAACATTAAAAAATACATGTATGGTAAATAGCAAAATGTTAAAATCCAAATTATTCACAACTACCAATTAATGTAATTCAAATGCAGCTTTTCTTTAAAAAAGCCCGTTTTAAGTTGAAATTTACTTTATCTATCTTGTCGCCATCTAGTAGCGCTCGTGTTTATTTCTACAATTGTAGCGAATTTCGTGTGTGTTTACAAAGTGTTTTCGTGTTTTTTCTAGAAAATTAAATCGTAAAAACACCTTAATTTTAAAAGTAAAATATGTTCCGTAACCCCGTCCGGATTTCCTAAACTTACCTTTCGCATTAACAAAACCCTCACGGTCGAAATCCATTTTAATATAATAATAATTATATATGTGGCGCTATTTATGCTCCTATGTGACGTAACTTTCATACGCGCGTATGCATACCGTATTATTTGTACCTGCCATTTTGATACGCTTCACTTGTATGATATATTCGGAAATATCTTCCTTCCTGTCAGATGCTTCAACATATGCTTGTAAGTAACACTCTGTCAGTCAAATGTGGATCAAAAGTGGAATCCTGAATCATAACTGATACTTTGTTTTATAGTCTAAAAATCGTTAGCAAGCATAGACTTGTCGGCATAGTTATTTTAAACGCTTATGAGACTGTGCATATGAATGTAATCTATGATCGCATATACAAGTACAGACTTGTTACTGTATACACAAAAAAATTGGTTAGAGACGAATAACGTTATAGTTCTTGACTAGCCGGCACTATCACCCGACTTGCATTTAATTGAAAACGTTTGGGGATGGCTGGCAAGACAGGTATACAAAAATGGACGTCAGTTTGATAGTGCATCCAACGAGATAAGGGCTACCTAGAAAGAAATTCCTTTAACTTACATTCGACAATTATAAATATGAATGACAAGGCAAATTTTTGAAGTTTTGAAGTTATAAAAAAACAATGGTGGCCATACACATTATTAAATATTAATTCTAAAAAAAATCATTCAATTCACTTGTTTTCCTCTGTGAGGCTAAACAGATGCTTAGTTATAATTGCACATTTCAAATAATTGCTAATTTAATGGCATGGCAACAAAAAAATTATAAATAATTTACTCTGTTATTACTTCTGTTGTTCTAATGTCAAATAACCAATAAATTCATAATATTTTTTATATATAATGCGTTAAACTCTCGAGAGGCTAGAAAATTTGTTAAGTTAATACTAATTTTAACCTATTTCCTACCCGCCCTTCTGCAATATATATAAGCATACACACATCCGAAGTTTAGGCCTAATATTCCTCAGTGCACCTCCAACGTTGAACGAAAGTTCTACTCCCGTAGTTATATGCCACCATTACATTTATTGATTTTATTCCAGGGAAATTTAGGCAAACACTCCATAGAACAGTACAGGCAAAATTGGTAGAGTTGAGAACTTGCAAACGTTGTTTTGAGAAAAAACACAACTGTTTATCAATGGTAACATACAGTGTTTGCTTGAAAACGCTTTTTACATTCAAGCGACGGAAAAGAACTTATGATTGAAGGTTATTCTTTTATAAAATATAAACTATAACGTGTTTAGTCATTTTGATTAAGTTTCAGAGACCGAAGACGTCGCAATTTGATTTTGTAATTTGCCGATAGTTCAAAAAATTAGATATACGGGAAATAACATTTAAAGTTTGCTAATATAAAGTTACACAAGCCGTGTTATTTTATATTGGGGAATTTTATTGTTATTCCCAATTTCTCTCATTTTTTTGTGTTTGAAATGTTGCTGATGTTCAGATTGCATTAATTATAAAAATTGAAACTTATACAAAAATTATTACGTTTTAATAAATAGAACTATTAAAACCCAAATTCTAGAAATCCACTGATATGAAAAAATATATATTATTTAAATTTACTACAAACAAATCCTTGTTTTTTTTTTTTTTGAGTTTCATGTCATTAAATAAAATTTCAGTTTAATTTTTCTGATCTTCTGTTAGAATTTTCTGTTTCATTGATTGTTTTCAACTTCAAGACAATTCTTTATTTATTTATTTACTTATTTATTTTTGTATGCTGCTGCTCTATACATTCTAATAATATAAATAACCCTAAATAACAGTAAAATACTGATGTGTTTTCAAAGTTTTTTTTTAATATTAATTGAACAATTAATAAGTATTAAATTAATATAAGACATACCTCCCTAATGTTTAGCCTTTGCAGATATATAATTATCTTTGATCCAAATATATATTTTTATCATTTTAATACAGAATTAAGTTTCTTAAAAGTTATTTTTAAAAAAAAAAACATTAAATGTATATTACGAAGAAACAGCAACACACAAAAATGGTTAGCATTGCCAGACACATTACTAATACGGGTTGGTTTAAAATGGTGAGCGCTAAGTTTTCCACCCACAAATCATGTCATTGTCGGCGTTATTTGTTTGTCAATTTAATTTGGGGAATACTACATGCTTAAGTAAATCATCAATCACCTTTTTAATGAAAAAAAATGTTATTCAAATAAACTATTCTCTCTATTCTGAGATCACGTTAATGCCATTAAAAAAAAAAACATTTAAAGAAAATTTACCCACAAAAAGACACTCACACAGCATTTATATATTATACTTGATTTGCATGCAGCCTCGTGATATAGCCATTAACGAATAAAACACAATACGCAGTGCACATTAAATTTTAAGAAAGGAATGGAAGTATATACAAACCTTCTCACACCGTATGCTACTAATTACTCCATTTATCATTGATGCATCCTGTTTAGAAAAAAAGATTTTCCATTTTGTTCTCTTCTTTATGAGGATAATTTTAAAATTTTCTTATGTTTACAAGTGAAGATAGTAGATGCGTTAATGTGTAAGTTATATTTTTAATTATAACACCAAAAAAAAAAACTAGCAATATATCTTTTCCTTAATAAGAACAGCAAAGTAGATGTTATCTTTACACGAGGTAGCATATTTAATATTTTCCAAGAACTTTCTTTTAAACCTCATTAACTTAAGCAGCCTTGCAGGATAATTAAAACTGGAAATATTAATGTTTTTGATGCATTCATTTTTTAATTTACTCCATTAGATTTGTAAGAAATATAAGAAATAATAATGTCTGTAGAAGCATAACCATCGTTTACTTAATTAAAACTCGATTTCAATTCAAAAAATCATTAGATACCAAAAATAATTTAAAATGTACATTTATATACTTAACCAAAGTAACTACAATATGAAATTTCAGGCAACCGATAGGGACAAAAGCTTAGATTTGCAAACTTTGTTTTGTGTTCTATCACATAAAGAGATTATCATGTGAAATATTTCGTCTGTCAAATTAGCTAAAGAAAACCTGCTTATGTAGATACTAAAAAGTAAAAACTTATAGCGATTTAAAAATAGTAAATCTTCATATAGAATAATTATAGAATCAACATATTTAATTGTGCTCGGTATTGGAACAAATCTGATGACTAAACGACTCTAACAATACACAATATGCTATGTTAGTAAATTGCATCTTATACAAATGGGATAAAAGAACTTCTAAGAGTGGGGAAATAAATTGCAACAATTTTCAAAGCTAAAGTGATTGCATTTTGGCAATTTTACGATAAAATCAAGGAATCTTGACACCCCATAACATTTATTTAATTAACGCAACATCGTAATGTCTAAAGAAATATGGCGTATACGTTTTTTATAAGACCTCGTATGATAAATGTCTTTGATTAACGTGCTTCGACGTTTCACTTCTTTATAGACCTATCTATCTCTTTTTTAGTTTTATCCAATTCTATCATGCAGCACTTCTGCTGGCCACACTTCTTCATAAAGGTCAGATAACGATGTATTTTCGATAAAATGCAGAAATGTAGACTTTGTTAGATCTAGGTATTGTTATACTTATAATACTTGCTTTTATGAAGTTTAGGTATTAGGTTTTTAGAGATAGCAAAATGCTTATCTTACAATTGTCTCATCTTCATCTATATCTTCCCAAATATAGGATGTTCATTTATCAAATAGCGTATGAAATGTTTAAAATAATTTGAGGTATGTCTTATCCTTTCATCGATCAAACTTATAAAAACGTGGGTTTCGGAATTCAATAAATTGATTCAAGCGGCATCTGCGATATAAACACTGATGAATGTTATGTTTGACGTAGATTTAGATTGGATTTTGAAATGACTATTCGAAAAAATTCATAACATACTCAAAAACAACTGCCATATTTCTAGATAGATTGGTTAAGTTATATTAGAAATAGAGAATGATGACAGCAATATTTTATAATGTAAATATATAAAATAATTTTGATAATAAAATAGTTATTTCATTTAATAACGTTTCATTCATGACGCATGTGCTCGCTTCAGAGTGGACATTGAGTGCTTGAATGCATAAGAATGTCTTTGTACTTAAACGCTAAGAAAACTTATCTTATTTTATTTGGTCCAAAAAAGTCCATTTGATGATTTTTTCGCGATAAAAATAATAAAAATAAATTCCTGTAAAAACTGGTGTAAAAAGTTTGGAAATTTTGTTCATTTCGGATTCGAAATTTCGTGACCATGTTAATAACCTTATTGGACGTGCATATGCACCACTAAAACTCATTTATTCAAATATAAACCCCATGAACAGCCTTTATTATGAGCAAAAAAAGTAACCCTCACTACGCAAAGATAATAGTTTTACTCGGTTAAAATTATATTTTTTTCTGAACAATCTTATGCAAAAAGTGTTACTACGAAGGGCAGGTATACTAAATCATATGGCAATGGATGTAGAATTGTACATTACATTTAATTCTGTAAAGAAAAATATGTTCTATTTGAAAAAAAAACACCAACAGTAAGTCACATTAGTGCACTGAGAAATAGGATATGTAAAATCACAATGATTGTGTTGAGACTTTTTTTTATCACGAATTAAATGTACCTAATTAAATGTTCATAATCTCAAATTTATAGTAATATAGTTATACAAAATATGCAGGAATTATGGGATCGGATACTCACTACATATAATGGATTAAATCCAATTTTTTTAGATAATTCTGTACAAGTTTTTTTTATAAACCTTTAGAGTGTTACTTCCAAACAATTACTTTAATGCTTCTATTTCCTCGATGGTTTTGTCGTTAACAGCTAGTTGTAATACAAAATTTTAAAATAAATTTTAACTTAAAAATATTATTGCGTCGTGTATGTTGGTGCTGATGTGTGTAAATTCAGAAAGCACAGCAGTTATTTGAGGTGGGTTCACAACCGAATTAGTTTGTTAATGTTGGCAGTAGCGTCATTCACAAACGTAGTAAGATTTTCCTGTACGATTTTCAACGAAAGTAAACATAATAATCTTCTATTCCGGTCAATTGGACTTAACGTTTATTTGAATGCTTATTTTAAGATATGCAAAGGATGCTTTGGCTTCTATATTGTGCATATATTTGAATTGTATGCACAATATACAAGCCAAAGCAACCTTCGATAAAATATTGTCTGCAATGCATTCACTTGGCCTTCTTTTTAAAACTGAACATAGAAAAATGTTAATATTATGTTCAGAGTTGACCCTTTCAGACGCGAAATTTCGTAAAAATTTAAAACTTTAGGGCTGTGCCATTAATCCCTATCAACAAATAAGGCTTTAGTTAGCTATGTGCCTGAGAGGACACCATGTCTGAAAAGGTCAAGAAAACTCACGGTGTGTAATAACACAACGCACTTAATCATTTATTAAAATCAAAAGATTATTTCACATTTTCTGCAGTTCCAGATTAATATAAAACATTAAAGCGCGTTGCTCGTATGTTAAAAGAAAGCAACCATTCAATTAAGTGAAAAATGGTTAACTAGAATGAATACACCTAAGCAAACCTACACAGTTGAAAATATTACGGTGTTGGCGTTAATTTTGCGCTAGTCAAATATTTTAGTGTTGATTTTTCCAAACTTTGCCAGACGAGTTGACTACGCGTATTTAATAGAACAGAAATTACTAGAATTTTATGTGAGTTCTTTGTTCAGATATGAAGATTGACTATTTTTCTAGACATTCAGAAGCGTCAACCAATAAGAATTTTTCGCTCGGATAGAAATATAGAAACCCCACCTATTCTAATACAGTATTGCATTATACGCACCACCTGCATTGCACGTGTATCTGTTTTCGTGTTTGATTCTCCGTATTAACATATCCAAACAAACCACCAAATGTGACTGACTTGCAAAGTGTGACCTCGTGTTATTAAATGTTAATTCCTGTGGGCATACAAAATGTCAACATCTTAAAGATGTATTGGGAACATCTATTTACCAATTAGTTTAGACTTGAATCAAATAGCATAAACATTCACTTAATTTATATATGGTTCTCAAAAAATCATTTTAAAATTGGTACGTTTAGTTGAAACCAAAACTTGTGAATGAGTGGTTTTGCATATTTATAATTGAGAAAACGTCTTAAAGAGAGAATATTATAGCACTAAGAAATAGGAGTTGCATATTAAAAAGACGTTGTGTTTAGAAAATGGTGTTAAAACACCCAATAGATCGCATTCATTTAGTTAAACAGCTAGTAAATTTGTCCAGTCTAGATCAAATAAAATGTGACTAGAAGTATTTTATAATTCCACGTGTCAGTTGGACAAAATAACCCCTTAGCAATAGACAATACTTGACTATCTTTGCTCGTCAAATTTAAACTTCTATAGTTCTCGACAAAATAACACGAAAAGAGTGTCGACCTCTCCTGACTATTAAATTAGTCAAAAAAGTGTTAAAATTTTCAACAGTGTAAAGAAGAATGGAATCAATTCACTAGTTCCGTAAAGTGGGGCAATTCCGATCTCATTTATGTACTATTTCTGAGCTGCAATTATTATTGATCGAAAAAAATAAAAAAAAAATATATATAATCATACATCTTTTAGGTACTACATGCCATATATGTTAACCCAATGTATTAAAAAACGCTATTTTTTTTTAATACATCAAGTGTGATCGGTTTTTCCCGATAATAGAGGGCAATTCCAATCATCGATCTATTTTCTTGTAAAAACTGATTTGAAAGCTACATGAGGTAAAACTATAAAGTAAATCAAAAACAAAATTTGAATTTAAAAAAAAAGAAAATTTACGTAAATAACAGAAAATATGTATTATAGAAATAGCAAACGGGTAAATAATGACATAAACTATAATAATTCAATAAACTAAAACAAAAGTTCACTTAAAACGCTTCCCTCTTCGTTCAAAAACGTACCTTTCCCTTCTATGACCAGCTGGATAATTTGATTTTTGGAAATTTCCTAGATTTCGTCAACTTGAAGAAATACCAGAATCATCTTTCCTCTTCCTTTGAAACTACCGGCTTTTTTAAAGTATTCTGACGTATTGAATACGGCACCCCATTGTTTTCTGATGCTCTCATAATGGATGAAGTGCTTTATTTTACTACCTTGATAGCGCTTCGGAGGCATTTTGGAGTTATATTACTGTCTCCCGCCAGGCCATACTTTTTTTTATAGTTTCTCACCATCATTTTTAATAAAACCAACATAGAAACATGTCATATTTTTACATTGTTCTATATTCTTAGGTGTTAATGAGGTATTAACTTTTCCCTTACTCCCTTTTCCCTAAAATCAAAAAAAGAAACGGTGACGAATGAATGACAATTGATTCTTTTCACCTTATCACATTTCGAAAATTCACTTAGCCCTAATGAGGTTCCCCAGTAGTCGTTTGTTTCCGCCTTTATGAAATATTACTTGTTATCATTCTATGGGAAATTATTTTTTTAACACAGAAAACTGTAATGCGATACTTAAAAAGCCAGCTAGTTATCTATGTTACAAACAAAGTTTATTAAAAGACTGTGTTGCAAAATTTTCTATCCTTCCCATAGATGCCAGACAGAATAATTGCCATAAAATTATGATTGATCGATTTTACCCCATGGGATCGAATATGCCCCACTCTACAGTACAACATACCTCAAAGATAAATAAATGCCATTGAAATATGTACTCCTATAACGATGTCAAATCATGGATTTACATTTTCGATAATCCTCGTTTTTAATTAAAAACCAAAACAGGTTCTTTCCCATGAACAAACACATGTCTCATCTCGTTCGCATAATTTCCTGAAACATCACTTAACTCAAAATCAATTACCACGTAATTTTTTTTTTTAAGAGAGACACCGCCCACAGTACCTACATGTCTCATTAATATTCATCGAGGAACCTTGAAGAATTGGCATTATTTCCGAGTAAACGGCGCACTTCCAACGAAATGCGCCGAGAAGAATAATAACACCGAAGTAAACACGAAAATTTATCGGTACATACCGAGGTCTGTACCAGCTGCGGCGGCATAACAGGAATATTTACGCGAGAAAAAGAAAAGGGTTTTATACCGTACCTCTCTCTGTGTGGATTTAGGACCCGGGCTGCTATTTGTATAAAAGCCCCCAAACCCCGGGTTGCCGCTGGATCTGGTGGGAGGAACGAAGCCCGGTTCGCCGAATCTAACTTAACAATGCCGGGGAACTTTCTAATCCCGCGATTAGGGCGACGCTTCCGAAAGAATGCCCCTCGTGTGCTTGCGTTTTGGACGTGCTTTCGTGGCGGCGGATTTTACATCGCGGTTTCGATCTGTTTTTGGAACGAACGAACGTAATTTTTAGGTAAATATTTGAGCAAGAAATAAAGAAATATGTATATACAATACAAATACAATTATTAGTTTAGCAAACGCACGAAATAAAGTCATTCTTTATTTGAATCTTTATACAAGTTCCTACACCGTGATCAACTGAATATGCTGAAGTTAAGTAAAAAAAAAAGTCAAAATCAAATTTCATATTTCATCATTAGAGACCGGATTATATGCAAAGGAAAACTGGATATATGCGCATATATGTATATGCACCGATTTTTGAGAAAATATGCATAAACCTGGGGCATATATGCAAAAAAATTGCGATAATATGCAATTTTTTTACATAAAATAAATAAGAGCAGAAATTTAAACATTAACTTTATTGCACAAAATTTTTCACAACATATTTCTAAAACAATTTATAATTAAATGTTTTTTCAAAATTGTGTAAAAGAAAGTTTTGTCTTCTTCTATCAGAATACATATAACTCGAAATAGAAAAGCTCCTTTCAACATCCACAGATGTAACTGGTGCATTTTTTTAACTTGACAATACATTCTAAACTAAAATTAAAGTCGAAATCGTTTACTGTTTCACCTTTCAAAATTTTCTTAACTTTCTTCAATTTCAAATACCCCGCATTTTTATTTATCATTTTTTTTTAATTTATCGTATATAGAATTACCTATTGTACTCTTAACCTTCTTACATAGCATATCAAATTCGTCTACTATTTCGACTGATTCCGAGAGCGACATCCCTTGCGTTTCTAGTTTGCGAATGGAACTTTAAACAAAGCTATAATTTGACTTAATATACAAAAGGTTTTGTAGCAATTCTGTTGATATTACTATCTTTTTACAGTTTTCTAGATCAATGCAGTCAGCAGTAATTTCAAGAATTACATTTTCTATTCCTTCAAAATTATCGGCGAAAAAAATTGCAGCCTCTAACCATGTACCCCATCTCGTAATAATCGATTCAGGAGGCAACTTAACACCGGGAAGCCGCTCCTTATAAAATTGGATTCGTAAAGATGCTTTTAAAAATACTGTTTTAACATTGCTAATTAAATCATTAATCAAAGAGAATTGATTCCTAATGTCTTCGGCTACACGATTGAACCCATGAGCTAAACAAGTGGTATGAATAATGTTACTATAAAAAAAAATTAAATTTTGCGCGGCTTTTATCATGTATGGTGCAGCGTCGGAAACATTGGTAAAATTTTTTTACAAGGTATACTTCCAGGTAAAAAGAAATTTGAGAAACCTTCTTGAACGAATTGGGTAATTGTTACATTATTTGCTTTTTGAAGTTCTTTACAATAAATTAAATATGATTTACCTACAATATCTTCACGAAGAATTCCTATTAAATGGGCAATATAACGGCCACACTTATCCGTACTTTCATCTACCATGATATAAATAAAATTATTCCCTACCAATTGTTGAATTTCTGCTATTGTTTGCTGGTAACAAGATGTGACATAATTTTTTCGTAAGGTACTTTCGTCAATTATGTTTGCAATATTTTTGCAGAAATGATTTCAAATTAACATTGTTTAATCTTGCTAATGGTATGTTAGACGAAATTAATGCGTTACACAGATTCGCATTATATTCTTGTTCTGAGTTTTGTGAAGTTGATGCTACACATTAGTGTAGTATAGATTGCTGCACACATGCGGATCGCTTTAGTTTTTCACATTTTTCAATATGTGATGGAGTTTTAGCGTGTTGATCAATCAAGTATTTTCTCTCAGAAAACACCTACAACAACAATTGTCATTTTATATCAAAGTTAAACTTACCAGTTTACTGCAGGATCGACAAAATATTTTGTCGCCATCCTTTACCAGTTCAGGATATGGCTTAATCCATAAAGAAATTTTGTTCGCTATACTCATTGTATGTACGCACAGTATTTAAAAACTTAACACAATTGCATGCTGTTTCACTCAAAGATATTCAATGAATGAATAGGTTTATTTGGGAATTAATAATAATACCTATTTACCACATCCCTTCTGCTAGGCAAAATTAAACACGTGCAGTTCTTGGAAAACAGTATTAGAGAAACCAATGTAGAAGATTTATCGTTCTGAGAATTGTCAGTTGTCGATCTACATTAGGAATTACCAGGAATTTTTACTAATAGAAAGGATAAGAAAAAGCTTAAATATGCGATATATGCAACTTTTGTAAAAATATGCATAGAAATGCCTAAATATGCAAAATATGCAATCACTAATTAGTGCTAATTAACTTCAATTAGTGTAATACGTGTACATATAGACTATAATTAAAGATATGCAAAAAATAAAATATATGGACTTTGCTTATAATCCGGTCTCTATTCATCACCATGCCCGCTAGAAGATATCAAATTAGGCAATGGATGTATTGATGTTATCAATTATTTTTTATTATCTCACAACAATGAAAAATTAGTAGCAGATATTGCGGCACGCTTACTTTCAACTCTTTTTTATTTTTCAATGTTACCATATCTGAGACTTCACCTCGAAATACTAAATACAAATGCGGTAATAATAATGACTATCAACCTAAAAAATAATTACAGGGATGCTTACTAAAGAGGCGGGTAAACACAAAAACACGTCACAAAGACAGAGAGATTCTGGCGATAAGCGAACTCTGTATTCGGGGTTTCGGGCGTTTTGTCGAAATTTTGAAGTTAGACCGAACCCATTACGAAACTACGCCCATTCGGAAACGGTTTTTCTGCAGTGCTATCTGCGCTAACGTTCGCGAAAACAATATAGCGATAATATCGCTGCGGGTGCTAACGAACTCGCTGACAATGCTTTCTCCGTAATTCCGCGTCCGTGGTAGAAACGGCCTACTGCCGCAAAACTGTTTTGAATCGTTAAATTCTACGTGCCGAGGGAAGTTGGCGTACACTAGACTTAAAAAGGAATTCTGGGAGTTTATGATACAAATAAATACGCTCAGAAAAATACATGCATTGATTTAACAAAACGTTTTTTGTTGTTTTATTTTGATTGAACCAAATATATGTATATTCAGTAATTTGAACAAAAATTTGGTTGTAACATCACTATTAAATTTATGTTAAAATTTTAAGTTTCTGCAACATACATATAAACTATAAAAAGAGAAACAGAAAATCTGTTCGAGCAAAGAATATTTTATGTTGGGTGAAATGTGCATTCAAACAACATATTTTCTGATTTATCTTTCAGCAGTCTTTGAGGTGAGAAACCAATTTCTTTAACAAAATTGTCGGTTATCCATATATAACTCACTTTTGCTAAGGTCTCAAACTGCATACTACAATATTTGTTTATCCTGCACTAAATATTTTCAGCACATCATTTATGATAAAAGATGCTAACATTGGTTAGTTTAGTTTAGCGGTTGTTATCTTAGGGCCAACTGTACAAAACTCCGTTGAACCTGAAATCAGTTGAGCGTAAGTTCAACAGTGATTTCGTTCAGCATTAAGTGTATTGTACAAAACTATCTTCCGAGCGGTTCAGTTGGATCGCGTTAAAGGCAGTTTTAGCTATTCTGACGCGACCCCTACGTGTACGCACTATGTCATTGTTTTGTCATTTTGCTTTCGTGGAGGAAACGAACTAGAGATGATTTGCGCCAATCTGTGTGAACCACTTGAACGTTTGTAGGTAAGATAGGTTAGTTTTGTAGTAAACATACTTATGCTTCATATTATTTGTGTTCTGTTGCAGTAGAAAGGAGGAAAAATAATTATTAAATATGGCCTTACTCTATAACAGCTATCACCCACAAACACATTATCTCAATAAACACCACATTCAAATTCAGCTTGTATATTTGAATTGCAAAATATATAAGCGTCATGAGTAGCTCCTAGCCATCTAAATACATGTTTCTAATTTTCAATTCCGAATCGCATATCAAAGTAGCCCTTCCTATTGCGAAATACCCACGATTTGTCAAGGCCAGGTGAAATGATTTTAATATGGGTACAGTCTAGAACTCCTATATACCATGGAAACCCACTTATATTATAAAAACCTTAGCAAAGAGCATGTATATCAGCTTCAGTTGGTAGCATTTGAATAAATTTATGATTGAGGTTAGCTATGGCTCTAGTTACATTGTTTCTATTTTATTTGAAATTGTATTAGCTTTCGTAATCTTCGGGGCAATGTATTACATGATCGACAAACTCGAAAAAATCTTTATCATCGGTTTATTCTCCTAAATACTCAATTTTAGAAAAATGATATTATTGATCTGTGGGGAAGGCAACAGAGCTCCTTGTCGGCCCTTGTTCATATCGCGTGGAATTATAACCCTTCCTTCCTTATTTCTATATGAAACCCTTAGCACTACCTACAAACGGCGACAGAAACAGAAATATCGGTTTGACATACATTCTTATAGCACACGTCATAATCACTACATTAACTTTCCTAAACTAGGCTCCTCCCTTTTTAGAGGTTCCTTGTATTATATGAGTTTTTCATTATATAATAAATTACCTACTTCTTTAACTAATTCGCCAACTCAAAAAATGTTCCAGCGCCAACTAAGGGCCATACTGTTGGAACAAGCATTTTATTCCATTGACGAATTTTTGACATAATTCTTATCTACCTTATACTCCCCCTTGTGAACATTTGTTTTATATTTTAAATGTAACACAGCTAATACTAGTCTATCAAATTACATCATCAATTTCATTATTTCATCTACACGTATATTATTATTATTATTATATGTTTGTTTATGTCTGCTATATGTATTGCCAAACAACACCTAGTGTTTTTATGCACAATACAGTATAACAACAGTAATATGCTCAAATATTTTAGACTATTTGTGAGAGCTATGATGACAGCTGACGTTGAACCGGGCTTAAACCTTCCTTGGACGATCATTGCGCACCGTTCAACAGATCTTAACGCTGAACTTGCTTCGTACAATGCAATTTTTTCAGCAAACTAAGTTCAACATTGATCTTTCGTTGAACGGCCTTCGTACAATAGAGCCCTTAGTTCAGGCTCTTAAGGTAGCTCAGTATATTGCTGAATGAGATTCTTTTCAGGTCGTCTAGGAAAGCGTCAGCCTTTTTGAAGATTACATACCTTTTGATTCTTGTAGCGGTAAAGCAGTGGCTGGAAATACTCAACTATGTCCTCGTCTTCTAAAAGCACAGTCGGCATTCAGTCTCATCAGAGAGCCCGTGTGCTTTCTGAGTTTCCGGTGACCTGTAAAAACAGATACAACCACCTGGACATTTTCTGGCATGACTAGGTGAAATACACTCCTTCGCATGCACCAAACTAGGACAGTTGTTCCAGTATAGCAGCACTTTCTGATTTGCCCATAAGTTGATTTGCTGTTTAGCTAACGCAGGAGCTATGCCAATGACATATTCTGGTCCCTGAAGTTGCTCCGGAGCACCCTTTTTCGCAAAACATTCGTTCTAGGAGAGCCTATAAAACAGCACAAGAACAGGTAAGGAATTGAATTAGAGAGAAACACAAAGAATACTGGAATAATACAACTAAGAAAGTTCATGGAAAGACCTTTATTAAAGGAGCATGAAAACGAAAGAACTACTGCAGCCCAATAGGCATTGTCTTCGCACCGTAGCAGGTGTCCTAACAAGTCACTAAACACTGGAAGGACATCTACAGAAAATTGAATTGGGATCAACATTAGAGATACCAACTGCAGACATAACGACAAAGGACGCTTACCACATTATGTGTAAATGCGAGGCTCTGGACGCAAGAAGATTTTTGATAAGCCCCAGAACCCAGAAGATCCGATCAACCAGCTAGAGACTTCTACATATTACTACAAGGTACTAAGACACTGAAATGAGTTAGTAGTAGTAGAGTATAGTTTAATAGGATAAAGAAAATAGGAGACTGAATATAAAAAAAAAAAACAAGAAACTGCAGAGTTTCAAAAAAATCATGCAATTGGTACTTGGCTCATGGTGCCCATATGCCTTTATCTTTACTCCGTACTCCGTAGGTATTTTTATTTAGGTCGGTGCATTCTATAGATCCGATTCATAGATTTTTTAAGTCATTACGTGTTTGTATTGGTAATTGCTTGACTACCAGACATTATCACCATATGTTCAACATTTTCTGCCAGCATTTGAACTGGCCGCATCTTTCAATTGGTGTTTGAAAGACACTCGACTTTTCAAAATATTTGATTCTAAGCCCATATACCATTTTTCCAGTTTCCGGTACCGTTTTTAAGTTTTTCATATACCGTTTGATGGTATTTCCATTTATTCTCGACAAGACATTTTGTTTTGACTCCATTCGCTCTTGCAACTCAGTTATATATGGTGAATTCTTTCACAAACCTGACTTTTTTCGGCATATCCGAGATTATTTTCAGAAGATTATAACCTTCGTTTAATAGTTACATCCTTGATCATTCTATGTGTGATTCTTTTCACTGCATTCTCCACCAAAATGTCTAGGGGGCGACATCAACGATTGAGAATTGCTTTCAGCTAGCTTTGATGAAGCTGAAATGTTCAGTAAAATTATTCATAAACACAGAACAATTTTAACAAATATCCGAAGTAATTGACATTATTTTTTACAGTACGAATTTTTAGAAAATTTCTCACCATTCAGATACTTTCTTGGATGTCTGTACAACTAAAGGCAAAGTTAGTACACTGAGGTGTGTATAGTACAAAACGACTATATTATGTTTTTACCTCCACCCGATAACTCGAGGTCTAATAGGCGGCCGGGTGCCGACTAGGGATACCAGTTTTTGTCAAAACTACCTGCTTTCCTGACCCTATACGCATCAGAAAATAGCAGAGAGGTTGCCGATCGTATCCGACAGAGGCACAGATTAGATTCTGAAAACTGTGAGACCATGTGTAGAGAGGAAAGAGGAACATTAAACGATCCCAAAGCAACACCACGCATTACGTTTAAATATTCATACGTTTGTACGAAAATGGCGTAATGTTATTGCGATATCTTTTGAAATGGGTAAATGAGACATTGCCAGAAACATTCGTCGACACAATGGAATGAGCTGTTTGGTAAATTAAACCCAATAAAACCCAAACGTTTGCAGTTTTGTTATTTACATGTTCTGACAGTACCAGGCAGAGATTTTGTACAAAGGGATAATTATATTTAATGATATAATTATACCCTAAAAAAATACGGTTCTTATCTTCTTTGGAGTATTTTGTTAAGTGAAAACTTTGTTTATCTATTTATTTTGTTGATTTAAAAGTTATTCACTATATAGGACTTCAATAGTTCCGAATTTTGGATTTACGTTTGTAAGAAAATTCGCGTTGGTTATTTTCGTATTGCGGAATATCACAAGTCTATCTGATCATCTAAAATATTTGACCGTAAAAAAATAGTATAAATATTATGAACGTTCTTTTATATCCATTCCAAATTTACCCATCAACAAATTCCCAATCTCAAATTGCATTACATATTGTAAACAATAGAATGGCAAACAAGAAGACCTCAGCGTGGTCAAGTAAAAGGTGTTCTACAAGGATCTACGTCAGGCCCTCTACTGTTCATAATTTACATAAATGACCTCCCAGCTAATGTGCAGAATGTGGAGATATGCGTATATGCTAACGACACATCCTTCCTAGTAACAGCGGTTGACAAGACCTGGGTGGCCAATAGTGTAGCTCCTTTGAGAGCTAACACGGTCAGCAAATTTGGTTTGAAGTAACGTGATTGTTTCCCGCGCTGTGTAGCATGTGGCTCCATCCTGTTGAAATCACAAGTCATTTACGTTCAAATCATTAATTTATTGAAAAAAAAATCATTTAGCATTTCCAGATAATGTAAACTATTTCTCAGTAACAGTATTGTCATTTTCATCCTCAAAAAAGCACAGGGCAATGATTCCCCCAGCCCATAATGCGCACTAGACACTGCATTTTGGGATGCTTTGGTTTCTCATGAATCAAATGTCGATTTTCACATTCCATTCAAGTGAAAGTGAACTGCATCACTCAATATCAATTTTTTTGCAAAAATCAACATCAACTTCTGTGTTCTCTAAAATCCAATTCAAAAACGTACGGCGTTTTCTAGCGATCCATTCCTTTAAGTTCTTGCGTTAGTTCGATTTTGTACGCATTTAAATGTCGATCTTTTCTTAAAATTTGTTGAATAGTACCATATAAAAGAGACAATTATTGCTGTGCACGGCGAAGAATTGACGTGCTTGCTTCCTCACGCATACTCTCACTTACCCGAACAATATTTTCCTCGGAACGGCCTTTGCTCCGATACCGTATTCTTGGTTTAACAATCCAAGCACATCATCTGCTTCGAACTTTTGCACAAGATCACGAATTGCACGCTCACTTGGCACATTATAGCGTCCAAAAGTGGTAGAAGTTTTCTTAGTCATCGTTTTTTTCCATAATAAATTTGTATGATTTGTATACGTTGCTGCACACTGCATAGCGCCATAATGCTTTTCCCATGTGTTTTGATAGTAACTGTCAAAACGTAAACTTCAAACATTGGCTGCGTTCAGGGAGTTACGGCGCTGGAAGCGATAACCGCTAGCGCTGTGACCGGCGCTGGAACTCCCTTTGCTTACTTGTTTGATGCGTTTGATAGCGGCGCTTTTAGAATTAGGCTATGACGATTTTCATTTTATATAAAAATATCTTGTTACACATACAAAGGAATAACAAATTGTAGACAGCAATTATATTAATCACAAAACTGTGGTAAATAAAAGCAACCACTGTAATTAAAACTTAAATAAGTTTAATTTATTTTGTATAAATTAACTTATATTTTAAAAAGATCACTATTATCCTCGTTCATTCCTATTTTCTTTGTAATTATTAATCCGGGCGATGTTGTGTGCATATATGATAGATAGCTAAATAATAATTCTAAAACTTCATCGGTAAATATTCAAATAAACTCCAGGAAGAAAGCATTAATCGTGATTTTTTATATGTATTTGTAAACTATTGATATATCTATCGTTTATATTGTTCATTTCTAATTTCACTATGTCCATAAAATAAAATGATTTGACTCTAGCGATCTACAAAAATGTAGTTTATGCACTTATAATATTTATATTAATTTATCTGCAACTTATATAGTTTCCATTTCACTTTATCATCACTTTGATCAAAATGCAATAAAAAGCTAGTACCTATTACCTATTACCACAATTTCTTCACGAATTCATGTAGTTCACACGCTTTACAAATTCATATTTGAATGTTTGCGCACTATTCCCACTTTCCACTGGATGATCCACACTGAGAAAAATATTTAATAACTATAAATAAAAATATAATTTTCATAAGTAAAAAGTTCAGCTGAATAGGGGACAAAAAGCACAAATTACTTAGCACTAGTAAAAAAGAGATCCTAAACACTGATACTAACAAGAAGGAATCTAAGTTACTTACGGTCTATTTCATACCGGTAACTTATGAAGTTACTGATGATAATTGAACTGAAGTAGTTAAGCCAAAGAATATATGCAGTTGCGGTAAGTAAAAGATTTGCCCATGTCAAGTAAATGTATTGCTATGAGTGAACTATTCTATAATGGCTATCACACCTTCATAATTAATACAAGCTATTTGGATTACTTGTGATAAGGAAACAGTATCATTAGTACACGTTCACTAAATACCTGATATATAAAAGGTAATGGTTTGCTACAAATATGCAATATACTTACCTTAAATTTGTTGTACAATGATGGTTAGCTCACGAAACGAGGAGGTTTAATAAATATTTATTAAATAGTTTACTGCGTACGGAGCAATTCGTAATTCAAAATTGTTTGCAAATAATTTTTAATTACTATTTCAGTGTGCTATAGCTTCGATTGCATTAATAATCGAGGATTTGTGGAGCTTAAATTCGCACTTAATTTGCTAAAGATGGTATGTACATAACACTTATTACTTAAGAAAAAAACAACAGTATTATTAGTAATAGTTTTATTTTGTATAGGACAAACACAGTTACTACCTGATGTAAATGTAATGTAATGTTTAAGCTATATAATAACAACAAAGAACAAGTAAATAACCGAATAACCTGAAGAGACGTTTCACAACAAGCTTTAGAAGGATAACAATTACCCCAACTGATTGAATGGAATCCTAATACATCCTTTCCCATACTCTTAAATGTTTAATACATTCTAATATATTGTTTATGATTATGAAGCGTGCATATCAAAAGATGATCTGCTGTGAACTGATTGTACAAGCATATAAGTTTAAAGAAATTAAAAATGACAAAATTAATTTAGCTAGCTCAGCAAAAATGAATTTAAAAGGGCGCAAGAGATTCTTTGATCTCAGAGTAACTTTCATGAAAAGTAAAAGTGGGCGTTTGTAAAATTTGACTTTCTTTAAAATCCCCAAAAATTGAAATGGTTAATACAAAAATAATAAATAAAAAATAATATAATAAAAAAAAAACACATTTAATTACAATCAACAGGAGAAAAAACCTTAAGACTGAATGTCTTGGATTAAAATAACCCCTTCTTGAATTTACAATTAAAAAGGACAATGCAAATCCTTTAGCAAACAAAATGGTGGATTCGTTCTAGAAGGAATTTCTTATTCCACAAAAAATCCACGTGTCAAAAATTCAAAGCAAACTAAAATTTAATTAAATCAACGTGGAGAAACAAACAAAATCAAAATGAAATTAAAATACAACCTCTAAGCTTCTCTTCACCTACCCCCAGGTGATTAAAATACAATTAATTAAAACTGACAAAAAAAAACGGAAAATTTAAACTCTTAACGCGGTCACTTCTAGAACAAATTATTAACGGGCCTTATACATAAATTGTGCACAAATATTATAACACCAATTAATAAACTGAGTTGTCTGAATGATGATCAAAATTAACAAAATAACGAACAAATCCTTACAAATGAAAGATTGCAAAATGGATGCAAAGAGCTCAATATTTACATATACTTACATTCGCGACAATGATTCAGACACTGCCCTAAAAGAGGCCCTACAACGCGTATATACAAAATAATAACTGCGCGCGCTGCGTCAGCCGCAAAAATCATAGAAAATGCCTTTTAAGAAGGACCTAAAACAAGATAAACAAATGTTAAACATATAAAGGAAAGAAAATAAACTAACTAACTGAACAATAAAATACATCAAACAAAACTACTAAATTCTTAGCAAAATACACAAATATTAAATCTAAGTGAGAATTTGCGCGCGGCAAAGCCAAAGCTTGATCTTGGAAACATTAACACCATAGAGTTCAAATAACCGGAGTGCCAGTCTACAGCAGTATGTTACCTCTGAAAATTCATTTAAGTGGTGGAGTTGAAGCCCCAAGATGAAAGCAATTCTTCTATTTTGAACTTCTAACACAGATATTATCGAGTATTAATAATCAAACACCTTTATTAAGCACGGGAGATTTATACGTTCATTGCGTGTACGTGATTCAACACTAGTTATGACGATTATGCGCAAAACACGGTAGAACTACCAAGGTTCCCCGAAAACACACGAGGTGCAGCAAAACTCAAATAATCATAGTTGTGGCAAGTTGCTACTTATTTATGAAAATACAGGAGTTTAATAACAATTAGTATTATTGTTCTTGTACTAAGTATATGCTGTAATTAGATACAGTACCAATAGTCACAAACAATACGTTACTTACCACATATCAACAGTTTGATTACGATTATTAGACAAGAATTTGTCAGGTACGCTGTATAATAGCTGATAATAAGAGCACTATTTACAGTAAAAACTTGCATTCAGGAAACTGCGTTTAGTTGCAGGTATTAATTGAGGAGAATAGTTGCAAGTAAAACTTTGTCTATTATAAATGATTTTTTATCAAGTAAACACTTTACTTAAGCCATTTTTCTCAGTGCAGCCAAAATATTTTTCGCTAGAAAAGATGACGACCGCTCGATCTAGCGAAGCTAGCAGCGCTGTAACTCCCTGAACGCAGCCATTCTCATAAAGCAAATGGCGCGCATTTCAAATACTGAAGTTCATTTTGGATTACCCTTTATTAAATACATCGCCAGTGTAATTATTTGAACCTCGAGAACATTATAATATTCATTGATTATCCTTTACTGTTATTACAAAATCTTGACAACCAAACTTGATTTTGTCTCTACTTTTTCATTCTTTATTAGTGTGATTTGGGCGCCGATCGCAACGCTACATACCGCATTCTTAACGTGAATGGAGTATAGTCTATAATTATATCATCCGGAAACCAAAAAGAATTCTTCCAATGCTTTATGATAATTTATTATTTACATATCCACAGATTTATCTGAATTTGCTTATTTAGCTAATCTCCTATCGTCGGTTGTTCACGAGAAGCACGAAATTATCTACAAAACAGATATTCCACACACGACCTACGCACATAAACGCTACCACCCGGGCCATCCTATCGGAAATTAGACCCGAGAAATTTTATCTTAGTCACCTCTCGAGTGTCGTGGGGGGCACTGTTTAGATACGGCCGGCCCGGGGCGACATACAAGAAGGGGGCACGCACGAACCGATAAAACGAGACGGACAGAGTTCGTTTCTTTGTGCGGCGTTAACAAAATGAAGCCCGCACGTTGCCGTAAGTCGGTCGTACAGCAACGGGGACCAAAGGGGGTTCCCCACAAGTGTTTAATATACGCTTACGGCCGGCATACGTGATGCCTAGTCTATTTCTGTTTCCCTCTCTCTCTCTCTCCCTCTTTCTCTCCCTTTTTGTACGTATATGCATGCGAGAGTATACCTACTGCGGCGCGGCGGCCATTTTTAATGATCGATGCTTCTCCGTCAACCGTGACAAGGGATCCGAAATGATTAGTATGTGTTACCCACCCCAGAAAGCCCCATTCGAGTCCGGGACCCCTCTGCTGCGAAGACCTATCAGCGCGCCAGAGGAATCTCACTCTTAACGTAGAGGCACATTCGGACCCGAAACGGATCTGCCACGGTTAGGAGATGATGCAGACACCACAAGTGCTTATTTTTCAGTTTGGAATGCAATTCGACTCGTTTCATTTTTTTTTTTTTTTTTTTTGCTTCGGATGAAAGGAGGTCTTTAGGGCCATATGTCATTCGGAATTGTTTAGTCATGATGCTTTCCTTTCTTCTCTACTTTCGTACCCCCTCTTGCCTCCTCCATGCTGCCTTTTAATGCGTATCGAAGCATCAGTTATTGCTTTTCGGAAAAGGTACTATACGTATAGAAAGTTTTTAGAATGGCGAGATTTGCTACCGTGCGTAGAGGAAGTGACGTTGCGGATGTACGGAAGAATTGACTGCAAGTGACATCTGGAAAGCTGGCGGTATTTATCGGCATACCCATTAGGTGATTCCGCTTGAATTAAGGCCATATAACGGTATAGGATGTTATTGCTTATGCAGCAAATTGCTTTGTCAATAAATACATACTTCTTGGTAATTCACTTTAACTGACAGATGTTTTTACACAATAGTGAAAATTATAAACCGAAAAGCTACCACTGAAGGGCATTTATTTATTTAAATATTACGCCACCATACTTTAAGAAATCATAAAACTTTTACACCAAAACAATCATCTTGTATGTTTTGCAGTAATTTTGCGATGACTTATACAGTAAGTCATATAATGTGATCAAAAAAAAAAATATAAAATTAAATCCTAATGATAAACGTAAGACTACTCGTCTCCCTGGCAAGCTCTATGATAATAACAATGAAATTGTGGTTCCGCTTGAAATTGTGAATGCCTTTGCAAAAACTTTCTCTGATTTTTACATACCCGGTGATGATACCCCTTACCCCGCTGCTCTGACTTAGTGTTCGTCTTTTACCTTGCCTTTGGTTTCTCAGGACAAAGCGATTCAATCTATATCTACTCTGGCATGTAAATTTACGGCTGGGGATGTTTTAGTTTCAAGTTTTTTAATACACGACTGTAGGTATGTTTCTGCTAGACCTTTAACAACTCTCATAAACCTCTCATTAAGAACACTGGTTTATGTTGACCTGTAGAAACGTAGTATTGTCTGCCCCATTTTCAAAAAAGGTGACAAATCATTGTCATGTAATTATCGTCTGATCTCTATCCTGTCAAACTTAGTCATACTAGAAGCCGGACATTCTCCTAGAATGCGGTCCTTGAGGAAGGTGGTTTTTTGAAGTCGGTCCATTCATTCGAGAGAAGTTTTCACTTTTGAATAATAACATTTGAACAACTTCTTTATTCTAGAATTTACAATAATGTTCGTTCTTATCTGTCACCAAATCAACATGATGGCTTTATACGTGGACGATTGACGTCAACTAATTTTTGTACTATTTCGCAATCCTTAAGTGAGGTTTTGGGCAAGGACGCTCATCTACACGGATTTCTCATATGCCTTTGACACTTTAGACCATGCTGCGCTGTCATCCAAGCTTTATTCTTTTGGCTTTGTTCTATCGACACTGCAACTCATGCGATCATATTTATGCAATCATCAGTGTTATGTCTGCCCCGTTTTCAAAAAAGGTGACAAATCATTGTCATGTAATTATCGTCTGATCCCTATCCTGTCAAACTTTAGTAAGGTATATGAGCAACTTCTTTATTCTAGAATTTATAATAATATTCGTTGTTATCTGTTACCAAATCAACATGGCTTTATACGTGGACGTCGAAGTCAACTAATTTGTGTACTATTTCGCAATTCTTAAGTGAGGTTTTCGACAAGGACGGTCAAGCTGATGTCATCTACACGGATTTCTCACTTGCCTTTGACACTTTAGACCATGCTGCGCTGTTATCTAAGCTTGATTCTTTTGGCTTTGCTGCATCGACACTGCAACTCATGTGATCATATTTATGCAATCATCAGTGTTATATCTGCCCCGTTTTTCAAAAAAGATGACAAATCATTATCATGTAATTATCGTCTGATCCCTATCCTGTCACACTTTAGTAAGGTGTATGAGCAACTTCTTTATTCTAGAATTTACAATAATATTCGTTGTTATCTGTCACCAAATCAACATGGCTTTATACGTGGACGATTGACTTGAACTAATTTGTGTACCATTGCGCAATTCTTAAGTGAGATTCTGGACAAGGGCGGTCAAGCTGATGTCATCTACACAGATTTCTCACATGCCTTTGACACTTTAAACCATGCTGCGCTGTTATCTAAGCTTGATTCTTTTGGCTTTGCTCTCTCGGCACTGCAACTCAGGTGATCGTATTTATGCAATCGTCAGTGTTATGTCTCCCACAGTCTGGTGAGCCACAAAGACAAAAACAGGGACGGGTGCGGGAGTTTTCTCTCCGGACCTTAAGCTCAACCTAGAGTTGGCACTAGGTAGGATAGTTACGGTTTTCCAAACCGAGGTTTTGGCGATCCTGCATGGTGCTGAAGAAATTTTAGCAAGGGACGACGAATTGTCCTATATAGTGACAGCCAATCTGCTCTTAAACCCCTCAGCAGTTATAATATCGCTTCAGGCCTGGTATTTCAGTGCCACAGTGCCTTGGAAGCGATCGCTATTGATAATGACTTGCCATTCGCCTGTTCTTCCCATTTCTTCTCGCTACACTCAACACAGGAGAATAGATGAACATCCATAACTACCTGCTGTCAAATACGCAAAGCCATCCCCAGGCTGTCGTCCAGGACAGCAAGATACAAGGCTTAAATACTTTTCTACACCTTCAGCAGTTAATAAACTTAGATCTCTACAAAATCACTTAGATGTCGGATTAATCGCCAGAAAACGAATGTCGGTGTTTCCTGATGACGACCAAAAGTGTTGATTTGTATACGTATTGCTGTGTAATGAATTTGAAAAATGGAAAATGAATATTAAAAAAGAAAAATTAAATTAGCTAGCTCAACGGATAAAAATTTTTAAAGGGCGCAAAAGAACAATTAATCTCAGAGTTACCCTCGCGAATCAAAACCTGAATCCAACCACGAAAAGTAAACTGCGGGTGAAAGAAATATGACTTTCTTAATTACTCCAAAAATTGAAAAGGTTTAATCAAAAATAAAAGAACAGAATTTTGAATGACGTTAAATTACAATCAAGAATTTTATTATTAAAAAAAAATGTTAATTACAAATTTTTGCAGAAAAAAAAAAAGCCGTGAACAGAGGGTTCTGGTCTAAATCAAAACTGCAACTGACTCCAAATTACAACAGGACAATGCTAAATCCTATATCAAGCAATAGAATAAGTTGTCCAGGAAGATAATCCAATATCTTTCAAATCAAACCACGTGGTATCAAATTAAAATAAAATAAATTCGTGGAACACCAAAAATTTACAAAAAAAAATACAAAATCTTCCTGCACGAAATAACAAATGATCTTATATCTAAATTGTGTACACAACAATATAATAACAATTATTATTAAGCGAGTTCCTTGATGGACAAAATAAAATTCAATTTAAGCGAAACAAATCTCTATATCAAAAGAATTAACAAAATGGCAGCAAACAACATAAAATTTTACGTCTACTCACGCTCTTGTTTATCTCGGAACTGACTCTTACAATCTTGACCGCTGCGTACAGCGAAGCCGCACAGATCAGTCCGCCAACGGACAAAATCTCAAGACATAACAACATAAACTATACAAGCGAACGCAAGATATTTAAAGGAATGAAATTAATTTAAAACAACTGAACGCTGAACTAAATAAATCAACCAATAAACTCATTAACTTAATCTTATATAAAAATAAACATTACATCTGTGAAAATTCTCCCGAAACATTGACAAAGGCTGATCGGAGTAAACATGACAACATCTATGCAACTTAAAAAAAAAACTCTCGCGAAAACAAGGTGTCCGTCCACAGCAGTATATATCATCTGATCTTATTACTTCGAAAAAATTTATAAAATCGCAGATTTAATTAATAGACTGATTTAAATTACCTGCAATTATTTCTGGTCAAAATATTCATTACATGTATATAACTCGGATTCACTGTTGGGATTAGCAAAAATGAGGGCGAAAAATTCAAATTTGTCTGTTAGGGAACATAATATGCAAAATATTTATTATATATTCTCTACATGCCCGAGAGCCCCTCAGGTACCCACAATAATAATATATTCCCCTATAGCTAGCTACTCTGGCGGCGAAAGATAAATAAATGAATTTTTCGTTTATCAGACTCATATTTGCCCGTAATATAAGTCGCGTCTTCTCCTTTTTACATACATAATTCATTCTTATATCCCTTATAAATATAAATTCGAATAGGAAACCGACTCGCAACGGATGGAACTCGGACGTATTCAGACGTGTATTTCGAGCCTCCCATAATACGATACCAATCGGACGAAGAAGCCATCAGACATTGGCATGCAAGAGGTAAACCTGCCCTAGGGAAATAAGTCATATGTTGCTTCAGTTAGATCGAGTTTTTGACACGCGATCTCGTCCAAGTGAGACGGCCTATGCGAAGATACGGCTGCCGGACGGAGATAGACGACGGCGAGGGGACGAAACAATGGCATTCGTAATCCAGTAATCCAATTTTAAGTTCGGATGCGTTCTCCTTTCTTTTTTTCGTTAGAAAAAGTTGGAAAACGCGACCGTTTCGTCCGAAATGTATAGATGGCGTGTTACAACGAACATGGTAGTCTAATCCGCCGCATAGGTACTGACGGGGTGGGAGGAGATGTATGGGTGATGGGTTTTTTTTTTTATTTCCTTACGTAAACATTGCAGGTATAAACGTCAAATGAACGGTTTTTATGCACGGACTGAAACAGCGTGGGGAATATTGCGCAAGGTAACCCAAATTGGATTATATCTCGAAGAATTATCATGCGACTGATGGTATTTATGACCAACAGGCTAAAACAGGACAAAAACGTATTCACATCTGATGGCATATTTTTTTTATATAATTAGGTTTAACTTCAACTTCGATATCCGTTAACCGTGCACACGAGTACTTTGTTTTATAAGAAAAATTGTAAGCTATGCTGTATTCAAATGAGCACAGTGAGTACAAATGGGTTAAAGCAGCACTTGAAATCATAATATGAAGCAAAGGAACCTATCTTTTATCCCCCAAAATATCTCAGAAAAAAGGGGCTGGAATACCATTTGTAGGGCCTGAACCCTTTTCCGGGATAAGTAGCAGTACAATGTTTGTATATTGCAAGGATGATATTTCACTACGACCTAAAAGATCTATTGTGTCCTCTGTTCTTGCTCTTTTACACCTGGCCTTCCAATCCTATTAATTATTTAATTAATTAACTAATTCCTTTCAGAAAGTCTAGGATATCAGAAGGCCCCAGGTTAGGTAAGTCCCCCTCTTCGATTTCACGTGCCCCCAGGTGCAACGCCCTTGAATTGCACAGTGCTACGCAATTTGAGAGGGGATAGATAGCCATCCTGTTCCCCAATCTGCTCCAGTCGTTTTGCTCCTCCCTTTATTCCTTCCTTGTGAGGTACTCTCACTTTGAAAGTGGAAGGTTTCTTATGGAGGTCCTGCACCAATTCCTGTTTATTAGCGGTGTCGTCCCGCTAATGAACGTCCTTTCTTCATGGTTGATCCCACGAGTAGCTAGGGAAGAAAAGGTCCACCTCCACAGAGCCCAGCATGCAGAGGTAAGGCTAAATACAATGGGTTGCGCCATGTGCCCCAAGGTTGGACTAGTAGACGGTCTTCTATCCAGCCATGCATCCCATCAGCTTACTCCGCCACCTTAGGATTTAGGTTTTTATTGAGGTTGTCTCCTCTCGGTCCGTACAGTTAAGCCAAGACCTCCCATCCCTCTCGGGACCTGGTTTAACAGTTGGGCTTTCGATAACCGAAAGCAACAACTGGCATCATTGAATAACCCTGTGCAAGCCCTTAGCCACGTCACGACAGCTCGGGCGAGGGGAGAGTGGTTCACGGCAACGGTCTTCATTCACCCTGCTCTGGTTTTAAGCAGAGAGGGCGAACTTACAGCCGCCACTAATCATCTCGTCTTGAGCGAGCGCTGACAAGATGGCCTTTCCCCTATCCACCACTCCGGGGACGCCTCTGGTAGGTACTACCAACCCCCAAGAGCAGTACAATACTGAAGAAACTGAAAAGAGAAATGGAACAGAGAAAATCTAATTATTGACAGAATCTCCATGGAATGAGGCAAAGTAAAATTCTTCTGGGAACCTATAACCAGAAGAGTTTTACAGAATGCATCAACCTAAGTAAAAACAATGTTCGTATATTAACAGGATTACTTTCAGGCCATTGTAAACTGAAAGGACATCTGAGTAAACTTGGATTCGCAAAGGAATCTGAATGTAGATTTTGTGGGGAACAGGATGAAACGCCCATCCACCTCCTCTCAAATTCCGTAGCACTGTGCAACTCAAGGCTGTTGCACCTAGAAGCATGTGAAATCGAAGAGGGAGACTTACCTAACCTGGGGCCTGCTCATATCCTACACATTCTGAAAGGAATACGATTGGAAGGCCAGCTATAAAACAGCAAGAATGGGGGACACAATCGATCTCTTAGGTCGCAGTGTATCATCACTCTCCCCCACACACAAACACGCATACATCCCCCAAAATACTTCATTTTCGCAAAACTTCCACTCAAATCAATCATAGATCCAGAAGTGTATCTTGAAATTTTATCAAGAACTATTTCACATAGTTATTTTACTTTTTTGTATGGGTTATTAGAAATCTGTTGTATTTACCCCTCAACCTAAAAATTTACAAGAAGATTACTGCAACCTGCTGTGGAATTCAAAAGCCTATATGACACGATGAAAATACTTAAATTTTTCGTATCAATACTCGTTCAAATTCACCTCAAACTTCTCGTATTAATAGCAACTTTGATAGACTTTGAAGGCATCACATCAAATTTTATTTTGACATTAAAAATAGTTGTTGCAAAAAATTTATCTTCAAAGCCGGTCAAAGTTATGGTATGCGCATGTGTAAGCATTGATGCCAGCACAAATTATTTTATATATGTAGAATAAATTTAATTAAAATAGGAGAATGATAAAGATAAGTGATAGAGATAAATAATAAAGAACAATTGATATAATATTTGTATACTCAACCAATAGTACAAAATTATTAGCTAACTAGTTTTGGCTAAATAGCCATCTTCAGGTCCATGTCAAAATCAAAGCTGGCTATTTAGTCGAACCTAGTAAGCCAATACTTTGTACTATTGATTAAGTATTGTAGGTACCAGTTCTTCTTTATCATTACACTTTATATAAATTAGGACATAACTATGCATGTAGAATAGATGAGATTAAGCTTATCTATGTCTATAATTGATACGAACACTTCGCTGCTCTATAACTCCTCCAAAGCAATCTTAATCCTTAACCTAAAACTCAAAAATAAACAACCGTGAAGCGAGTATGTTTGGCGCCGTAAATTATCTCTTTATATCTTTGGCTGCCAAAGTTAAACTTTGTGAAATAACTTTGGTAATAAAGCTTGGGCATTTCTGAAAAAAAAACTTTGATGCACTTCGATCGTGTCATACAGACTAAAGGGAGATTTTTATAGCGCAGTTTTCAACAACGGCTACATCATTGTTTAGCATTAATAGTATTTCCTGAAGAAAAAAAGATAAGTAACTAAAAAGAAGAAAGAAAAAACATTTTAAGCAGTAAAAGCGTCTTTTTAATATCAGTTTTTGTTCCAATGCTCCTAAAATAGATTGACCAGCTAGAAATAGGAAACAAAATAAACCAAAAGGTTCTCTCAACAATTTCGAACATCAATCAAGATGTTTTGAAAAACTAAACGCCAAAATGTAGTGTTTTAAAAGATTTAAGGTGAGACTCTATTTAGGATTTTTAATGAGATCACTCTCGGCACCAGGGATTAAAGTGACCGAGTCAATTTTTGGATCAAAAGTTGTCTTCCTCGATAATACTTCTTACATCTCAGTTCGTAAGAATAATATCTTTTCCAATATTACAAATGGCAAATAGCATGGTGTACCACAGGAATCCTTCTTTGAACCATGTTTTTTTTTTTTTTTTAAACGGGATAATGCCTAAGTCAAAGCCAACAAAATGCCAAGTTTCGTATTATGATCTCTGCCCAAAATTGTAATAATTAGCTGTTATGCAACTCTACTGTCTCACTTATCTCTTCGGGAAACTTTGCTTTTATCCTATATCTGTTGTTGTAACCGGTCATATTCCTATGTTGCACATAACTGACTCGCATGAGTCGAATAAATTAAAATGCCAGAACAGTTCGTTTAAGTGAGGTATTATGAAGAGTAATGTTGTGAGTATAGAAATAAAATATTCATTGATTCCGATTATTAGATTCCGATTCGGAATCGGATGATTTCGAATTGGATAATTCTGAATCGTATTATTCCGACTCGGATGATTCCAAATCCGAATACGTGCAACTTATACGAGTACATCTGGTGGAATATGGAATCGGAATATTATTTGGATTCGGTTATTCCGATTATTGAAATCTTCTGAGTATATACAACGTTAAACCGAGTATGTTTCATAGAATATGGAATCGGAATATTATTACGAATATCATGGCCTTCCGATTCGGATATTCCGATTATTGAAATCATCCGAATATTTACAACACTAATGAAGAGTTTCTGTCAGCGGCGGTTCCTCTTAAAGAGCCACAGGGCCATAGTCCCACCATTGCAAATAACAAATTAACCATAAATTAAAAAGGTTTTATTTTCTGTAAAAATGTGTAGATGGCGGTCGCATATGAACTTCGGTTTAGGCACTTCCCCGCAATAAAAATATTGTGTTTGAAAATATTTAATATTTATTAATTATAGTAATAAAGTGTATGACATCGTGCGTAAATTAATAAATAACTAGAGTATTTCAAAATGAACTACCATTCATATCTTTCTTACGGTGAAAACTATGAAAATAAAATAATAAATATAATAAGGGAGTTATTTCAGAAAAAATCATCATAATAGTGTTTTAAGTAAAAGAGATTGGTCTGTTGTCTGTTCTGCTTATCTATTTTTAAGGGGATTTCCTTCGCATTGTCATAAAAGAGTCTTATAGCTTTCAAATTGAGCGAAGCTGGATAAAATTGCAGCACCAAGACAATAATTTACAAAATCCAAACTTTTTCCACTTTTTTCCACTTTTTTTTTTTTTATTGAGGTAAGTAATCACTACTTTTCAATTCCAGAAATTACATTCACAAAAGCTACTATACGTAGTACATACATACTTCAAACCTCAACTTTTTGCTAGCCCTATTTATGACGTTAAAAGTCACATAAAATGACAAAATTTTGATTTTTGTTAGTTTTGTTCTAAATCCTATTTTACCTATACAAATATGTTCTAATTGCAATTGTATTTCTATTACCATACAAAATAATTGTTTAATTTTTGCTTAAAACCATCCCCAACACCCTTAAGGAAACATAGTCAACAAGAATTATGTAAATTCAAGATTTTGACAGATATAATAAATTTTGAAACTCTTCCCTTTGGCTAATATCGTATTGACCCAGTTCGTGCGCGCTTTCTTTATAATTAACCTACCAGTTTATATAGAGAGGGCGCCACTAACGTCGTCGAACAGGTGCTCGCCGGCGAGGGACCGCGTTTCTTTAACATTGAACGCACCTTTCACGTTCGCGAAACCAGTCTTCGGTCCTACTGCACGTTGACGCATACTAAAACGTTTAATTGCCAATTTCATGCCCGTTGCGTATAATTTAAGCTGTTATTTACGCGGATATCGTTTACTTTTCCGAGTCGAAGCTGCTTCGGGACTTCATTACACTATCTATATAGATTACGTGATACGGCAAGAGGGAGCTTCTAATGAGCTTTTGTTAATTTTTTTTTTATTATTATTAAGGAGAAGGGTAGATAATGAGGAGGAAATATTGCAGATGAGTGTTTTAGCTCGATTAAGTAGTTAACTGCGCATAAATATTTTTTTTAGATGACTACGTACAGCTCAAGATAAAAATTTAAATAGTGCCCAATCTAGTTTTAAATCAAAGTTTTTATTATAGCATACCAAATAACACTAGACTGGAATTATATTGTCCATAAGACGCTGATGTTTTTTTTTAAGATCTTAAACAATAAAAATTAAAGTGTTACACATATCAGAGCAGTAAAATAACAATAATCAATCCTGAATGACATAACGTGTGTGCGTTTAGTTAATAAAGATAGAAGCTTTTGAAATTAGATTCAGTTAGATTAGATAGAATAGTTTTTACCTTCTTTCAGGTTTTGATGGTAATAGAGCAGACAATTTAATTCCTATCTGGGTAGGAGAAAACCTAGATTGGCTATTCTTATTGAATTCATTCTGGTATACAAATATGTAAACACATCTCAAAAATATATAAGCCATCAAATAATTCACAAATTCATGTATTTCTGCTTTTAACTGTAATAATTAGGAGGAATTTTCCCAAGATTTTTTTTTTTCCTCACGAAGGATTCGAACCTACATCTTCTCGTTTGCCGGGCGAGCGCTTTACCAATTAAACTAGTAGAGGATGATGATTCGAGCGTTTAACCGTACATACCCGCAATTATGCTTAGTAACTTCAACTTTGAAACATAAAATTACCCATCATTTTGTACTAGATTAATAGTTATTTTGATGCCTTTACGTTGAATTCACTAAAAATTGTCGCGGGAAATTCAAATTTGGTTATTAGGGATATGCCATATCGCAATCTGCTTTCGGCCAAACCATAATACATAAAAACTAATTGTTCTATGATTAATGTATATTTTAGATTACGAAAAAGATGTTTAATAGAATTTAATTTAGCAATGATTTCATTACAGTGGTGCTTCCACGTTAAAGTTTGGTCTAATTGTAAACCTCAGATAGATTCAAAGTTAGTGCTTCTAGATATTGTGTTTTCTACGTATTTAATTGAAGACTGTGCTCGCTTAGCCAATTATTTATTAATCTTTTCAAGAAAATCAATTGCATTTAATCTGTAAACTATCGTTATCCTTATCAGATATTATAATTGAACTACATCAGCATACAGATTAATATGAACATATTGTTATCTATAGGATAATAAAGAGTGTCCCAAAATTGCCGCAAGTTTTGAATTAAATAGAAAACACAGTTTTTAGTCTTTGATTGTTATTTTTTTATTGAATCATAAAGTACATAGGATAGGGTTATTTATGGAATAACACATCTGGCAAATGGCCTCCACGGCTTTGCATGCACATACGCACTCGTTTGTCGAAATTTTCCATGACCATTCTGCATAAATGTGGCTGAATTTCGTTGATGCAGCGTTCAATATCCTCCTTTAATGCACGGGTGGTTGTGGGCTTGTTAACATAGACCTGTGATTTCAAATAACCCCATAAAAAGAAATCTAATGGTGTTAAATCACACGATCTAGGGAGCCAATTCTGATCACCGAAACGAGAGAGTACACGACCTGGAAATGTCTCATGCAGTAATTAAATTGTTTCACGGGCTGTATGGCAAGTGGCACCGTCTTGTTGAAACCACATATTGGCCACATCAATATCATCCAATTTCGGCAAAAGGAACTGTGTTATCATGTCGCGATATCGAGCACCAGTAACAGTTACTGCTTGACCAGCCTCACTTTCAAAAAAGTATGGTCCAATTATGCCTCCAGCCCAAAATCCACACCAAACAGTGACACGTTGTGGATGTATTTGTTTTTCGACAATCACATGTGGGTTCTCAGAACCCCAAAAGCGGCAATTTTGGCGATTAACAAAGCCATCAAGGTGAAAATGTGCTTCATCGCTTAGGATGATTTTGCTCGAAAAATCAGCTTCCATTTGTTGATGTTCAATAATCCATTCAACGAACTCTCTTCGCTGTGCATGGTCATTAGGCTTCAGTTATTGTATTAATTGAATTTTGTAAGCATGGAGACACAGATCTTTAGTGAGTATACGCTGTAGAGAGCTTCTTGAAATTTGCAATTCTTGTCCACGACGCCGAATTGAGGTTCCTGGATTGTCACCGACACTCTCACGCACTGCTTCGATATTGACATTTGAACGGCTGGTTTTCGTCTCCAACGGATCCAGTCTCCCTGAATTTTTCAATTAATCTCTTCACAGTTGACGAAGTTAAAACACTATTCTGACCATATGTTGTTACTGCAAATATTACAAACCGAGCCAAAGGCGAGGTTTGTAATTGTCCAAGACCTGCAATAGCACTTTCCTCACGTGGTTTGAATACTATTTTTTCCCAGTCTGTCCAATTTTAACTAAATGTCTAACAATAATAAAGACATACCTGTAAGTGACATGATAGATATAGCTTAATAAACGCCAAATATTCTTTGAGAACTGTCAAGTTAGCGTCGTTTTAAAAGTGTTTAATAATAGTTTAATTGAAATTTAATACCTAATAATTTAGCAATTATCTCATAAATGGGCTCAGACTGGGACGAATGTACTAATGTCATCTATCACTAATGTCCCATATTATAAGATGTACAGTTTCATCATTCACTTACTTTTCCGTCATATGGAGTAAAACTACAACTTTCCTCCCTAGGGAGTAAAAGTACAACTTTCCTCCCTCGAATGAAAAAAGGTTAATTCCCGGTACATTTGTTATTGTCAGAATATAAACCTCTATGGCAAAAAAAAACAAACAAATTGTATGCATCTGTCCACCATATTTGATCTGATCTTTCTTCCATTAGTAATGAAATTTGATGTGTTGAAATAAGTACTTCCTAATTAGTTCGAATTGTAAGTTATTTACTATATTTTAAATTATCTATCCCACTACCAGTTTCGGCAAATTTTTTCTTCTTCAGGTGCATAAATGGAAATAATTAAATGTAATAGTCAATTAAAAACTGTATTGAAAGATCAGATCCAAATATAAGTGAAAGATTTTTTATCATAGGACCTAAGTCCTTTGTTATATCTTGATATAAACTAATCGCTTTTTAATGAATCATTGAGTACTTAAACATTGATTTTTCTTTTCCCATTTAAGTTCTGAATCCGTGTTATCAGACATTGTTACATTTTTTCAAGAGCAACATGCCGTTTTGTCGAAATAATTACAGATTTATCATCAGAACCTGCATTTTCTACATAATTGGATATCCTTAATTTTTTTGTTTGATATTGTCGTTATTGTCCGAACAATTCGTATTAAAATAACGCCCATGAAGCAAAAGATTCCCCATTTTTACATGGTCTGTTAATATTAATTTTTCTTTCAATATCATTTTTTCCACGTTTTCTAACATCTAGCCTGTACAATATAACGTGTGGTAATCCCATTTTATATAAACATTGGGCACATATGCATGTGTTATAGGTAGACCTACTGGGAGCATTATTTTGAAATCAAATATCCATCAAAATCAACAAGGAAATGGAATTTATAAACGCTGCGGGTAACCAACACCGCATCAACCGCGAACCCAATCAACAATATCAATATGGATAGATACAGATACAGAGGAAGGTATTAAACGCGGGTTATATAGATCGACACGGTCGCGCTTTGATACGCTTTTGAAAAATTAGTCTCCGTGAAAAGCACGGCGCAATAGCTTATTGCATATGTGCATATGTATACATACATATCATCATCATCATCATTCCCGGCGTCATTGTCGGCACCGCGTCCAAAAAGGTCACACGCCTCGTCGACCGTAAAAAAGTGATAACCGCCCCACGATCCGTCGAACCTTAATGAGCAAATCGATGAGGAACGTGGGATAGGTTAGTGACGGCGCGAGAGGGGTTGGGGTGGTTCACCCTCTACGGTCGGTCCCTTGTGCTGGCGGCGTCGCATCGCGAACGGCTGATGCTGGCTTTGGGCATTCGATCAAGTGGGTTTGGATGTTCACGTCCTTCACCAGTAATGACGCTGACATAAATTTTGAAGAGGTTGGCCGCCTGAATTTAGATTATTAACAATAAGTAATGTATGGATGATGAGGATGGTATGAATGACGGATTATATAATTATACTTACCTCCATATGGTCTATTCGAATTCAGAGTCTACATTAAACATTTGATGCAATTTATTATACAGGCTGTCTCACGACGAACTGCATCGATCGATATATGAGGAGCAACTGACCAAAACGCATTAAATCCACAATATGCAGCTTTGAGTAAACTCAAAAAACTAGCAAAAATTACGTTTAAAAGAAAAACTAAGATTTTCATTTAGCGCAGAATGATTGATTTAATATTTAAAAAGAAAATATTTCCTGGTTAATCGTAAATTGACGATTTTCACAACAATATGTATATTTTTTTAGTGGATTTACTGCAGTTTGATTAATCACAATGTGGATTTATGTCATTTTGCCTGATTAGTGTGAGTACTCAAAAAGAAATAAAATTAGTTTATCCCTTTTTGAGTACTTCTTATTTGGTTTATTGCGTTTTGCTTAAAGTAATTAAGTTTACAGTATTTTTTAAGGCCAATAAACTGTGGACTTCAGTGAAATACTTATTTTATTATCACAAATATTTCACTATGGGTATTTCTAATGGATTAGGATCAAACTGGATTATTCTAATGATAAATTGACTAAAAAACACTACATTTTTATATTTACCTAGAAAATCATAAAAAATGGATTTAATATGTTTTGGTCAGTTGCTCCTCATATGAAAGAGTATAGATTGGAAAATTCTGAAAATTTCGCGGTATACTGAAGCCGACCTGCGCTATTGAACTAAAATATTTCTAATAATCTAGCGCATCCGGTTGTACCGGAAGTGGCTGTCAACTTTGTTATTTTAAATGGAACACCCTATATATTATTACATTTTTTAATTCCTCGTTCAAATCTAAAGTAAGTTTCTTAAAACAACTATGTTGTTATTTTCAACCATATTTGAAATATTTGCATTTCTTAAAAATTTTTGACAGATGCATCTGAACTTCTATAACTGCAAAGGTATTTAACTTGGAAAATTGGAAATTTGTAGAATTGTTAACCGTATAGGGTAGCATCCGAAACCGAATGAATTTTTTGAAAACATTATACAGCGTGTCTGAAAATTACAGTTAAACTTTCGAATTGAAAGTGTCAAAACTTTTTTTTTTAATTACAACTACCTACTCTTCTCTTTCTCATCAAACTGCTCTTATAAAAATACAAAAAAAAGTCATATTCATTACCCATCTAAAATGGATACTTTTTAAGATAATTAGTAAAATATGTATGTATAGTGTAAATTCTTTTACTTATATTACAAGCTTTACTCAAAACCAAATTTAAAACATGAAAATGTACAAAAGAAGTTTGAGATGCAATTGTTTTTATGTTACTTGCTACACCATTTAAACGCCCTGCCTTAATAGATGCACCATTATGTATTTGAACGACTAACTTTTTTTTAAATCGTATTTTAATTAATTTTATAATAAAAGGTTAAATAAATCTTCAGCTGTTCGACCGGATGAAAAAATCTTTCAATAACTTTTGACATAACGTAATATGATTGTTAGTTGAGATTTCCAGGAAATATTTATGGTTTCATCTACTTGCCAAGAAAAAAAAAACAGAGCTTCTTTAATTTCTATATCTATAACTTGTTTTAATAGAAAACAATACAATTTATTAAATCATTTTGTACAGATTTATGTACTCGAAAAAATACTACTATTAACAAATCTATTAAAACTAAAGAGTTCGATCAATTCTTTATACTTTCCACGATTAAAAGAATCTGGAGTCCCATTGTGCACCCGACAAGCTAGATCTTGTAATGCTAAAAACATTGTCACAGCTATTAATTTCCTTAAATTGTTACGGTTTTCTCTAACTTCATTATTATATGCGCGCGCTGTCTGCGGCAGTAGCAATAATTTGTTGTCCAAATAATTTAAATTTGCACAACGATGAAAAATGTTCTATAGACTTAGGATGTCCACCATTTTTGATAAATTAAAACAATAACAAGAAAAACATGCTTAAACCCCATGCTCCACTCAAAGGTACTACATGGAGCTACCTACTCTAATTACCTCATTGTTCCTAACATTAGTCATTGGTCCCTAATTACTGACTTAGAATGTCGTTCAATAAGGCGCGGTAGATTTTTTAAATCTGTATAACCTAATTTCGACCACGTTTCAGTTTAGTTACGCAAAAAGTGGACATGGCCAACAAAATAATCTTTCCTGTTTCATTGAATCCGTTAACCAAGCACATTTAGCGTACCATGATGAACTAAAACCACGATTTTGCCGGTTAGATACTACAGATAAATTAGGTCAAGGTTTCTCAATTTTTTTGTACAATAAGTAATTTCATCTCTATGTTTGTTTAAACTTTATTTAAACAAAAGAATTTCTTACCAGCCAGTCGTTACACTGTTGAAAATATTACGGTGTTGGCGTTAATTTTGCGCTAGTCAAATATTTTAGTGTTGATTTTTACAAACTTTGCCAGACGAGTTGACTATGTGTGTTTAATAGAATAGAAATGACTAGAATTTCGTGTGAATTCTTTGTTCAGATATGAGGATTGGCCATTTTTCTAGACATTCAGAAGCGTCAACCAATCAGAATTTTTCCCTCGGATAGAAATATAGAAACCCCACCTATTCTAATACAGTATTGCATTATATGCACCACCTGCATTGCACGTGTATCTGTTTTCGTGTTTGATTCTCCGTATTAACATATCCAAACAAACCACCAAATGTGACTGATTTGCGAAGTGTAACCTCGTGTTATTAAACGTTAATTCCAGTGGGCATAAAAAAATTCAACATCTTAAAGATGTATTGGGAACATCTATTTACGCAATTAGTTTAGACTTGAATCAAATAGCATAAACATTCATTTAATTTTATAATGGTTCTCAAAAAATCATTTTAAAATTGGTACGTTTAGTTGAAACCAAAACTTGTGAATGAGTGGTTTTGCATATTTATAATTGAGAAAACGTCTTAAAGAGAGAATATTATAGCACTAAGAAATAGGAGTTGCATATTAAAAAGATGTTGTGTTTAGAAAATGGTGTTAAAACACCCAATAGATCGCATTCATTTATTTAAACAGCTAGTAAATTTGTCTAGTCTAGATCAAATAAAATGGGACTAGAAGTATTTTACAATTCCACCTGTCAGTTGGACAAAATAACCCCTTAGCAATAGACAATACTTGACTATCTTTGCTCGTCAAATTTAAACTTCTATAGTTCTCGACAAAATAACACGAAAAGAGTGTGGACCTCTCCTGACTATTAAATTAGTCAAAAAAGTGTTAAAATTTTCAACAGTGTATCTTCGCAACTTATTATTTCGTTCTTTTATCCATTTTCTGTGTATAACCTAACAAAACTTCGTAAGTTATTAGCAGTGGGAGTCGCATGAGCAGTGCATGCCAACGTTTTACGACCGATAACACACGATAACATCCCGATCTCATACGATCTCACCTAGGAGGCAAGCCTCCGATCATATCTAAAGTGCACATGCACTTACGGGGACGCATTGACTTTAGCGATGGCACTAATTATCAGTGCGGAGCTAAATTTGTGGCTAGCCCCCTCGCTTGCTACTATAGTGCGTACAGTAAAATTTCATGCATTATTAGAAATTCGTTTGCATTTTTTAATTACATAAGTAATGAATAAATATACTATTTGTTAATTTTTTTGCAAAATTGCTTTATTTTAATATCTAGCCGATGTTTAAGCATTATTTTGTGTACTGAATGTACCAAACGAATTTTGAAAAAAAAAGAAAATGAATTATTAAAAATGAAAAAAATTAAATTAGCTAGCTCAACGGATACAAATCTTAAGAGGGCGCAAAAGAACAATTAAACTCAGAGTTACCCTCGCAAATTTAAACTAATCACGAAAAGTAAATTGTGGGTGAAAGAAATCTGACTTTCTTTTTTTTTTACTCCAAAAATTGAAAAGGTTTAATCAAAAATAAAAGAATAGAATTTTAAATTAACAACGTTAATCAACAATCAGAACTTATTATAAAAAACTGCTCGAGATTACAAAAGGACAATGCTAAATCCTTTATCAAAGCAAAAAAAAAAAAAACAAATTTGTTCAAGAAGATAATACTTTTTATATCAATCAATCCACATGGTTTCAAAATTAAAACAAACTGAATTAAACGTGGACAAATCAAGTGAATTTACATAAATGAAAACTAAAAGCAAGCACAAAGCTTCTATCCACCCAACCCGAGGTGATTAACAAATCAAAACAAATCAAAATTAGTTAGAAAAATTAACTCTTTAAACTAAAAATATCTTCCAGAACATAAATAATAAATGATCTTATATCTAAATTGTTTACACAATAATACAATGACAATTATTATTAAACGAGTTCCTCGATGGACGAAATAAAATCAAAGTGAACGAAACAAATCTCTAAAACAAATAAAATAACAAAATGGCAGCTATGAATTTAAAAATATATGTACTTACTCGCTCGTCTATCTGGGAACTAGTTCTTACAATGTTAAACAGTCGTATATATATAAACAACAGCTGCGTGCGCTACGCCCAAAGATCATCGAAGACAACTACAAGAAAGGACATTGAACAACATGAGCAAATAAAAACATTTTACAGAATGAAATTAATTTAAAACAACTGAACATTTAAAAACACAAATTAAACAATTAACTTAATAACTAAATCTTATTTAAAAATAAACAATTTACTTTGTGGAAACTCTTACGAAACATTGATAAAGGCTGGTCGGATTAAACATGAACATCTGTGCAACTTAAAAAAAAAACTTTCGCGAACACAAGGTGTCCACAGCAATAATAACGGCTATTTATTTTATTAAAAATAATAGGGGAGGCTTAGCCTCCGTAGCCTCCCAAGACGAACCGCCACTGTAGACTGATGATCATTTCTCTTATGCTGTTGTAGCCTTCCGACTGAAGTTTGATTCATCACTCCACACAATAATGTACTTAAAAAGAGTGTTGATGATGGATACCCTGGTGACAATTTGGCCCTTTTCTATCAAGAAATTCACACTAATTTGAAAAAAAAAGACAATGTTATATTACCTGTTAGCAAATATACAGCAGCTATATACCTAAGCAAAATAAAATCATTCGCCCAAAATGTCTTTATCTTAACGCCACTGTGTTTCGCTTAAAAATAGAAGATATTCAACATAATGCTTTCCAAAAACCATCGCGCATACATAACCTATGCAAAATTCATAGCACAAATATCGATAATAATATCAGTAATTATCTTTACTATTGTATATGGAGAACGGTGGATGCAATTATCAGCGAGAGCAGTTTTTGTAGTGAATATTTAATTCGGCAGTCGCCTGCAGAATGCGTAATTATCTTTCCGAATGCAATTAACTCGCGCCGAAGATTAGACCTCCAGAACGTAGTCGTTTGAATAATTTGGGGTACTATGTTGGTCCATTTGTGGGAGGAAAAAAAAAAGCAGCAGCACGGTTAGGTTTTATAGCGCAATTTTCATTAATTGGACTCCTGGTTTTGGTCCTTGTTGCTTTTGTGGATTACAAATTAATGTTGACGGTTTATTGTCTGCGAGGATAAATTAGAAGTCTTTTTTTTTTTTTGTAAAAATAAATCCTTATGCAGTTGTATATGTCTAAGAGTTAATCAAATACAAGTTAGGTACTTTAGTGCTATACTAAAAAGGTGCACATCCATAACAATTAATCCTTATCTTTCCAAAAAAAAAAAAAGCTGTTCGCAAACTTCTTCCACTACGGTTATCGTTCTTCCTTTGTTATTTATGTCCCTCCGAGGGGAATTTTAAGAAGGGACAACTCGAAACCGGAGACCCAACGGCAGTCGGCGCGGGAAGATTTTCAAGGATTTCCCGAAAACTAATATTCGCCTCTTGAACGGCCGTATTTTTAGAATGTAAATCGTCGGCAGCTTCGCTTAAAGTTTAAACAAGTTTGAATGGCTTTAATTTGTGTATGGACTAAGAGAGGGTGTCGAAGTCCGCAAACATGTTTCCGAGATTTAATGATGGGAATTAGGAAAATTAAATTGTGGAAAATGAAATGTGAACACAAATATTTGATTTTATAATTAAAGATTTGTCCTTGTAATTGCTCGAATGTTTAAACATCATGAATAAGTAATATAAATAAAGTTTATTGTTAACACAAAGATATAATAATGATCTGATAAAATCTTATCATCAGAATATATCATGGAATACACTTTCTTTATTGAGTGATATAGCATCTGCAGCAGTTACCTACTTATAATGCATTTCAAGATATAAGAATGACAATTTTAATGTTTATAATAGTTTTAATGTATATTGTATTATCATTAAACATGTTGTTGCTTGACATTTACGTCAAGTATACTAATTAAATACATTTTAATAATGATCATAATTATATCAATTAAATGAATAAATAAGAGAGAGTATCGTCAGCGAAAAGAACCGTGTTTGATTAGCGGGAACATGTGCCAGGTCATTGATAAATATTAAAAATAACGTCGGCCCCAGCACCGAGCCCTGCGGCACACCACACACGACTCTGCTAACTTTTGAATTAACGAAGTCGTTACCGACTATCAACCTCACATATTGACGGCGATCAGATAAGTATGAGCGAAACCAATCACTAACTTTACCTCTAAAGCCATACGTTTCAAGTTTGCAAAGGAGAATAGAGTGGGAAACATAATTGAAAATTTAGATAGGTCGCAGAATATAGTGTTTTCGGAAATATAAGTTGGTTCATACATTGACTGGTTACCGGGACCCGTTAGGTCACGTACCATTTTCCACCTCCTGTATCGATAATTACCTGACTCCTCATTTAAAGGGTACAGTTTACCTGCTAGCATATGGAATCCAGTGGTCGTATTGACTATGAATTACGGCCCTATAAGATAATAGTAAAACGCCATTTTAATTTTAAATGTATAATAAATAATATGCATCAGGTTTATTAACAAAATAAATATTAAGGCGTGTGGCAATATACTCTTAGTAGATCCATGTTGATTTCATAATCATTAATGACAGCTGATTAACTAAAACAATTTTATAGTATATTACTAACTAATCGTGTTCAGTGTTCACCTTTCCCGTATAAGACGTAGTGTCGGAGAAGGTACGCTTGCGGCATTGCTGATCGTTGACTTGTATTATAACAGTTTTTCACAGTCTTTTAATCTCTTGACTATTGTTTGAAAGCTGGCCTGATGAAGAATTTAAGAACCGAAACTTCATATAGTAAATATGATAATACTTTTATGGAATTTAATTAAAAATATAATGCTTTGGTTTAGAAATATCAATTCTTTTACGTTAAATTACATTGCAAAAATATTATCTAGGTATATTACTATTTTCTTATTTTTTTTTTTTTTGTTTGCAATAATAATAATAATTCAAAGAAGTATAAAACGTTTAGGTGTAGTAAACCTTTTTCTGTTATATTTACATAATAAAAATTGAAAAATTAGAAATTACTTGAAATAATTAAAATTTACAAACACGCAAATTCAATTAATGACAAAGCAGACACATACGATACTTCCCTAAACTTCATAACTTAATTCGATAATTAAATAAACGTCTCATATATTAACAAATTAATGTATTTCTGCTATTAACTGTAATAGGAGAAATCTTTCCCAAGAAATTTTTTTCTCGTCACGTCCTGCAGTCTCCCGTTTACCGGACGATATTTACAGTTAACAACAGAAATACATTAATTTGTTAATTTCTCATTGTAAAAAGCTTGCAATCCGTTTTATATATTGTTGGTTATATTTTATCACTTAATAATAATAACACTGTCTTTGTTGTGCCAAAGGAAAAGAAGAAAGAAAACAAAACTTGACTACGTATCTTAACTACTGTCTTAACTATCACAATCACAAGGCGGGATTCAGTACTTGGGTTTTAGATCTGTTCCTGCTTTCCAATCCAACCTTGCTAACTTATGTACTGTAATTTATGTAATTATTGACTAAAGATACTTCAAATAAACATGTGCAAATAAAATAAAAACAAACTTAACTAACTAATTTAATATTGGATTAATAAAAAACACAAAATTTAAATAAAGATGGCGCTACCATCAAAAGATCTTTTTTGATCGCTGGAATGTTCAATTATTTTTTATTTGAAAAAGTATTCAGATTAAAGCAAATTTTATTATTTGTCTGAACATGTACTTGGGACTGAAGAAGAAGAAGTTTTAATTTCGAAAATTTAACAGTTTCGTGGCTATTTATGTTTAAAGAAAGCAAGAATAACTTCTGCCCCGGATTACAATTTTTTATTCACCTAATTTTTTGAACATGAGATTTAATTTAATTAATTGATAAATCGACATCATTTTTCAGAAAAAAAAAACAATTAACAAATAATATCTGCGTTGGATGAGTACACTTACTAGATAAGAGCATATTTCAAATAAAAGCTAATCCTGACCTATATTCACGCCGAAAAGGCCACTGATTTCTTCTTTTTCTTAAAGGTTCCAGAAAAATCATTGTGCCTCGTTTTCTCCCCATTAAAAGCACAAACATTTGACCCTCAAATAAAATCTCTGCTGTAACCGAATCAGAATCTTCCGATTAATATTATAAACCAAACTATGCCACAGCAGTATACTTCTTTTAATTAATAATAATTGAAATGCAGGTAAAACCCTTTCCTAAATGTTATTGTCTTTATTTGCATATACATGTATACTATACGGCTTCAGGGGATATGCCCCCATCGCTCGATAATATGTGAATAAAAGCAAGGAGCATATTTAACATAGCTTAAGCCTAACATAGCCGATCCTTATTTTTAGTATTGACAAAGGACACCGAGTGCTGCAATCGTCTTACGTCACATGGTGTTGACCAATCAAGAAAAGGCGGCGTATATTTATGTATTGATGGTTAAAAATAAATATGGATGTATACGTGCTACTCTAAAAGACACTTCGGTCTTTTGTTTTTGTTGAGGCTCTGCCCTGTGCTCTGTTTGTGTTTAGATTGCTAAATTATGGTGTTTTATTATTGTGTTCCGTGTTGTAAAACACAAGTAACGGAGGGGATTCTACCATTAAAAGTGGATGTAAGTATCGTATGTATTGATGGTTAAAAATAAAAATGGACGTATACTTGCTACTCTTAGAGACACTTCGGGTCTTTTGTTTTTGTTGAGGCTCTGCCCTGTGCTCTGTTTGTGTTTAGATTGCTAAATTATGGTGTTTTATTATTATGTTCCGTGTTGTAAAACAGAAGTAACGGAGAGGATTCTACCATTAAAAGTAGATGCAAGTATCGTAGTAAAATAGTGACGTAAACAATTCTGAAACATTTTCTACTAAATTTTTTCTAGTGTATGTAAATATTTAATTTCCATAAATTTTAAAGACGATCAAGTTATGATGTTTGTGATGTTCACTTCAATAATGAAATGAAGTTAATTGCAACTAAGAATAGCATAAATCTTAGAGCAGAGGTAGATCAGGTACAGTACATACCTGATCTATTGCTTCCTCATCGTAATTTTTCTTTGTTATAAATAGTTGTAAAGGTATATCATATTGAAATTGTCTTAGGTAATATTGAAGAAGACGTAGTGAGCAATTATGTATATACCTCATGATGTGTAATTATGATCAATGTTTATTTCAAACATATATTACATTATCAGACTAATACAGTGTCATTTCTAACTTGTCTTTTAATCACCTTTACTCTAGCACTTTTTAAGTTTATTGTTGTGGAAGTTAGTTAAGTAGTTTGTATTATTCAGATATATAATTAGGACATTTTAGTAGAAACTGCTGATGATTTTACATAAATAACTAATTTCCACAACTTCTAACATATTTTCAAATAATATTTGAATTTGAATATACCCCGCCACAATCCATTTCGATATAGCACTCGGTGTCCTTTGTCATAACTAAACTCCAAGAACGTCATATGAGTAGAGAGTTGCATATCTACTATGTTACTAATCTATGGCTCCGACTTCGGAAATATTCGGCTGAAGTGAGGCGGGTTTACGGACATCGATTCTCAGTCAAAGCGTCCGAACTAGTTCTTCTCTAGCTTTACTTACAATTAGCGAGAACGGCCTCCGAGTGAAACGGAGCGAAGAGGATAGCGTTCGAAGGATAGAGCAACGATACGGTCGAGCACGATAACGTCGCGACATCACACACACACACCACACAGCGCTAAGCGTCTATATAGTAGTGGGGCGTATTGGTGAATGTCGCCTGACGAAGAGAGCGGAGAGCATTGAAGGTTAGTTCTAGGGCGTCGCTTTGCTTAGTAGTCACTCATACGCTACGCTATACATGTACGAAATGGACGTAGATTCACTTATAGCGGCTGTATACAAGAGACCTGTCTTGTGGAATCAGAAAAGTACAGGTCACCGCAACGTATTCGTACTGAAAAGACTGTGGGCGGAGGTAGCAGATGAATTAGGAACAACCGGTAAGTAAAGCATTCATTTTTATGCCAGGGATTATTGTCTATTGATAACTGAACACAAGTACAGTGGAAACTTTAAAATGTAACGCTTAAATTTTGTTTACAATTAATGGGATAACAGTTTTCATTCGTAACAGCGATAAAAACAAAACGATAAGCATCGTTGATTAGGTAGTTGTCGTCGCGCTGTAACCTTGAAGTTACTAAGCTAATAGAACGCAATGTATCGCTACATTGATGCACTGCGTTGCGTTGCGTTGTCGCGACTTGACGTACAAACTAAATAACTATAAGTATACCTACACTGAAAAACCGATTTATTTGATAATACCAAATTTTGTTTAAGTTAGCTAAATATTGAGTTAAATATGGGCAACCAAATATTTGGTTAATTCAACCAAATTATTTGTTGATTTAACCCTTTATTTATTTGAAATAACGAAATATTTTGTTGGATTAACTAAATTTTTATGATAAAATTTCTTTGAATTTGTTTTGTTATCCTTGACAAATTGGTTTTTCCGTGTACAAAATATTGTAGCAGATGCAATGTTTATGCTATATCTATTTAATACAATTTATTATTAAAGATTTGTGACAGTTTCTATTCACATAGTATAATCCTGCACTCTACCCTCTAAAAATATTGTGTCAAAATTTTAGCCCCCTACAATTAAGGGGGTCGAAAAAGCAATTAAGCCCCAACCTACTTTATTTTTTATCTCCGTCTCTGTTTAACCAATCGATTTGAAATTTTATGGAAATAATTTATTTAACTAGTACTTTCATTTGAAAAAAAATTGACCCCGCTGTAACAATTTTACTATTTAAAAAAAAATAAATATTTTTGGGACTACCAAAAAAGGGATCGTCTTTTCAAAACTTTCGCTCCTATACCCCAGCTTTGTTGTATGAAAAATTAATTCAATTTACTGTGGTGAACAGCTTAAAAAAAAAAAAGTAAAACTGAATATAAGGTAGGTACTATACAGCAATATAAGTCAGCAATAGTAAGTCCTTTTATTAATTCGGCTATATTATAAATGGGAATTTGACAATTCAGAAACGTAATATAATCTTAATTGTGCACCTTTAGAAAGTATACTCCGATATACAGGGCGTTTCATAAAAAGGGTAGGACAGTATAATTCATTATTTTAAATGGAACCCCCTGTGTATGTTTACGTTATGAAAGGTGTCTAATCATACTCCGTTCTTATCCAGATTATGAAAGTAATTTGTTTTGTGGTTTACCGGTTACAACTGTTTCTCATCAAAGATTGAAAAATCACCTACCCTAAAAAGGTATTTTTACGTCCAAACGCCTTCAAATAACAAAAATAAATGTTGTGTACGCAACCATCCTTAAATTGGCGCCACTTAGCTTCTGTTAGTGACAAACAAGTTTGTACTGCTAGCAAACAGAATATGGCCACCTGCCGAATCAGCTGTTTCTTACATTGTTTTTTGCCATGCATGTTGTGTAGGCAAAGCACATTTAATTTTATTATAGTTTATTTGTGATAAAAATAACACAGTGCCTTACATTCGATTTTATTTCTTTTTAACTTGTTACACCACACTAAATTGAATTAAATTTTCACAGAATAGCAGGGTTATAGACGCATATCCGACAAAACTGTGGTGGGTGAGTTATGAGGATGTATGACCCTCTTTCTGGGAATCGCAAAAGGATCTTATTTTTTTAAACTAGTTAAAATTGTCACAAATGGATCATTTTTTTTCTAATAGGAAGCACTAACCAGAAGAATTATTTCTGTAAAATTCAAATCGATTGAATAAACAGAGACGAAGATAAAAAAATAAAAAAGTACTTGTGACTTGATTTCTTGTATCAACCTCCCTAGGAATTGTAGGGAGCTGTACGCAGGTCATTACTGTCATAAAGCACAACTTTTGTATTCATTTTCAATTCGACACTTCGGTGACACATCTTTTATTAACCATATTAAAATTTTAATTTTCCGGGATTATTCTAGAAACCAATAAAAATTAGGTATAAGGAAACCTAATATGGATTGATGCAAAGTGTAATTCTGCGTCACTTCTAATTATAATATATAGAGTATTCCATTATAAAAACTAAAAAAAATTGATTGAAAACGGTGAAGTCAATACGTTTCTAGTGTCACCCTGTCATCTAGCGACAAAAACAGTTAAAATTAAACAGTTGGACGTTTCAAAGCAATATTTTCTTCAATTAATAGATAAAAACAAAATTCTTCCGGATAAGAGTATAAATGACGTGGAAAATTTAGAAAAATATTTCTGTAGAATTACGTCCTACTATATCATTTCGGCAAATTGCCCGCAAATTTCACATTGATGTAATAGATGCTATTGACGCCCGAGTTCATTCTGACTAATAGATCAGTCTAAACCACATGACCTAAGATGGCGGTTGTGGGCAAACAAAACACGTCCAATCGATCATCAGTCATTTACGCAAGTTTTTCTATGGATTTATGTCGAAAAAGTTGTGGAAGTAAGAATAATTTTTGAAGATTTTTTTGTTTTATTGTATTTTGGACAATATCAGATATCTCTTCTTTTATCCAACCTTTCTTTTCTTTTGAGATCTTCTCGACATGTGGCAATTTTTTGAGAACTGTGCCCCATACACTGAGAGAGCACTCGATCAGGATGGTTTCATCTTCTAGAGGAGCAAGTTTACCTTAAAATACTATTAAGTATAAATACTATTATCTAATACAAATCGATTATATTAATGTAGTACCTTCCTGTTATAAAATGATTGCTACATACTCTCTGATCTTCTCGGGTTATCACTGATAGCCACATACCCATACATTTTTTTAGATTGTTCGTTCTTTTTTATCAAAAACTTCACAGGAACGGAATAAAAACTGACTTTATCGCGATTGGATCAGCTTCCACATCCAACAACAAAGTGCAAAGTATTTCAAACTAAATTACCATCCAGCCTATGAAAAACGTTTCGCAATAGCGGAAGTGGAATTTACAAAAGTTTCCAAAAATCACCAATTTGACTACTGTATCCACAAAATTTATGCTATTAACTGTTTACAACTATTTTATTATTCGAATGCTTGTGAAATCATGCACAGTGTTTGCCCTCAGCTCTATTGAATTTCCTATGACAGGTCGCTGAATTGATTATATAATAGCTCAATCAAGATCTACTCTTGTCAAAACAGTCTAACAGTTTTCGAGGTCTCGGTGTTAACTTAACCTATAAACGGGTATTCAATACGAGTAACAGCTATGGCAAAAAACATGTCAAACTGAAAATTAACAAGTAGCTAACATTTTTTTCGCATATACAATGAACACTTTGTGTCACTGTTTTACCGGAAAACAGTGTCACAAAGTTCCACTTTATAACACTGTTTTTCCACTTTGTGACACTGTTTGTTATTTTATGTAAGGTTGGCAGTGCAACTCGTGGTTTGACATTTCATAATTGGCATTTTTACGTAGGCTTTTGCATGGAATTGCAAGAATTGTGTCACAAACATGAAAACGTTAACATTCCCTGCATAGAATAAGAAATCCCATTTTTAATAATAAATAAACGCAAATTAATGCGAAATAGAAAAAATAGGATAAAACACACGTGTTACAATGACTGTTGTAATACTCATACATTGAATCACTCCCCGCTGCACGGCTCGTTCAAACTTGTACTCGTATTACAAAGAACGTCATTATAGCACTAATGTTTTAATATACTATTGAGTATGCGCGCAAAATCGCGATCTCCTCTTCTGGGTTCATACTATCCAATAGCAAGTTAGTAAAGAGATGTTCCTTTCTCGACAAGAACGGACAAACAACGTCCGCACTTTTGATCTCAGAGGACAAAAATCGTTTTCAGTCCGCTGATTAACTGGTATTGGCTAGACCAAACTGAAAAAGATGACGATTGCGCGCGCACATGCAAAATTTGCTAGCTGTCAGGTTAACAAGTTCCTTTATCACAGCTGTTACTCACTTGAATGTGCGGCTTATAGGGAATGAAAATCTCTAAAACTATCAAACGATTGTCAACGACTATTTCGACAAAAGTCGAGCTAGGTTTCTTATTGGCCAAAACGACTCAAAAAAGGATCCTGCGCAGTTAAAATGAGTCATCTGTTCCTTATTCCTTGGTAAAAAGGCTAAAGGTTACAAACATTTGCCCCCTGATATCAAAGATGCTGACGCTATTTGTTTGCTCTTGTTTATATCTTCCTTGGCCATACTTTATTTCAAGGATGCATTCATACGTTTCATGCGATACATTTTGCACCAGATCTCTTACAAATAAAAAGCGAATAATATCAGAACTCAATTGCGTAGCTGTACAGAATATACCAATATTTTAATATTTTTAGGACTAGCAGTTAGAACGAAATGGAAAGCTCTCAGAGACACCTACAGGAGAGAAACCAGCACAAGAGGTGACGAAACCTACTGGGCGCATTATAAATCGCTTTCTTTCCTAAAGGGACAATTCCGAAACATAAAGCCACCAGACGCATCTTCTCCCGCCATAGAGGAGGAGGATTCTTTGCTGGAAGACCCGCTAAAACCAGAAATCGTCTACCACGGTATCACCACCACAGAACATCAATATGAATCTTCGGAAGCAATCAGCAATTCTCAAGAAGAAGAACCAAGAACTTCTAGAAATTCCGTAAGGGATTCCACTGTCAAACGGTGCGTCAGCACAGGACCGGTAAGAAGGCAAAGAAGACAAGTGATTGGCAATGCGGATGAAGATCGAAGCTTCTTTAATAGTTTGTTACCTCACATTAAGAGATTGTCACCACGGAAGAAAATGTTGTTGAGACTGAAAATGCAAGAGCTTGTTTATAATTTCGTTTACTCTTCGGGATCCATGGAAGAAATTAGTGGAGAAAGATAATGCTTTTTCCTATTGTGTCGTAAATATGTATTATAATAAAACGATTAAATTAAAATAAACCTTTTGGAAGCAACCACGTGTAAATCTCTTAATTACCCGGCAAATGGTCGGAACACTTGACGACCTCCGCTCTTAAAATATGCAGAAAATGCCTGCCATCATATCGGATGACAATAGGGATTTTGTACGGTCGAAAATAGGTCTTAACCCTCCCACTCGGAGGTCCGGGGCCTCGCGACGACCCTGAACGATGATGGAGTGTACGGTTCTCCGGGCGACAGGTGTCAGAAGATTCACAAGAACTCCGAAGAGAGGCGCAAGTAAACGCATTGTGTCCCCGGGCCGAGGGGGCGGAGGAAGGAGATCCCGTTGACAGGGCGCCTTGAGCCGCTCGGAAAGGTGAAATTGATTGTGCCGACGAAGTTGGGACGCTTTGTCCTCCCTGGAATTCGGCGATTACGAGATCGGAGAGGTTGTAATCACTTGCGGCGATGCGTTTCCTCTATGACAACCGAAATGCAAGAAGCGTTAATGGGATATTGTAGATATTGTGTTTCATATCCGGAACATTTTGAGAAATGTTATCAGTTCTGAAGTACAATGTTTTTTTTTTTTTTGATGTTATAGCTGCTACTATGTAGTTGGAAAATCTAAAATATTAAAATTTAGTTTTAGTAGAAGAAAAGACGAATAGGTACCCACATTAGTTTTAATAATCTAACAGCAAGACCAATGTCAATATTATTAAAGAGATATACCTACATTTATTTGTCAGAAATTTTATACTACGAATCTTGGGCTGGTATTACACTCTAAGTGTTAAGTGGTTAGGTTGATTCATTTTCGATCTTCACCATTAGGACCTCGCTTATTATTGAAGACAAAGCATAGGTTTTACCTAATTATTATGGTTCCGACCAGATAGCACACTTAGAACAATAATTAATGACATTCAAGATTAAAAGAAACGGAAAAATCTGATTTTCTTATTTTGCCTCTAGCACTTTTATTTGGCTTTACAGACAAAAATTGAAGATACATTCTCAAGGCCACTTTCTAATCTATTTATTTATATCTATCTAATTTAAGATTAAATAAGGTAGCTATGAAATTTAGAACTATCGATCGCTTGAATTAACGTTGCATTAGTAATGTCGCGCACCAACGACTGGAAACAAGATATTATTTACTTTTTTTATTCATCGAACCAAAATATAACAATAGCGAGTACAAGATATTTACAATTGTATTCTGAACGACGATAGCCATGTCGTATGTACCACACACTAAGAATACTACAGAAGTTTACTGTACGGTTTTAGGGGTACAAAATTGGTACCCCTAAAACCGTACAGGTATTTTACTTTTAGAAGTAATATTTCTAACTATCAGTAATTTTTTGATGTAGTCAACGGCCCTCGTATGCAATCGGGCAAATGTTGTGACAACAGTTTATAAGAAATAATTATCTGGTAAATAATAGATAAACATTTGATAACTATGTATGTTTGTCATGTAGATAACTTATATCGAGTATAGAAAGTTAGTGTAGTGAAATAGGAAAACCGCCATCTTCACGACAGTTTCTGTACTCGTATAATATGTTTAACATATTTGCTATTATAGGCCAGAAAACTTTAGAACATCATGACGTGATAACTTAAAAATTTATAGTGAGATCAGTAGTCGTGCAGACTGCATTAAATTACGAACTAATATAACCTTAATCGACGAGTGGTGTTCATTGAACAGAATATCGTTGAATGTTGCTTTATCGGCTTCCAGGACCCTAGGATTTGTTTTACGAACTTGTCGGAATTTTAGTAATTTAGATGCAATTAAAACATTATATTTGGCTCGTGTTCAATCTAAATTAGAATGCGCATCCATAATCTGGTATCCACATTACACGTACCAACTGATTGCTGTTGAAAGGATACAAAAGCGATTTCTAAAGTATTTAACATTTCCAACTTCTGGTCATTACCCTGCCCGAGACTATGATTATGTATTTTTATTGCAGCAACATAATTTTCAGTCTTTATCTGAAAGCGTGATAGATATAGTGCAAGATTTTTATTTAATTTACTTATTAACAAAATTGATTCACCACAGTTTCTTGCGAATATTAACTTTAACGTTTCCCTCTCACAATACTCGATCTTGTGAACTTTTGAGTGTGCTAGGGCTAGGGCAAAATGTTTTCGTTAAATCACCGTTATGTCATAGTTCCAATAACTTATAGGCTTACGATGATTTTCTAGCGCTGGATTGTTCCTACTGGAGAAGCAATTCTTTCTTTCTCACCTCATATAATATTACATATATTGTAAAAGCATTATATTTAATTCTAGTTACTTTGTAACCTGCCTGTTGTGCGTCTCGATGTATTTAAGTACATCGTGTCGAACAATTTATTTGATTTCGCAATACTTTGTTTAGAACGTTCTGTTTATGTTATTATTCCAAATGTTTTAATTACTGTCCTGTAATTGGTTAAGTGACTGTTGGACAAATAAAGTTTATTATTATTATTACTATTATTATTATGATTTAAAGTTTTGTGATACAATTTTGACGTGATTCTACTACTACTTTATCTACAACTGTACCGAGTTTGTATAAAATAAATAGTTTCTTTAAGAAAATATATGATATATGGTATATACTAGATATGATATATGGTATATCCACAAAATATTTTTTTGCTGTTATATTTTTCTTGGTAATATAACAATGTTAAAGATTTTTTCTAAGAAACAGAAACTTTTCCATTAATATTAAGAAATAGAAATTTTCCTCTAATATTCACGTAAAATACTTTGTACATTTACCCCCATTCAGTGTGGAAAATTATCAACAAAAATAATTTTTACCAAGAAAAATTACTAAATTTTTTAGTGTGCATGTTTCTAGATCTTGATAGAAATTTAATCGAGTATGAATCATTTGTCAAGCCGGGTAAGGTTTATGGTAATCGGAATTTGGAAGCTTTGCAAAAACACGCCTTCAATTTACCATTTGTAAAATATCTCCTTAATTTTTTTCCACATTCCGGAGGCGATGTCTTGGAAACTACAATAACTATAGTTACAGGAAGAAATATTCATGCTAGAAATCGAATGTGAATCGGATGTCCTATTTGTGGATCATATTGCATAATACGCCAAAAATCACTGCTTTTTTCGCAGATATTTTGCCTACCATGTCAATTTTACACTTTGACTTAAAAATTACAAATGTGCCACACAATTGGTATACTACCTAAATGTGAGAGATTCTCTGGCTAAAGTTTATTATATAGAACGGACGTTAGCTTACAGTTCATCCAACAAGTTCAGGCCCTTAAAGTAGTTCAGTATTTTGTTGAATGAGTTTGTTTTCAGGTCTTATAAGGAAGCCTTGACCTTCCCAAAGGTTACAATGTAGAGTGAACCTAAAATGAAAAGTACATATGTCGTCATCGTAATGTCGACTAAAGTCTACTAAACTAAAGGAACTAAAGTCATCAGTGGTAGGGGTGAATTGTTTTACCATAGAAATTACATTAAATACTTCTGTCAAAGTGACAGGAACACCCCTAAAGCTAGTATAATAGGCTCTTCCGACGATTCCAGCGCTCGGATATGATGACATATGTACTTCTCATTTTGGGTTCACTCTACCTGATTCTCGTAGCGACAATGCAATGGCAGAAAATATAGTCATTTTGTGTAAGTGCTTTCTGAATCTACAGTGACTTGTAAGGACAAAGACAACTACAATGACATTTTTCACGGTCAAGTTGAAGCAATTCTTTGTTTGTAAGTTAAGTGAGATGAAGGAGTGCACGCCCCAAACCAGAACAGTTATTCCAGTATTGGAGCAATTGTTGTTTTGCTCAGAATTTGTTTCGCCGTTTAGCTACCGAGGGTGATATACCAATGGCAGGTTTTGCTTTCTGAAATTGCTTCGCACCACCTTTTGTCGCAAGGGTGTCTGCTTTCTCATTTCCAAGAATGAGTGAGTGCCCGAGTGAGCAATAACATCAATTTTAAGTTACTATACTTAATTCAAACAAATTCTCTTTAAGTAAAACAATTTTTTAAAGATATTTATTTCTTTACTGGAAAAAAAATATTTTTTCTCATATTTTTTTTAGTTCTTGTGGGTGGGGTTGGTAAACACTTATGGCGGGCAGTGTAGGTGTCTTTGATGACTTGCAAGTCATGGAAATACACGAACCCCTTCAAAAAACGAAAAAAAATGAGGAAAAGCGAGATACACATCTCTGGTACAATTATTAATGACTAGAGAGGGACCGTCGAGAGACACAAAAAGGAAAAAATGGGCCACTATCAGTACCCCCTAATCGATATAGTCATCATCGTAAATCAAACCCTCAGTTATCCGAACGCGCTGAGGCGTACTACGCAGCACACGCACCGCATTCGGGGACCACTCTTTCGTCCGCAGTTCCATTCGTCTCTGCTCGATCCACGCCGCCGAAGAGCGGAAGCGAACGAATCTCTCCGTCTCCGTCCCACGTCCGCCGTTGGCGATACGGCGCCGATGTTTTTAGCACGGCTGGTATATCCTCAGCAGGGAACGCTTCCTATATACACACACCACACATACACAAGAATCCCTCTCCCTATGCCTGCCTAGTTACCCCAGAATGGAATATTACATTCCGACCCCAAACACTCTGTACAAGTTATCGATTTCTCCCTGGAAGCTGCCGCCACCGTCGCGTCCCGTCCAATCAGGGACCGCCTAAATCCACCAAACAGAGACGGAGAATAATTACGTCCCCGGCATGTGCGTAATTTCGTTTTGTCTCCTTTTTTCCCTCGCCTGGACGAGAGACGCGGGCTTCCCCCTTTTTATCATCAACTCCTATGGCGTGGATGCGTAATAGCGAGTTTATTCGGCCTCGGGTTTTCCTCTCTGGGAAGACTTGCGTTCCGCGGTGGAAAGAACAGAGAACGAAAGAGAAAGAGAGGGAGACAAAGAAACGTCTCTTATAGCCTAGGTGGATCTGGCGTTCGTTGGGTCGTCTGCCCGGCGCGTCGACGACGGATTTAACCTGCGTTTGCCCACGTGACGAATCAAAACAAACAATCCTATAGTCGCTGCGCTCCGTCACGTTGTTCCTTTTTTATTACTCCCACTTGATCGTCGTTTGTTCGAACGGCCGAGCGCAAAGAGTTGCCCGCGCTCCGCAAACTTGGCTACGACTCGAGAAAGCAGATTTCGATTAGCTTCGACGTGGTTGGTCGTATAGTACGATTCGCCTGTAAGCAAATACATCGTTTACCACATGTACACTCAACTCATAAAATAATGACATAAGCAAAAAGCCATGAGGAAAGATACATCTTCTTTAGGCCAGGTTTACACTTGCTGTTCCGATCGACTACTCGCAAGTAGGAACCCGGTAAAATAAAACACAAATGAAACAGAAGAATACCAACACTCTTAACAAATGTAAACCTGCTCGCAAGTGCCAACACCAGAATGGTTCAAAAGCACTAGTCAAATCGCTTGCTAGTCGACTCAGTTTTGGCTTTACTTTTTCGGCCGAGTGCCATAATCGTACGAGTAAAAAGCATATGTAGGCAAAAGACGCTGATTTCAACTTTAATAAATGTTATCAAAGAATTCATGCTTCTAAGAACGCTATTTAAAGGCACAGAAGAATTCTAACACTAGACTATTGCGGTCGTTGTCCATGCTATACTCTGCTTAGGCTCCTACCTGGGCTGCTGTTGACCTGAAACTGATCAGATTCAGGTCAACAACCAGCAAGGGATTCCACTAATGCTTTTAAAAGCATTCTGGTGTTGGAATTTGTGAGTATTCGGCCGAAAACGCATTTCGGCCAAGCGAAACAGCAAATATAAACCTGACCTATTAGGTAACAGGCTTTGAGCGTGCTGTTCAATCACTGAATTTCAATGGCACTAGTTCATCAGCAAATGTAAATCTGTCCTTAATCCTTGGCGGAAATTACAAAGGTCAAATTCTGGGAAGGTAATGGTAAAATGCTGTGTCTATCTGTAGCGTCTGTAAAGCTGTCTGTAAGCATCGATAATATATGCTTACAGTCTTACATATAATCTTATAGACGCTACAAATATATAATATAATAGAATCTCACCATAAATCTCTAACCGAAAAGATTCCGGCATCTTTGTCGCATACCATAGACAGTATTACCTTTCGAGACGATTATCTGCACAGAGGCCTTTGTTTTGTTGTTTATTTTAGCCATCGCACAGTGGAGTATTTCGCCGATTGGTTAACTCATATAAAGTGTATTAAAAGAGTAAGAAATGATATCTTATGTGAAGTGGATAAAATACAGAAAGTCCCATTTCTCTTTTTCCACACATTTACTCGGAAACTAATGGACGTAAAAAGTTACAGTAAAATCTAGTGGAAATGGAGCGACATTAGCTGCTTTCCATTTACCGGTTGATTTACCTCATTTCAGTTTTGTGCGTTAAGTTACGAGCTGTTCACGTCAAACTCATTTTGTAGTCAGATTACGTCATTCGTAGTAAGTAACTCGTAGCTTAACGCACAAAACTGAAGTGAAGTGATCCAGACGAAAAATGGAAAGCACCTATTGTTCACAAAATTCTATCATTATAACACCCTCGTAGAAATACCTCTTACATTCTCCTCTCCGATTTTATTTTTTTAAATCGTATCCTCAATTTTTTGACTCAAGTTTTTGGTAGCTAGTGAACTTACAGATACAGCCATGCAATGCATTAATTCAAAATATTTTCAAAAAGTATCTAAGAAAAATGAAAAATTGATCAAGCCCACAGGCCATACCTAGGCTCCTATGAAACTGTAGTATTTGAACCTTGCTAATGAAACATTACTTTTACCTACTACCTATCATTCCTTCTAATTTCAAATGATTTCAAACCATATGTTTATAACGACAATAACAGGAACGCCAATGAGCAAATGTCAGTTGTGTAATTTGACAGAAACCGAATGTAATTTTGATAATAAAGAGATCCATCCAGAGATCCAGAATCTTTCAGTGCTTTATAGTCGCACATTAGTTTTTCTTATTATATGATATAGCAAAATCATCCACCTATTTCTGCTTATAAATTCTACTAAAAAAAAATCTGCAATTTTTTGATTCAATATTTTATTCTTTTTTAAATAATATGTTCAAAATGCCAACCACTTTGCATTAGGCAATGTTCATGTTCATACTTACGAAGGAGTTCTGTTGTAGACACTCTTCTTGGTGTATGCGGAGAAATATGTTGGCACGCTTGATATATTTTGTTTTGTACGTCCAAAACATTAACCGATGTCTCGTCATAAACCACTTCCTTTAAATGCCCCGACAGAAAAAAAGAACTCTAGAGAAGTCAGATCTAATGAGCTCACAGGCCACTTAATCGGCTCTCTATTTTCAATCCAGTTCTGATGAATTGTAGCTATTTCAGTTCCTACTAAATCGGTTACGAATTAAATACTGAGTGAATCGAAAAACAAAAACGGCCTCTTTGGGAAGCTTAGAAGTTAGTTTTCGCAGATCGCTTTGAAGAAGCCTGCTTAGCCTATTAGTGCGCAGAAGTACATTTATGCACAGTAGTGGTCTCAATTAGTGCCTCGCCTTATGACGGGGAGAATATCAAAACTACGGTCCCTGGATCGTTTACATACACTAGCATTTCTTGTAAATTCTCCATCATACCGGACGTTATTGAATTATTTTGTAAAGTACTTTTTGAGATATTGAATTTTTTCAGTAGAATTAATTACAACCACTTGGAATCCAGTCTATATGGATATAATCATCCATCAACTTTTCGCAAAAGTAATTTTTTTTGGAGTCTTCGTATTATCTTTAGATAAATTATTTTCAAGTTGGTAAAATAATCTTTTTTTTTTTTTAACTTTTACCAAACATCTCAAACTGCTACAAATGCATATGACATTTTGATGTTTTACATTTAACTTTGCAAAAGTCATCTCAAGGGTTCATTGCAATTGCCTTTCTTTTAAGTTTTCTACCAATCATCCCAAACTATACTGTAAATGCATATGACATTTTGACATTTTAATATTCAGCTTTGCAAAAACCAACTCGAAAGTTCATTATAATGAGTGTTATGATGTTTTCTATCAACCTTTCAAAGAATACCTATTCAAACGTCTACAAGAATTTCTGGATATTTCAAAAAAAATAATCCAGTCTAGTAGATGTAACTATCCATCAGCTTTTCACAAAAGCAGACTGTTTAAAGTTCTTTTAATACTATCTTCAAACATATTCTTTTGCAGTTCAAAAACAATCTTAATTTTTTTTTCCAAACATCTCAAACTACTTAAATACTTATGACATCTTAATATTTTATAATCAGTTTTGCAAACGTCAGCTCAAGAGTTCATTGCAATCAACGTTATGATATTTTCTATTAACCTTTTTCGAAGAATGCATAAGAATTCCTGTTATTCCAAAAGAAAGACAATAAAATAAAAATACCTATCCATAATTTTTCATAAAAGCAAACTTTTTGATGTCTCTTGGTTACTACTTTTAAACAAATTCTTTCGTAATTGGAAAAAGCAATGTTAAATTTTGAGGATGTTTACTAAATTACTGTAAATACATATGGCGTTATGATATATTTAATTTTGCAAGTCAACTGTCAAGATCACTGCGATGAATGTATTAACTTTCGCATTGACCTTTCAAAAAGAACCCTTTTTTCTGCATAAAAAAATTTCTTGATATTCGACCAAAAAACAAAAAAAGATTTATCAACTTTATATGGGTATAATGATCAACTTATCATATGAGAAACTTTTTTGGTGTTCTTCTGTTACTATCTTCAAACGAACTCTTCTGCAGTTGGGAAAACAATTCTTAAATTTTTATGAAACATCCTAAGCTACCGTAAATATAGTTTACATTTTGTACTCAGCTTTGGAATGCCCTTTCAAAAGAAAATCCCATTCTCTAACATCTGAGCATCAAAAATTTCTCGATGTTCGACCAAAAAAAGAAGGAATTTGCCAACTTTATGTGGGTATAATCATCAACTTCTGATAAAAGAAAGCTTTTGTGGTGTTCTTGTATTCCTATCTTCAAACAAATTCTTCCGCATTTGCAAAAACCATCTTTGGTTTATTCCAAACACTCCAAAGTACTACATGATACAACAGAACATAATGTGACATTATTATATTTTAATTGAGCATTGAAAAAGGCAGCTCAAGGATTTATTACGATGAAAGTATCGAAATTTTATGTTATCCTTACAAAAAATTTGTTTTTGAAACACAGGCAAATGAAAGTTTCTTGGTGTGTTCCTATATGACAGAAAAAAAAAAGATTTAGCTACTTTATACAGCATAATAATGTATCAGCCTTTCACAAAAGTTAGTTTTGGAAGTATTTATTTTACATATTCTCATAATCACTGATTTTTATGCCTAAGCCATAAATGAAACCTTTGTTACCTAAATACCAGTAAGTACCTAATTTTGTAGTAAAACCAAAAGAACTATTTTTCTCAAAAATTGACGTAAGGCCGTTTTACACCTAGCTATTTATTGCCCAATTTAAAATTTTACGTGTAAATCTGTATCATACACTTAAATTTTAAATTGGCCAATAAATTACGCAATAAATAGCTAGGTATAAACGGCCTTTAGGCACTTTTCTTGCGACAGGTGACGATATCAGAAAGTTTCAAAGTCACTTAAAAGATAAGATAGATCCTACATGGAAACTATAAATTACTTTATAAATCACATTCTCGTCGTAATTAAGCTCCATAATAGCAATGACATCAATAACTTTCATTCGAAAACATTTTCCTCTAATTTGATTTGTGTAGACACGTATGTCTATTAATTAATTAATCCTAGGTGCTCAAAAGCGTTTCTTAGGAAGAAATGCGAATACTTGTATACTCTATTGATTGATTAACATTTCACAAATCCTAATATTATCCAGCTGAACTAGTGAAGCATCTGTATATAACAAAATATAACCTTTCTTTAATTAAATTCCTCATTTTATACCCTCCACATGTTCCGCAGACATTCATTTTGTATCCTCTTCTCCTTTTGTAAGACAAACAAGTGTATTGGATAAATAATCGCCGGCAATTTGAAAAAAAAGGACCCTCACGCTCCACACAGTATATATCTCGCAATATCACGTTACCATAGGCTGCGAGAGACATTAGCAGACGAATTACCCTACCCTCGCGCTGCTTTAGGGTTGATGCCACATCCTGTTGACACCAGCCATTGTAATATTCGTCGAACAAGAGCGATGTCTCCAGAACAAACACTCCTCTTTCACGAGCTCGTAGAGCGAGTAGGAAGGGTGACAGAGGGGAAAAGGGCACAGGCCGGCGGACGAGTATTTATGAAAGCGCTCGAAGCGAAACTTTGAGGAGGCTGAAGGAGGAGAAAATTGAGTATTCAGGAATGGATTGGAATTAAAAGATAACTTTTTCTCGGGGGTTTCTTTCTTTTATTTCAGGCCTTCGGGTCTTTCTGTGTCCCTCTAAATACTGCGCACGCGGAGCTTCTTACCTTATTACCAAGTTAAAGTTCCTTTTTTTCACTTTGAAAGTCACCCGGCTTCATTTGGGTGAGATGAAGGGATGACTCTCATTCTTTCGTAAATTTTCTAATCAAAAATGCCTTTCTATTCTTGTAGACAATATAAGATAGAAGATCCACAAAGGATATAGATAAAATGTCGTGAAATAAAAGTCGATGACAAATAGTACGGACAATATGACATAAAAGCTGAAATATAAATTTGAAGGAAACTAGAATGCTGTAAAAACACTCAATTCGTTGAATTGCCAAGTAAACTACGATGTCACCACATGAAGCCTTATTTTCCTTTGTCCCACAAGCTTGCAACTACAACATGGCGAGTCGAACTGTCCAAGACCATGGAATGGAATTAAAACCAAATGAAATTGCGTTTTGTTATTATTGTATTGTAATTGTTTTTTATTGAATTATATTCACATATAATTAAATCCCTGTTTTGTTTCTTTTTTTTTTGAGAAACGCATGTTTTTATAAAGATTCAAGGAGGGGCAGTTTCAACCATTAGAAGTGAAGAAGTGAAACCCTTTTGACCACTGATTGAATGACTGAAAATAAACGTGACTGTGATCTTTCTCAATAGTTTCTTCTTGACAAGTTTTTTTCCTTGCTGTAGTTCATACAAATTTAAGGCTAATTACTAATTTCTAAATGTTGATAACTAATATACTTAAAGTATTACAGCGTATTTTTAATATCTTTACTCTTCAACAAACAAGCATCCAATTAGAAGATTTTTTTTTCAGAATTTATGAACTTTATATTTGGTTAGCGAATTCAATAAATTGTACACTGCCCAACAACATTAATGTCTTCCTTATAGCGCAGTGACTATCAAAACTGCTCATCATTTGAACAGGCGCGCATTCGGCTGCCATCGGCTTATGCAGATAGGTTTATTTGGGGTACCTGCGTGTAAAACACTTGGCAATTATAAAAATCAGAAAGGAAAATACGAAAATTCGCTGTAGGCAACGACGTTAATTTTGTCGCGCAGTGTACATGGTATTTTAAAGCAAAACGCTTGTAAATAAAAACTGAATAAAAGGATTAAAACGCCTGAATAATGTGCATAGCATTCAAAAAATGGTCAAATGTATCCCACTTTCTCCTACTACACCTATTTTTTGTCTTTTTTAGAGGACAGCTTTTTTAAACATTACTTTATGCTTTTCATTAATTTTTTTTACCAAAGACGATTGCAGTAACTTATTCTTTAGGCACACTATATAATATAAAGGACTATTATCTTAACAGCAGCCTTTTCAAGTGCAAACCAAAGACTATGGTGTTATGTGACAGACCGTCAATAAATTCCTTAAGGGTTGTTGTATTAACCATTCCTTTGGTTAATAAATTACTCAACAGGATATTCTAGAATTTTCAAAGATGAAAATCAACCTTATTTTCTTACTTATTTCCAAGATGTTAATTGAGAGGATGTATAAAACGACATACTATCCCAATAAGCTCTTCACAAAACGTTTACACCATTTACACTGGTGCATATTGTATCTTTCTCTGGTCCGTAAAGAGTGAATCTTCTATCATGTTTAAATCACAAGCCAGTGTAGAAAGTGCAGCACCAACGAACAAACCTGCAGAGCGTGCAATGCTTTATTGGCATTTAAGTTTTTAAACCAAACCACTGAATGTTACAGATGAGATAGTAAACTTTATAAAAGTATCATTTTCAAAACAATCAACTTAAATGAAGAGACAAGCTAAGAATCACTTTAAGTAACATTATAAGTTGTTTAAATTTTTCTAACAATAATTTATTTAATACAATTAAAGTAATATTGAAAAAAAATATGTTCTTGCAGTTATTCTTAACACTCCTGCACGTCGACAATACTGGCACTGAAAATAAAGACGTGCATTACCATGAGGGAACGTAAATATAGCTTTATTACGACTGTTTAACCTGGGAACATAAAAATTTAGTAAACTAAATACATAATATGGAGCATAAATTCTTCCAGTATTTAATTTAAACACAAAAATAATTTGGGATATGATCCTTCGATTGTAGAGATATATAGCCAAATTCTTTTAAAATATCATCATAACTGTAATTATGCAAAAGAAATAATGAATGTTTACGATAGTATGAAGTTTTTTAACATATTCTTCTATATTCCTTCTAGTACGTCTATGTAATTTTGCATGGACAAAAGCATTATAAGTTTTAATCAATGCAAAAATGCTTAGCGGTTTGGTATTTCTGCTTATATAACCCAATGTTTTAAATGAATGATTACATATTTCTAACACATGTTCGTTAAACGTCAATTTAGGGTCAAACAAAATCCCTAGGTCCTTAAACAATTTACAATGTTCAATATTTACTTCATTTTAATTATAAGGAAATATACTAGTAGTTTGCTTCCTGCCAAATGTCATTATCTTACATTTATTTATATTTAATGTTAGGCAATTACGCTTACTCCTACAACAAATAGCTAATAGTAAGTCTTCTAGCAGACTATGGCGAGTAATTAAAGAGTTGATCTTCTGATTTTTTTTTAAATCATCTGCATACATAAGACAAGTAGAATAATTTACAACAACCCTGGTAATATCATCAACAAAAATAAGGAATAACAATGGCCCCAAAACAGGTCCTTGGAGAACTCCAGATGTAGACTTACTTAACTAAGGTATTCAACATAATTGTTCCGATCATCACAAATAGGATTGGAACAAAGCAGTAATGGCGTAATTATGTAATTTTCTGAGATTTAAATGGTATTATACACGGTCAAACGCAATCCATAAATACTGCATCAACCTGACATTGTTTATCCAAGTATGACTTCAGAAATAAAATGTGTAAAAGAACATAAATTTGTTGCAGTTGTTCTACTTTTTAAAACCCATGTAGAACAGTAATAAAATAAAATAAAATGATACCTAAACCATACTTTTATCTGGTTTGATAACAAATCAACGCTATAAAATATTCAATTTATTATTGTTTAAAACCTTATGATCCTCATCCTTATGTGCTCCTATTACCAAAACAACGTTTCACTATTGAATGATACAAATTTCTCATGATATCCTTTTTCTTTTCCAGGTGTCTACACGCAGACTAGATGTAGAAGTTTCCTTTTTTTTACTAAAGGTAAGGTTTTCTTCTTGTCGAGCATCCAGTCCTCACGACCTCCCCCTAATGTACTAATCGACTTTACGTTGCACGGGATAAATGAAATTAAAGGCACATTAAGTCGACGTGGAACTTTTCGTGTTCCCGGAAAGCAAGGAGACCCGGCTGGACCGAAAACGTTCGGTACTACCGAAAGGCGGAGTAATTCACGTGATTGATGCCGTTACTAATGAGGTTATGTCCTCCATTAAGAGGACGGCGCACAGGCGTCTTTGATCGGTCGTATAATACGACGAGGAATCGTCCGTTTCTTTGTCATATGATTCTATGTGGTGTACGCCTCGGTGTGGCGATCCTGTTGCTTTCGTCATTCGCTTTATTACGAAATCCGAACGTCTAGAGACGGTGTCGCGCGCTGATGGTGGGGAGATCGTGATGGCCGGGAAGCGCTCTTTTGTTTTATATTTATTCGACCGTATAACTGCCGTGTCGACGGGTGATGATGCCACACGTTCTCAGTTACTCGCCGTTCACGTTACTAATATCGCCCGCTTTTATAGCGATGGGGAACGTGAAATTTTACGATCGCCCTGAAAAATAAATGATGAGATTTGCTTTTGTTTTCTTCTTTTGCGCGGATGAAGAAATAAAAGCGCATTCTTTTTGAACTGGCCTTGTAAATTTTTATTTCGTAAAAAAGGAGAGAAATATTTTATTTTAAAGAGTAATAAAGTAGGGGAGAGGGTGGGGCAAGATGAGGCCACGAGGCATGATGGGACATAGTCTTATCTACAAAACGGCAATAAGCATAAGTCAAATAATAGCAGACCTAATATTGACACCTGCTGTTTTATGCTTGTTGTAATCTAGGAAACTTTACTAGTCGTAATAACAAAGTTATTGCTGTTTGTGCGTGAACTTTGCAATTTCCAAAATTTCGTTATTGTTTTGATGGTGAGTTCAACGGCCAGTATCGGAAGTATAAGTACATTTTTTACAACTACACTTTTTTGTGCTTATTAATTGACATGTATTGCATGTACACTGTTGAAAATATTACTGTGTTGGCGTTAATTTTGCGCTAGTCAAATATTTTAGTGTTGATTTTTACAAACTTTGCCAGACGAATTGACTACATGTGTTTAGTAGAACAGAAATTACTAGAATTTGGTGTGAACTCTTTGTTCAGATATGAGGATTTACTATTTTCTCTAGACATTCAGAAGCATCAACCAATCAGAATTTTTCCCTCGGATAGAAATATAGAAACCCCACCTAATCTAATACAGTATTGCATTATACGCTCCACCTGCATTGCACGTGTATCTGTTTTCGAGTTTGTTTCTGCGTATTAACATATCCAAACGAACCACCAAATGTGACTAACCTGCAAAGTGTAACCTTGTGTTATTAAACGTTAATTCCAGTGGGCATAAAAAATTTCAACATCTTAAAGATGTATTGGGAACAACTATTTACGTAATTAGTTCAGATTTAAATCAAATAGCATAAACATTCACTTAATTTTATAATGGTTCTCAAAAAATCATTTTAAAATTAGTACGTTTAGTTGAAACCAAAACTTTTGAATGAGTGATTCTGTATATTTATAATTGAGAAAACATCTTAAAGAGAGAATATTATAGCACTAAGAAATAGGAGTTGCATATTAAAAAGACGTGTTTGGAAAACGGTGTTAAATCATCCAATAGATCGCATTCATTTAGTTAAACAGCTAGTAAATTTGTCTAGTCTAGACCAATAAAATGTGACTAGAAGTATATCATAATTCCACGTGTTAGTGGACAAAATAACCCCTTAGCAATAGACAATACTTGACTATCTTTGTTCGTCAAATTTAAACTTCTATAGTTCTCGACAAAATAACACGAAAACAGTGTAGACCTCTCCTGACTATTAAATTAGTCAAAAAAGTGTTAAAATTTTCAACAGTGTATTTTCTATAGTGCGTTATTTGTTTATTTCATATATTTAATATGTTATTATAACATAACCAGAAAGTGTCCCAAAGAGGCAAGATAGTGCTATTGGTATGAGGCAACATGGGGACATCATTATCTCACTCTTTAGTTTGATCCGTTATGCCTGGATATGCTATTATGCTTTCTCGAAGACATAATGCCTATTTCTCATGTCAGGAATAAAGTACAGGTTCAATCAAAGCGTAACAAGGGAAAGACAACAATCCTAACATGGGGATATCACTATCTTACTCTTCAGTCTGGTCCGTTATGCCTGAATATAGTTGGATATTTAAATATAGAATTAAATCGTTTCATTACTTGCAACAGCATTGTCGTGGGTAGAGAGGAGAAGAGAAGAGAATGAGTATAAGGTACCACAAACATTTCTGGAAAGATAAGTGGAAGAAGCGCGTCAGCTTGCTTGACCTCTCCAACCTAGAAAATCATTAGGCTAAAAACACTTTTTTCCCTAGAAGACGAGACAACGCTAGTTACATATTAGAAAAATATGGATTGAGTCTCTCAGGATTAACAATTCAAGATTTGAGAAACCTTGCTTATCGATGGTCTGAAAAATTGGGGAAAGTTCATTGTTGAACAAATGCAAAAATTTCAGGAAAAGATTGGCTGATAGAACTTGTAAGACGTGATCCGGACTTATCAATTAGAAAACCCGAAAGGACAAGAGCTCCAAGAGCCATGGGCTTTAACAGAATGGCGGCAAAGCAAGTTTTTGATTTGCTTGACAAAGCTTTAAATAAGCATAAATTTACCGCAGACAAAATTTGGAATTGTACTGGGACCGGTGTATCAATTGCACCAAAAACAAAGCGTCTTAACTTCGGCAGAAAAGGGAGCTACTGTTACCATTGAAGTCTGTTTTAGTGGAGCAGAAGCTTATTTGCCCTCCAATGCGTGTATTTCCACAAGCGCCCCACGAGAACCCCTAAGGCAACTAGAAGTGCTGAGGACAAAGAAGAAAACAGAAGAGACCAAGAAGCCAAATTTTGTAAGGCAAGCAAAGAGATAGATTTTTAGAAAACGTCGAGGAAATAATCAAGTTCTTCTGTTGAGGCAGATGACGCTCTATGTTAGTATTGTAAGGGGAAGTATGGATACAATGGCATGGATGGCGAGGTTGGGTGCATAGAGGGTGTGCGAATAATGTGGATGAGTTCGCCTTCTATTGTCTCAATTGTGAAAATTAAGTTTAATATTCTTATCGTTATGTATTTTTTTTTTATTTTAAGTAGTTCCGCTTTAAAGAGTTTTAGGTTTGTTCCTGCAGTTTCTTAAGAATAAAATCTATTTTTTTACCTGTTACGCAGATTTATGTTACAACCCATTCTTAATTTACCTGGAACCCCATCTTGCCCCCATGGTGGGGCAAGATGGTGTATTTACACATTTCTTTTCAAAATTTTCTCACAACATCAGGAGTACCCATCGAAAAATTGTAAATACATCAATCAGCCATCAGCACAACAAGTCTACTTACAACCTTGCATATCAATTTGCAATCCTGATGCAGTGTCCAAAAACTTATTGTTTCCATCTTGACCCACCTTCCCCTAAGTAATTACTCCAAACTATCGCAAAAATATGTATCTATATACAACAACGACTTAGAGGCGTAATGTGACGCAGCTTTCTAATTCTAAGCATCTGCAAAGCGGATTAGTAATCGGTAAATTATTTAAAAAACGTTTAATCAGTGCAATAATGCAATTGGTTAGCGTGGTTATTAATAGTTAAAATTTGAGCAATTTCAATCAATGAATATGTTTATTTTGAATCAATATGCGACGTTTCGACAATTACCATTGGTTCATTTCAAGCTTACAATAGAAAGCTCTTTTTTTTTTCTTTTGTGGGAACCGTCTGACCTGAAATATCCAGAAATATTGCAGGCTCTTGGCTTTTTGTATGTGGTTTATTTCTTTTACCCATTAAATTATATCGGCCATTCCAGCATCCTAGTACCCTGCTCTACTCTGCACAGATCTCTGACTGGTTGATCAAAATAGGTAATCCTCTGGGTTCACTCTTGGCGTCCTATATGTGAAGCCGATGATCCTTTCCTTACTAACTCATCGGCAATTTTTCGTTTCCTCCGATTTCTGAATATCTGGGCTACTCAGTTCTCGAATACATTCCCAAACCAATTTTGATTGTATTGGGGTTCACTAGTGCCTGGCTGTCTGTTTGCAGTACAAATCCATCTGTGTTTGTATATGCCTCTGCCTGAAAAGCCTGAAGTTTCTCACCTTACTGTAGATTTTAGCCCCAGCCCTGTTCTCGGTTTTTGATGCGTCTCTAAAACGGATCAATTTCGCAAATCTGTTTCCCTAGCTAGATTGATTCCAGCTTATCCGATCCGTGATTTCCAGCTCGAATTTTCTGTTGAACAGATTTATCGAAATCATGTGACGTGATCTGGATACCAAAAGGTTACCTTTCACATGATGTACAATATTATTATCTCCCAATCCTGCATATCTGCTCTTTGCTAGTTATTGCAATCTGAAATGACTCATTCTCGCCTCCCCCATTATCACCAGGTGGAGGGGAAAGAGGTCAAAGTTCAGTTATAGAAGTTTGTTGCTGCATCGTTGTCCACCATACCAGAGTTGCATAAGTGATCGTAGGTCTGACCACTGTGATGTATGTATGTCTAGTACATCATATTTGATCTAATCCCTATGTTTTTCGTTGAACTCTTTAGCCAATATAAGCGTTTTTCTTCGAAACCGTCGATTCCAAATGAATTAAGAATGATACCAAGATATTACAGTTCCTCTGATACTTTTCTTCTTCACTCTAACTTCCTCCTTCTCTTGAATGCTATTATGGTCGCTTTCGTTGTGCTTTCGTAATGTTAAGACCCTCCTCTTCAGTCCATTCTTGTACAACTTGTAGGGCGTTCTGCATTTTGTCGCTCATCACGTTGTCGAATTTACCTTGGGCCATAATGACAAGATGATCTGCATATCCCAAATTTTATGTCATTTATTGTCCATTCTTACTAGTAGCGCGTTCACGACTAGGTTCCACAGCAGGGCGACAAATGCGGATATTCTCTTTGGACCCGTGCCAGCAGTGTCTCTCGTATGATGGTTGTATAAATTCATCTCTCTATAAGCATGATACACTTTCTTTATGAAAAGCTAAGTAATTACAAATCACACTAACCCCGTGCTCCACCTAAAAAGGTACTACACGAAGCTACCTATTCTAAGTACTACATGATTCCATAACAATTGAAATTTCGTACTCTAACTAAATAATTTCCCTATATAATACTACATTATGTCAAACGCTGAAATATGGAAAATGTGATTAGTTCACATAAACGCAAGTCCAGTAAATCGGTCAGCTATCAGTTGTTATAATATTTGTGCCCATGAAACGACTTTCATTACCTCCCAGCATTCGCCAAGAAGATTGATAATATATGTACTTATATAAAATCAATGGCCAAGTAGTAAGGGAAAACCAAGGCAAAAACCATACTATGGGAGTCTGATACTGTTTATCCGCCTGCAGTTTATTTCATCGATCCCTTTAGTTCAGGAAAGTGCAAAAAGCACATCCTTAGTTGGCGGGGCATTCGCAGCTCTCTGTACGAGCTCACGCAAAGCTACCTCTGTAGATTTTCCTGCTTAATACGCATACTGGTATTGGTGTAGTGACAGATACGGTAATACATTGGGTGTCTATCTAGCAGTTTTTCAAAAGTCTTCAAAAGAAATAACATCAGATTGAAGTCAAAGAAAAGTCCGAAAAAGCTGAAATTTTTTTGGAAAAAAAACCAGAAGTTACGATAACATGCTAGGTGTAAATTTATCATCAAAACATTCATTCAACTAATCGATAAATGAAGGCGTATCAAAAAAATGCGTAGTGGAGAAGTTTATGCCATACTAAATCATTTGAGCTCTATATAGACCACAATACCCAAATCTGCACATAACTCCTCCGCTGTTCTTTAGCCAATATAAGTGCTGTTCTCTGAACCTGTCGATTCCAAGTGAACTTGGAATCAACAGGAACAAGGAATCAAGAATGATGCCAAGATATTTCACTTCCTCTAATACTTGTATGTCTTCACTCTAACTTCTTCCTTCACGAGAATACTATTATGGTCGCTTTCGAGTGACTAATGTTAAGACCCTCCTCCTCAGTCCATTTTTGTACAGTTTCCAACATTAATGTTTAGCACCATAAAAACTTCGAGCCATTCGTTCGAGTGCTAAATAATAATGTCGGGAGCTGTACAACTTGTAGTGCGTTCTGCGTTTTGTCCCGCACCATGTTGTTGAATTTATCTTAGATCAGAATGATGATCTGCATACCCCAAAATTTTATGTCATTTATTGTCCAGTCTTACTAGTAGCGTGTCCACGACTAGATTCCACAGCAGGGGACAAAATCCTACCTTGCGTACATCCTCTTTCGACCCGTACCACCACTGTCTCTCGTACGATTATAAAGTCTACCCGCCTGCTGTTTGTTTCATCGAACTCTTTAGTCCAGAGAAGTGCATAAATGCACGTCCTTAGTTCGCAGGGCATTGGCAGCTCTCTGTACGAGCTCATGCAAGGCTATCTCTGTAGATTTTCCTGCTTGGTACGCATACTGGTGTTGGTGTAGTGACCGATACGCTAATACATCACCCCTTAGGTGTCTACCTAGCAGTTTTTCAAAAGTCTTCAGAAGAAATAACATCAGACTTGAAATCAAGGGAAGTCAGAGAAAGTCGACATTTTTTGGAAAAACCAAATAAATTTAGCATCGAAACATTCATTCAACTAATCGATAAATGAAGGCGTATCAAAAAAATGCGTAGTGAAGAAGTTTATGCCATACTAAATCATTTGGGCTCTATACAGACTATAATACCCAAATCTGCACAAAACTCATTAAAAATAGACTTGGATCCTTTTGATTCTTACCCTTTTCAGGTCACTAAGTATAAACCCTATCCAGTTTCTCTCAGTTTACCCACTACAACTATTTTCTGCTTGGGTTTGATGCTTGCACTTGCACAACAATACTCATTGATTGATTAGACAACCACGAATTGCATTCAAATGTTAACATTTTGATTAACAATGATATACATCTTTAACTTAAAACTCTATGCGTGAAACACGATTCTTGTATTTAGTCTAACTAAATGTAGTTACTAACCTTCTTTTTACATACGATTGGAACTAAATTATAGTTATTCGATTTATTAGAAGACACAACAATATCAACAAAGGCGATCTCCACCTCGTTTCTATTCTGTAACAACTTACATATTGAATTATATATAGACATAAAATTACGCAATTTGTCAAGGCAAAACAAAAAGTTACGCATCTTTATATAGAATTCTCAATACTTACCATATTTCAGTATCTTGGTGTATAAGATCACAGTATAGTTGCAATTGTTTTCAACTGAACATTCGAATATTCTTTTTTTAGTTTTCCCCGTTTCAGTGTTCAAGAACATTTTCATTTAGTTCATATTTTCCTACAATACACATCGTTTATCATCATTTGTTTCCAAGTCTTTATTATTAATAGAAAGGTCTGTATCAATTTTTATTTTGTGAATTGCTAAAGCTTATTACAAAATTGAAATTCTGTTTTTCAAAATATTTCAAAATTAGATTTCTTGTCTCAACTTTAGTTAAAAAGTTAACTCAAGTTAAAAAAAAAAAATCTTGCTTTCATTTTGGTTTTGGTATTCGAATTTACCCACTATAGGTGATACGCATAAATCTCTTCACGAAATTTAAAATCTTCTATATACATACCAAGGCAGATGAAAAGAAATACTAAGTATAAACATACCCTGTCCAAAAATCTCAGGCCACTTCCAAACTCTTCATAGCTTCGTAGAGCCCTATTTTGTTATTGGTGACAAATTTGTATAAATTATTTTCGATGAATTTTGGTGCTTTAGCAAAAAAAAAAATGATATCTTAATCGTATTTCTGTTACGTTATTATATACTTCTTGTCTTCTTACATTTTCTCTCCTTCCTTCCTTCCTTCCTTGTTTACAGTAACAAATTATGGAACTCTACCGATTATAGATTCACATGCTTTTTCAAATATGTCCACTTTGAAACCAGTTCTGCCAACTCTTGCATTCCTTTTAGGTTGGCCCGGCTCCTGTTTGATTCTGCAAATACCAGCAGAGATCACATGCTGGTACTTCTTGATACCAATCAAAAGCGAATATAACCGTCCCACCTTAAAATTTTCATCCGTGATGCCTATCACAAAACTATCCGGTCTTGAACAATGTTTGGTCCGTGACGTGTATGTATAATAACAAGTGAAGAACATTTTTAAAAATTGCAAAAACGCTTAAGAGAAAAAGAAAATAAGAAGGCCAAATCACCAAAAGTAAATGGAATAAAAACACAAACTAACACTTCTCAGTATTGTACTAATACGTGATGACATAGAGGCAGAAGACATGATACAATGTATTAAATGTCACACTTGGGTCCAAACAAAATATACTGGAGTGAATTGAAAAGTCAAGAAGTATTTTTGTGCTAATTGTGGTTGATGGTCCATTCTAAGCAACCATGGTTGGTCCATTTTAGAAAACCAACTATGTTGCGTGCTATTAATTTGTATTTTCTTAGAAATACAGGTCAAAACAGTATTATCTTGTCCTTGTTTTTGGATAATGTTATTAATTTTTTGTGTTATTATCATCTTCTCTGTTATGCAGATGACACAACTTTAATTAATGCTATTCATGAAAGTGATTGCGTTCATGCTGCTGAAATCATGATAAGTAAAATATACGATTGGTGCTGTGCAAATGTGTGCAAACGGTCATACCGGGGCACTTTCGGACAACACATACGGCACATTCATACATAGCTAAATTAAACACAAAAACATTGATAAAGAACTCTTTTAATCACAGTTTTTAAAATTTCAAATAAAGCAATACTAGCCAACTGCATTACTGAATGTTTAGATTATTAAACGTTACAGCAAATTTGAAAAATCCAGACTGTTTAGCGGTTCCTTTAATGTTAGTTGGTTGAGGAAGCTTGGAGACGATATCGTCGCGATTGATAAGAGAAATATCACAAATCCTAGTCCTCTTTCTTGCGCAAAAATTTTACCTCATGCACCGGTTCTAAGTCCACAGTAGTCACCTCTTAGACTACCCCAACATAGCACTTTATGGTTTTCTTAGTAGCAAACTTCACCACAATGCAATCTCTTAAGAATATGCTCTCATCATCCAAGATACCTTGGAAAGATCTCATTCATCAAAGTTTTCATCAGAAACACTGTCCTGACCAGAATCTTCGCATATGGTGGACTTTCCTTTCTTATCTTTGATTTTCTCGAAATCAAAAGAATCACTGGATTACTTCTCTTCATTTGAAAAATTTGCCTTTTTGCCCGGTGGACTAACTCTTTTCTCTTTTTGTCAAGGTCTTCCTCTATTCGATTTTTTTCTTCTGAACAGATATATACCTTTGGAACAGGCTTTCACTTTTCTCTCTTTTTTTTTCTCTCTCTTAGCGCGCTTCAGCTTTAGCATACGGTTGTAATTCCTGAAGAATTTCATTGCAACACTTAGTTTTTTGAAAAACTACAATTACAATACTATTAATTATAGAGGTCACTATAACGAAAGATTCTTTAGTAATAGTAGAAGATTCCGAGAGTAGATCAATTTGACATACTTCATAGTTTGGTAATGAACTGGAACAAGGATGGTCTGTTATACTAGCTGCTAGAAAATCATCATCAGTAAACACTAGGCTATTTATTGGTCAAATGCCTGCTTTAGAAAATCCTTTGATGATGTTAGCTGGTGTGAAAGATATGGGTCGTTGGTAATTTTTGGGATGTCCTGAATTTTTATCGTCTTACCAGGATTACTGCTCATATGATCCTTAAACGCGACTTTGCATCGTGCTTTGAATGGCCCATGCACGGATATATCTAGGGTCTGCATACGATGCGTCGAATGAGGTGGTAGTTTGTAATTTCTTCTTCCTATTCTTTTCCAGAGTCATTATACGAGTCTCCTAACAAAAATTCAAAAGGAAAATACAGGAAAAAACAGGTACAATTTTGTATTTACTCTCAAAATTTACTTAAAAGTGTAAAATTGACATTTTTTTGGGGTATTTAGTGCACTTTAAAAGTAATTTTACTAGTGAACTATTAATTTTGCTGTAAAAATATGAGGATCTTTTATATTTATTTGTTTTTACTTGAATTTTCGGGTAAAACTATAGATATCATAGAAAATACGAAATTCATAGGCCGCAATGTGATTGGTTATTAGATTATTTATCTGTGCGCGTAGGTAATTCTATTCGTTTGTCGAACTTATTATTGGCTCAATGATATCATGTACGTCACAAACAATCGTAGGTTTCACGTAAGCGTGTTCATTCTTGATCCCTGATTGAGCGATCCAGTATGACCTATTAGGTGCTATTATTATTAGGTAAGTTGCTCTCTTTATAAAAATACATATGAAAATTACTTCAGTGTTCGGTAAATATAGAGTTCATATAAATATTACATACGAATTTTACAGTAAATCTTTGAAAAACACATCAGCATGTGAAATTTACTAGATGGTAGAAATTTTACCTTATGAAGCAAATTTACCTGTAAAATTGTAGGCAACTTTGTTACCAACGATTTTACATGTAATTTTGCTGCAACTTTTTTTACAGTGTAGGAAGCTGAGTTAAAAAAATAAAACCGGGAAAGCTTATGCTATTTATCTCAAATATTATTACAGGATCTTAAAAACCAATTTTTCTTCAGTAAAAAAATGTTTATTACTCTAAATAAGCAAACTTTCGGTACACAATAGCACGTCTCACTAGCAACTTGACGTAAGCTTCATTTTGAACTAACACGATGTTTAAGGGGTAATTTCAAAATGTCCGAATGTCCCCCTACTTATGATTCTTGGTGTAAGATTTTATGTTTACTACCACTTTATAGAATTTGCGCAGTCGTTTTTTTTATATTCTCTTTTTCATTTTATATTCTTTTGCTCATTATTTTTTTTTTTGTATTTTTTTAATTGACATGTTTTTTCACATCATTTAATGTTGAAAAATAAAGTTCTATTATTATTATTATTATTATCATTCCTTCCCATTGAATTGTTTTTTTTTTTTATCAAAGCTGCTTCTACAAGTTCATATATTAAAAAATGTGTAGGTGGTCCAACTTCGGCAACCCTCTCTTATATAATTTTTATGGCTTGATAATTCTTATAATAACAAGTTACTTTCGAAATACTAGAAATCCAGCGTTACAACAATTCTTTCTTGCATGGCCTTGCAGGCACGAAAGATCATGTACATAACCAAACATATGAATGCGTAAACGTAGATTCTTGCTAAGAGTGGGAAATAACGTTTGCATATTTATATCTACATCATAATACTTCTTAGTACTGATTACGTAACATCCACAAGAATGGAATCTTAGTTATGAAAATTCCCAAATTATTCTAGAAAGAAACAGGCGAATCCCAGCATTCGACAAAAAAAAATATGAATTCAAAGCGCAGATTATACTTTGATATTAGGTTTATTTAGATATCGCTGATGTGCAGGCGTCCTCCGCAAATGACGCCACTATAAATAAACATGCCGTCAACGAACGAGTTTTCGCGTCGTAGGCATTGGAATTACTTCGCACGCGTTCATTGCGGCTCGCAGTGCCAAACATCATCGCGAGCGCCTCGCTTTCGAAACAGTTGCGAATCGAGAGCGCCGAGCATATCGGGAGCCCATTTCGAATATCGCAGTCGCCATGATTAAAAATGCACTCCTCATAAGATCGTCATGGAGGGCCGTCGATTCCCGTGTTCGAATTTGAAAGTTTTCTCGGCGCGTGACAAGCGGGCGGCCGCGCGCTTTTCCTTCCCTTCGGCCACCCGGAGCCGGTTTACTGCGTAAGCGTCATTTTCGAAACCGGCTCGCCGGCGACCAATCACCGCACGGGGAGGGAGAACCTTACCCCCATTGGACGGGCGCCGAAGGACGACGGGTTCTCGAGATATTTCACCTCCTGCGCAGCCGCTATTTCCGTACGGTGTACCGATTGTGTCGGTGTGCGTCCCACGGACTCAGTAGTCCGACGATTACGCGAATTGAAACGTTAACCGTGAAAAAGATAAGGCGGCGTATATGTGAGGTGCTCGCGCGTATACGTCGATTGTGTCCTCCCGCGACATTCTTCCTTATTCACTCGCCTCCATTCGTTGCCGCATATATATATATATATATAGTCTTTTATTTTGTGATATTCAGTGCCCGGCTGTGATAAAACACACCAAAATTAAAATCTAATGTGAAATGGAACGCAGATCTTTTGGTTTTTTTACTAAGAGGTTCGTTTTTATTTTTCTTTTTATTTGAATAATTAATTTTGCGCAACAAATCCCTTAAAACCGAAAAGAGAGCAAAATCTGGTCCACCTCATTTTTCGCCCATGCGAAAAAAATAATCCTGTGCTTCGTACAAAGACGAAACCGGTACGTTTTATACAACATATAGCCCCTACTTTTATGTATACATATATATATACATCCATGTTGTCTTGCTGATTAAAATGGCGGCCTGATGCATGCGTTCGAATTTCGTGTCGTCCATCTTTGTCTAGGTTGTCGGTGTTATCGTTTGGCATGAGACCACCTTTCTCGCTCGTACGTTGTATGTGTTTTCGTATCTCGCCGGGGCATAATGTATTTGTGCCGTAGTAGATATACTGTGAGAGCATGGAGAGCAGGTGTTGACCATAAATAATTTTATTTTGCTCCGGTTTAATTATTACGTTCTTTATTTTATTTCTTATTCGCTTCGGTTCGAATTTTATACGTTCACGTAGATTAATGATTGTGATGTGTATGTCACCCTTAGTTACATTTTATCTGTTATTATGTTCCTACATCCGCGGGTAGACTGGCTTTTATGATTTATACGTATCTAAAAAGGAATTTTTATTCTTTTATTAACCCCCTTATAAAGCGTTGAGAGCAATTTTATTGAGCGGTAATATACAGGAAATCAGGGATATTTTCGAATTTCTTACCGCAAAAGCATTAGGGCTATTTAGATTTAATGCGATACGCTCATATACTAAATAAACACCATAAAGTGGGTATTATTGTTATTTTGACTTATTTCATGGTGTGCCTTATTCCCTGTTTATTTGTTAACTGCAGAAATTTTATGTGCTGCATGCGTTCACGATTGCTTTTAATTTGGACCATTAATAGAAATGCTCTTTTCAAAAATTGTGAAACGAAGCAATGCAAAGTTCAAAGAAATCTAAGAAATTTTCTGGAGTTTATGTGGATATATTAATCTTTTTAGAGGAAAAAATAAAATTTAATGCATTTGAAATTATAAAATCGGTTATGAAGAATTTTATTATACACATGAAAATATCTCTTTTTATATGCAATAAATCTACTTCCTAAAGGAATTGATTAAATGTACACTGGGAAAAAAAAAACATTCTTTAAATAATAATAAAAAAATCCGCTACTTAAAATAACTATTTCTTTCATTTATACAGCCAATTTATAAAAAAAGTGATCCATAGAATATCGCTAATTACCATCCCATATCACTTTTGTCAGTGTTTTCCAAAATTTTTGAAAAAGTAATGTATTTCCGTTTGTACGATTATTTTTAATGTTTTTCTTTATTTTCGCAATATCAGTTTGGCTACCTAAAAAAGAAATCTATAAATGATGATTTGTATCACGTTATACAAAATATTTATAATAAGCTGGATAGTAAATTGAGAGTCGCTACCTTAATGTTCGATCTATCTAAAGCATTTTAGTCGATGAATCACAAAATCCTATCAAAAAAAAAAACTTGAACAGTACGGAATTAGAGGGCCGTGTTTGGTATGGATCCAGTCATACCTGAGGGATCGCTCCCAGAGTGCAGCTATCAGTCAAAATAATAGAACGGTATTTTCGCAGAAAACAACAAGTAATACCGGTGGACCACAACGGTCAGTGCTAGGTCCTGTATTATTTTTAATATTTACAAATGAACTATCTGCAAAAGGTACTAACTGTGCCAATTCAATGCTAAGATGTACACAACAAAACTATTTAATATTGAATGTTGAAAAAACAAACTTTTCAAAACAAACTGTTTTTGACTGTCACGAACGAAGCGATTCTTCGCTACTTCTGCGTATGTATAGCCGGAATGTGCTACTACAAAATTGTGTAACCTTAGTATACGGTATGTAGTATGAGCGGTCTTCCCTTTATAATAATATAAAAATTTATAATAAGCTACCACCGGACTTGAGGCTGACGCGCAGCACCCTAACTTTTAAAAAAAGCTTGAAAACATATCTCCTAGACAAGTGCTATTACAGCATGAATTAATAATTTGTGTAGTACTTTTTTAATTATATTATTATGTTTTATTTTTATTATACTTAATTTATGTATGTACATGACAAGACACATATGTATTTGCTTTTGTAAATCCGAATGCCAAATAAATTATTATTATTATTATTATATATATATAATAAAATAAAAACAATAAAAGGATATTGAAATAATATTGTTTTCCGTACTACTATCAAGGCTCTTTAACTAAGAGCTTTTATAGTGCAATGGGATAACTTTTATAAAGCATTAACATGTATTTTATAAAAGCTTTATAAAAGTTTTATAAAAATTCTTTCTCAAAGAACCTTTCTAGTGTAATATCAACCTAAGTAATGTTTTAACAAAATGAAATAGTTCTTTTAAATAGTGGCAAAGAAATATTTCTGATGTTTTTCTTCTCAATGGAACAATACCGGTATTATAAGGTTCAACATGTTGAGTATTTGATTTAAGAAAGTCACTTTACGCATCAGAAGAAGCTAACATTTTCCCAAACATTTTGTTTGTGAGAAAAGCATGTCTTATTTCATACACGCCTTTAAATTAATTTTACAAAGTATTTATTTCAAATCACTTTAATCTGGTCAATTCATACATATTATATTAAGATCCAACAAAAGATATATCTGCTGTGTGTACATGTTAGAGTAGTATTCTCACCGACAAAAGCCACAGAAACTTTTTTTTACAACCGCATTTTAAGTCTTTGGCTCATGGTTTATACATCAATAATTTTATGTAGAGCATGTTACTTGGTTAAGAATAATAAATAAGTATTTTTTAGATAGTATTAAATAAATAATAAGATTAGAAAATAAAGAAAGTTCATCAACCGTTTAAAATTGTATTTTATTCAAAACCAGACGATTACATTATATGTTATATTTTTAATAAAGTACAAATTTGAACTGTTTATGAATTTCTGTTATTTCCCAACTGATATCTACATTGTTCTTTGGATAAAATTCAATAGAGATTTTCTTGCAAACGTATATGTAGAGATGCAGTCGCCTTAATTCGTTTAAGTAATTTTTACTTCATTAGAACTATATTTTCTTTTATATGTGTATGTGTTTCTTCATTTCCCAATTATTTCTCAAAAGCTATCAATTAGACATTAGACCATCAATACTTATTTCTTTTTTTTTTTTATTACGTTCACTAATTTTAGGGGAAAACAATTAATGTTTATTTTTAAGTAATGAAACAACACTGCAAGAAAAAAAATTAATTGAAAAAAAGAAAACGACTTATTCAGCCTTTTGCCTCAAATAATCCATAATTAATGAGAGGAAAATTTTAAAAATCGTCCTCTATGATGTTAACATCCGTTAAGTAAGTAAAACAGGAAACAGATCTTCGCATTCTATCCATTAGATGCTGAGAAATAAATACCGAAAGATACGAACTTTTAGTGCTGATGACCAATGAATTTTTTTCGAGATTCTAAAACATTTTTTTTTTCTTTATTTAAATAAGTTTTCTTTCTTAAAATATCTAGTAAATAAATTGATAGATTTTTATTTTAATTGTCGCAGTTTACTTCAAATTAAGAGAGTGCACTGGAATTTAAAGCAATTATTTAAGAAATTAATAATTGTCTACATTAATATAATAATCCTCTTTAATTCACCTCTTCTGAATCCATGATTAATTTTGTGACTATAGTTTCTATCACGTTGTAATGTTTAGGTACTTAGGCTACAGTATTTTAGGTTATTCTCTACCAAGTAGGTACACTCTTTTGTACGTTTTTTTTTTTACATTCTTATAGCTAATTCTCTGATGAAGCAATAAATAGATTGCAAAAGCTCAGAATCTGAACATTTGAGTATTTTATGTAAATTTGGCTTGCTATACCCATTATAAGTCCTTCCTTTGTGAACCTAACGAGTACAGCTAGTACTTCATTGTATTTAAAATAATAATAATACATAATCATTTTCTTACTGGTTACATAACAGAAGTAAGAATTATACACAAGCCAAAAAATATTTTATATCTAAATATCTGATAGTTCATATTATGTGCTCCTGTTAACTTTTTAAGGGACATCTATAAAATTATTTGTTTTTTATTGCTTTTTAATCTATATTTTCAGATAGTTCAGAACATGATATGAAGTCATTATTAGTGATAAAAATTTCGAGCAATTAACCTTAACGATTAAACAAAATTCCATCATCTAAAAAAGAGAGTTTCTATATCATATCTTAAGTTACTTCAATATTTAAAAAAAAATCAATTCTTCAAGTTTTCGGTTTTTTAAAAAACATTAATTATGTAATATTTTTTGTCACGTAATTTTGCGGTAAAGCAGCACTATTATTAGATCTCTTTACATTCGCCAATGCGGATTTGGGTTACGAAATTGTATACTTAGCTCTCAGTAAAATGTGTAGCATAATTTGACTAAGCCAGGTCCAACACCAGCCATTACCATTTGCCACGCCCCCTACAGTGCTCAATTTCATTCACATTGCTTGTGCTAATCTTAATCACTAATCTATTACGGGAAGATCCACATATGAATATGTATGCATTAATATTTGATATCACTCACTGAGTAAAATACATTATGTAATATCTTGTATCAATCAATCCAGCCATATACTGCTAGTTATTCGGAAAGTTGTACTACTTTCTATAATTATAATAGGTACCACTACTTATTATTATAAAATGCGTTGTCACTATTATCCATTTTGTCTCACAATGAGTCCAGAGCTTAAAAATCAGAAATTCAATAAATCGTACAACACAATTTTCTATTTGCGATATACAAATTACGATCATGAATCAACTCTAACGTAAATCTTACTCCACTTTGCTTTAACTCTTCAACAGTAGCTGTAGGTTTATACACATATCAGTTAAACAAAGAAAGTACAATAAAAGATGTTTTTTTTTCTTTTTTTGTCTGGATATGACAACCTTTATCACCTCTTACTTGATATATCTGGCGGCATCTTATTCGTATTAAATTAATGTGCTGATAACAAACCAAAGGTTTTTTTTATATCTACAAGTTACTGATTTTAGATTTATAGTCAAGTTCTGTGGAAAATGTGGCAACAAACTATAAAAATCTACAACGTTTCATGAATTACGAAAAAAAGTACTTTCAACAATACGCTTATACTTATAGCCAAGTTAAGTAATTCAAATAGTGTAACTTCAATGAGGTTTTGGTGCAATAAACGAAAAAAATATTTATAGAAAAAAATATTTAATAAAACTTTCCATTTCCTTCAGCAATTTTTCATACAGGTATCAAATTTTGCGCCATTAAACATACACTGAGAATTTTCTAATGTCATTATGAACTGTTTTAAATCTCTCTTTAGCTTGTAAATTTGTCCCACAACTAAAATTTAGGCATCTATATATAATATCTATAATAAACACAATACTATATGCATTTTTATACACAAGTATATAGTCAATATCCAATATCTGTTTACATAACCCAAACATGGAATGTTAAAATTAACAAGACCCCCATACAGAGCAAACACTATTGGAATGATTGACAATGATGCATTATCTGACACAATCTTGCAGCTGCCTATACACGCACGTCCAGCACCGACTTTTGATTGATATTTTCTTTGTGTGCACTGTTTTAACAAGTGTTAAATCAAATTGCCTCTTTGGAAACCCTTACAAAGCAGTAAGATTACATCTGCATGTATGCAAATAAGGACGTTAAGCCTTTCTTGGTATAATGGTATGATTGCCAACTGTTCTTCTACTATCCTGGAGGTAACAATTCACATGGGTATTTTTTCTATTTGACTATACGATAAAAATTGAATTCTCTGTTAGAAATCAGATCAAACAAACCAAAAATAAAAATCTTATAAATTATAGGTTACTTAAATATATTTAAAGGATTTTAAATAGATTAAAGATGGCTAGTATGGAAAACATCACACAAATTTCTTAACACAAAATAAATCATCATGTATATTTTTTTTTTTACTAGAGAGCAATATAATAAACTACATCATTATTATTATCCAGTCTTTCATCTCTTTTTCTGATTTATATTTACGACTTCAAGTTCGTTACCCTCCCGTAACGTAATATTTTCTTTATGTTAGAGACGGGAGGTACAAAACTACGTGGAAGTGTCCGTTGATTTGTGCGTTTTGCGTGCAAGTTTCTAATAATTATGTATAGGTGTACACACACTCGAGGATCGTGTGAACGTTATTATGTTGTTATACTCGAACGATTAACCTTTCCGAGACTATAATCATAACTTCTGGAACAACTAAAATAACACTAATCATACCACTGTAAACTACGTAACGTATCCTTAATACTATTGAACACGCTTTTGCATCTATGTATATCATTTCAATTTTTTAACCCTGCATCTATAATACCGGTAGTAACCCGTAGCAGATATAGTAATGGTATACTTGCGAGCACACATAAACACAGAAAGAAATAATCGACACCAGAATTGACGCGGTACGAATTACACACGCACATAACCTCAACTTACACATCGAATTGCCTCGTTGCTTATTATTACCTAACGATCGACGTAACGTCGCAAAATACACAACTGGACGGTGACCGTGTCTCCGCGACGTTCACTTACAGCTCCCGGATTAATAAAACCGCCCGTTGAGAGAGCGGGCGTGTTAATTCAACATTAATAACGTCGAGATCTCACGTGACGCGAGCGACATCTACGATACGACAGTGCGGCCGAGTATACGGAACGAGGGCCGAAGCCCGCTTCGATATTCTGATAGTTCCCCTTTAACAGGCGAGACGTAGTCGGATCTCGACACGAGCCAGTGTTGGCAACGTCGCTTTCCCCTTAAGCTCTCTGGTATTATACCGTAGATACGCATGCAATTTATAGTGTTTATAGTAATTAAAATGTAAATATTTAATAGGAAAATATTTTTCATGCACTCCGCGTAAAAGTTCTATTCATTTATCAATATAGAAAGAGAGGCTATGTTGCGGGAGGATTCGCGCTTCGTTGTGGTCGGGGAACAATCGGAGAGTGAGTTATTCGGAACGATAAAGTTAATTTTATGCGTTTTGTTTGGGTTTCTCTCTGTGTTCCCGTTTCATTCCCTCTGGGGTTTTTACAAAAGCTCCCTCTTTATGATGTATAAGAAGTAGGGCTCTGCTTGTACGGAAAGGTTGTGATGTTTCGGCAAAATTGTGAATTTAAATAAAAAATACTTTTATCCTTTAAACATAATTCTTCTTAATAATGAAGTAAGAAATGACAAAACAATTTTTATGTCTCTATTGTTGGACTAATGATGCTTTTTTGGTCCCAAACAATTTATTATAAAATACATATATGTAGATACATGAAGAGCGTATAAAAAGAACGTATGTAAATGTTATGGCCACTGGCCACCGATCTTACCTTCTACACAAGAATATCATTGTTCATTAAATGTTTTTAAAACTGCAGGTGTAATTCAAAACTAATAAAATACGTAAAATAAATACATGAAACCAGTAAATCACGTAGATTAAACGGATGAGTAAACTAATTTGTGTAGATACGAATGTAAACAATAACAAACTGCCATTTTGGGAAGCTGTTGTTGCAAGTGAAGTTAGGTTTTAGAAATTTGGTCCCCTATGACTCATCCATTGTCCTTACTTAGTGTACTCTGGCGAAATGTTTAATACGAAAGAAAAATAAAGAGCACCATCTATTTTTCAATAATGTAGTTATATACTTATTTCTAGCCGATAATATAGATAACTATACTACCAAGTTGTACAGGTGTATCATGTATATTTTTGCGAATATTAATACATGTATGTTTTTACCTATCTTGTTCGATAAATAATAATATAATAGACGATGTTGGTTTGAATACTGACACATTGACGAAAAGTAAATGCTTATTTTAACTATGCATTAATTTAATGGTTATATCAATACATAGATATTTAAAATTAACAAACATTGTGAAGTGGTATTTTAATTTATCTGAATACACAAGCAATCAAACTTCTTGATGTCTACTGTAAAGATAATTGCATTGCAACCTAATTGATGAGCAAAATTCACAATAATATCTATTCCAATAATTTGACAACACTCTAACACACAAAATACGTAATCAGCACGTAATGTGTGCAAAACCAAAGAAATATTAATTAAAACTGTATATGTGTTTCCCTAATTTATTACCTGATACTAAATATATTTTATATTTAAATTAATGTAGATACTTTAAACCGCGAAAAATTTGAATTATTAATGGAAAATATTTATACAGACACACCTAACATAACCTGTTTCCATTCAGTCATTAAAATGAAAATAAATTAGGAGATATTTGCGGTATTACAGTACGTTCTACTAACCTAGAAAAGCTGTAGGTATACACGTACATACTTTTAAAAAATGCCCCTTCACTTTCGATTTATATTTATTAACTATTGTAAGATCTTTTTTGTGTAATAACAATTAATATAGACAAATGTTAGGTACACACATTTTATCATATCACATAATAACAACACGTACAAATAAAAATAACAAAATGTCCACGTTAAAATAACTATTAATCTGCCAATGGAATCTGACTAAACAAGTGCTGCACTAGATATGACTCAAGTTATCGTGTTTTAAGATTGTACTACATAGACAAAAGTATGTTATGTAGACTGCGACTACACGTGCGAAGTATTATTTATTAACCATCAGCTGACATTGATATAACGAGAAACAGAACGTATTAGCTTTGTACAACATCACAGTTAGTCGCTGCCTCTGCAGATGTCTCCTATTCACCAGTAAGAAATCCTTATACGACTAAGATGACTCACCGGATACATTCAGATACATATTCGTTTATGATAAAGGACACCTTCCACAAGACCCGCATCCTAACCATAACATACTTACCTAATACGTCAGACCATTTATAATAAAATAATACACGTCAGATTTCGTAAGAAAATAAATGAGCTCTAATACGTATTCAAAAGGATATATCTAGAAAGAAACTTCTTTGAACTATATATCAATTTATTCTCAAGCGAATAAGGAATTCTGATAATAGAATAAGAGAACAGAATTTGATTGTATAGAATGCTGTTCAGTGTCTTTTTTTTGTCTTTCTGTTCAAAAAAGGTAATTCATTAAGCGACATAGAGATGGTAAGCAGGCATTTATCATCTTCAAAAATAATTTGAGTAGTTTACTCATGCTTACTTAATTTGGCTTTGGCATTTGTAGTAGTGAATGTTGCTTAATGGATAAAAGGAATTTAAAAGGCATGCATACTAGAGCTATATCTAGTATGCATCCTTTTTAAATGGCATTTACTTCACACACTCCATTTCAAAATGTAATCCGCCTTTAAAAGCTCTCCAGAATTTTTTTATTGATTTCGATTTATTAAGCTTCCATTAAAAATTAATGGAAGCTTAATAAATGCAAGATTTAAACATTTTCGTAGTAAGTATGTGGGTGTAGTCAGTTTAACTAAAATATTTTCGACTTCCGGTAATGTTCCCTTATAAAGGAAGGGCTTATCAACTTTGTTATTGCAAATAGAAAGGTAGCATTTTTATTTCAGATTTTGGATTCTACTCTAATTTTTTTTTTTTGTCAAGTTTATCTTATAGACGATACACACTATTTTTTTTATAAAAATCACTTTCTTTGTTAATTTTCTACAGCGGGTGGGGGTAAATGCACAAAAACTTGAGGAAAATGTTGAAATGTTAGAGATTTTCCCATAATACAAGTATTTTACGTGAATATTATAGGAAAATTTCTGTTTTAATTAATTAAAAATTTAATTAATATCTCTTAGGAAAAAACTTAATATTTCTTACAATTTGGAAAATTACAGTTAAAAATAATATCTTTTATTCAAATAAATTACCTTAACAGCAAAAAATATTTTTTGGATATATGATCGCAAGTACTTACGATTTTCTTAAAGAAACTATTTATTTTATACAAAGTCACTGCAGTTCCACACAAAGTAGTAGTAGATTTACGTCAAAATTGTATTACAAAACTGTAAACCGTCACGTCATATTGTTCTAAAGGTATAATAGTTTTCTGGCTTATAGCAGCAAATACCTTAAATATATTCTACAAGTACAGAAATTGCAATCAAGATGGCAGTTCTACTATTTCACTACACTAACTATCCATATTCGATATAAGTTTTCTTGTATTTTTAATTTTAAACAATTAAAACTTCTATGGAAATTATATCACTACTTTAAAAATTTTACTTGTGAGTATTCCAGACTGCGTGAAAAGATCTTAGAAAAGTTACCCACATTTCGAAATTTTACTATGAATATTCCAGGTACAACCATAAATTAAATGAAGGTTGACTAGATTATTTTCTTCCAAAATCATTAGTTTTTTTGTTCAAGCTATGCTCATTTATAATTAGTTGTTTTTTTTTTTTTACAAAAAATAATAGGCACATTCAATTGGTCTCACAAAACTCCTTTGATCGTCTCTATATCTCTCCTATGTTAAAAGTTATACATTTTGATTTGCAAATTTTAAAATACACATCTGCATTACATTAATAACTTTTGTATTTGAATGTTGTGGGAGACCTGTAATATAACACCATAAGCCGAAATACGTGGTCGAACGAAAGGAAAAGAGTATACTTTTTTAATTATATATTGAATAAATAAAAACTGGTGTACTAATGGTATAAATGTATGTTTTCGTATTCTTATAATGCAACAAATAAAAACATAGCTCCCAGTACGTCTCTCAGTTATCAATTAAAAATAGTTTTCTTAATTTAACCAATACTAGTATGTACTATTTTAACACTGATACAATCGAGCGGCGTATAAGTAAACAATGATTCATTCAATTCTCGGCTTATCCAGGCTAGACGGCGCTTCGCGCATCGGCGCTGAGCCACCAAAGAACGGCGCCCGACGGCGTCTAGTCAGAGAGAGCCAATCGAGCGCCCTTGACGCTTATGGCTTAAAAATATTTCTTTTTGTATTCACTGGATATGCGAAAACGTTTACTTTTTTGTTTTCAGCTTATCTGATTCTTTTTTTTGTTTCTCGTTGCATTATTATATTTTTGGCATATTGCATTAAAAATATTTCTTGTTAGGACTCGATTAACACGATATTCACAGAGAAGAGAGGTAATATTTTATTAATATTGATAATACAATTATTTTTATTAAGATATGAATAACACAATAGTAATACCTACTTCCCTTATTTCTTTTAACAATAAGCAAAAAAGTTATAGTTAAGCTTTAGACGATTTACTTCATATACAAGCGCTTTATTTATGTAGATATACAATAGCTCACGACGTTGGAGGCAAATGGCGTAAACGCGAAAAAAATTTAATGCCTTTTTAACTAGTGGTCATATCGATTTGCGATTTGTCTCATTCAATTACGGATGAAAAAATAGTCAGTGCAATCACACACTCTCACAATCTCTCACAAGTTATTTCAAACGATCTCCAAGCAAGAAATAACGGAAGTAAGATTTCTAATTAGTTATTTCAAGACCATGAAATTTACTCACAATCAGTGCACATATACAGATTGACCAAATTCGATGTACACAACGGGCAAATATACTTTGCAGTGGAGATACCAGAAAATGTGATAGGCAGTGCAAACCTATACTTTTCGAAATAAAGCATTGGTTAAATCATATTTTAAATTCGTCTTACCGTTTTTGAGATATAAAGAAAAAAAGTTATTTTCCTTCAGTTTCGATTATGTGATATAACTTTCTTATTATTTAAAATTTAAAAAAAATTGTTTGAATATTTTTCGTGCAGCTTTTTATTTGAGATTTGGATATGAAATATACTTTTTAATAATCCTTCAAAATTTTTAGTTATGGCGTCATATTCTTTTTTCTTAAATGGAAACCATAATAGTCTATGTTCTAATCAAATAACAATTTTTGCGGGCAAGCATAAGAACATATAACACTATATATTTATTCTAAATATTAAGGAAGATATTGCATTTTTAAATTTGTAATAACTTTCTGGCGTGCCATATAGATATGGCAGATCTATGAAAAAAAAAATCAGCGGGGGACCATCACAGCCAAACAAAATAATTGATATTTTCCATGGCACATAATAAGCGTCAACTTATTTTTTTTAAGGGAATATTGCCTGTAACTGTATACCGACATTATATGAAAAAAATAGTATTTGAGCAATTTATATTTTATATAATATATCCAAATATTTCGCCCTGTCCAGATAATTTATTTGGATAAAAGAATAAATTAATAAAATGTAAATGTTCAAATAATTATGTAGATTTGACAGTATTTCCAGCAATGTTTTACAATATTCTGGGTAAAATAATCAATTACTTCATGTTAAATCTACCAAAAGAAAAAAATAAAAAGTAGAAGTTGTTAAATGAAATAAATATTTTAAGGTAACATCACAAATGTTATCTGTTATTTCAAAATAACTATTTTTGTAGTGTTAAACAACAAAATTATATTGAACCAAAACAGAATTGCTTTTCAGTTAATAATATTATATTGTTACAATAAACTATGCAGTAGATAATATGCTATATAATATCCAAAGTGTAAAATATTTCTAAGACGGCATATTTTTATAAACCTAGAAAAATAGCAGTATTAACAATACTCCCATTGTATAGTTAATATAACGAAATATTTTTAATTAATTCAAACAAAACATTTTGTTTGTGGTCTCGCTAACAAATGGTTCACTGTTGAACTAACACAATATTGTCAATATTTTTTTTTCAGTTATTGTATATAGCCTTACATTTTGTGCAATTTGATTAAAAATGTTGCTAATACAATATTTTTCCAACAAACTGATTTTGATTGACGGAATGCATTTTTCTTCTCTCACTGTACATGATTTGCTTTGTTCATACTTTATGTAATTTACTATTTAATTGGAAACCGTTGATTTAAATAGTTTACACATGAATATCGGGTAAGGCTATTTCACACCTTGTACTGCATTCCGTAGGCACCATTCATTATTTACTGAATTACGTCCTTGTTTATATATCTTAATAATTATTCAACCGACTGAAGTACCTTTGGGTGTCTCTTAGATGGCGCGTGACGTAAATGGGTTTTTACGTTGGCGCAGTACGCTAATCTAACAGACACCCAATGGTACTTCCAATCGGTTGAACAACTATAAAGATATATAAACAAGGGTTACGCTTAGCGCTAGTATCTCTCAAGATCTTCTGACCATATCAGAAGAAGGCATGATATCTTGTCGTGATACATTTTTAGCCATTTCTAAATTTTTGGCGTTTGTGATCGTTTGAATCAGTCTGAATTCTGAATTTACTATTATCTCTATAGTTTGTGACTGCTCTATAGTTAAAGGTGCAATTATTACGAATATGCGTAATCGGACACGACAATGAGTAGCTTAAGAAAATGTTGCGTACCGGGACGTTTTACTAAGAGAAATGTTTGAAATATAAATGAATTTATTTTAATTTGTGGTACTCAAAATAAGTATGCCCTATAATTATATATTTATACAGTGTGTTCACGGGAACATTCTACAATGGCTAACTTTTTTGTTTTTAGAGATACAGAGTCGGTTAAATGGAGAAAGTCCATGTACTTTTCCATCTGCATTTCGTGCTATGGCATAAAAAACAAAAGAGCGCTTGGTTGCTAAGATACGATTAAAGCATGTATTTTTTTAAATGGGACGCCCGGTATATTTTTACATTTTTGGGTTTCTCTAATCATTGGCTATAACAAAGTATAAAACGACTTTTCTATAAAATCACGATTACGAGAGTTATAAAGAAAATCACGCTCAGTTCATTCGAGGTGTTCACCAAACATTCTACAATGGCCAACTTTGTTTTTTGAAGTTACAAACTATCACATGAAGGTGTAGATGGATACTTTTGTATTAATCGTGTTTTAAGTGTTGCCACTTGGATGTAAACTTTCACATAAATAACGGAAACAGTATTTACTATACTAATTACAACAAATGGGAACTAGATATTAAACAAAAACTAATTGTATATTAAAGTAAAAAGACAACAAGAAAATGTTTTAAAATTTTTACTTCAAAATAACTGTACCTTTTGCACTGTTTGTTCATTAAAATCACGAATACACTGTGTAAGTTTGATTTTTAGATTTTCCAAATCAGCGGATGGTGTATCATACACCGTGTTTTTAATAGCTCCCCATAAAAAGAAATCCAAGGGATTTAAGTCGGGTGACCTAGCCGGCAATAATATCGCGCCTCGATTTCCGATCCAATGATCAAAATGCTGTTTTAAGCGGCTAAGGCTATTTATTCATTAAGCATGTTTCCAATTTAAAAAAATACATGCTAAAGTCGTATCTTAGTAACCAAGCGCTCTTTTGTTTTTTATGCCAGAGCACGAAATGCAAATGGAAAAGTACACGAACTTTCTCCGTTTAACCGACTCTGTATCTCTAAAAACAAAAAAGTTGGCCATTGTAGAATGTTTGGTGAACACCTCGAGTGAACTGAACGTGATTTTCTTTATAACTCTCGTAATCGTGATTTTACAGAGAAGTCGTTTTATACTTTGTTATAGCCAATGATTAGAAAAACTCAAAAATGTAAAAATATACCGGGTCTCCCATTTAAAAAAATACATGCTTTAATCGTATCTTAGCAACCAAGCGCTCTTTTGTTTTTTATGCCATAGCACGAAATGCAGATGGAAAAGTACATAAACTTTCTCCATTTAACCGACTCTGTATCTCTAACAATAAAAAAGTTAGCTATTGTAGAATGTTCCCGTGAACACACTGTATATGCACAATAAACGATTTATTTATTAAAAGAGGAAAGACAGGACGAAAAAGAAAATCTAATCCACAATTACCAATTATTAGATTAGACCTTTTTTCGTCATGTTTTTCCTGTTTTAATATGGATCCACACTACAGTTATTCCGATAATGAGTATTTATTTTTATTTATTTTCCATTTTCTATTATAATATACGTTTTAAATTGTATCTGTCATTTGGTTATGCCACTTGTCAAATACTGTTTATAATGTATATAAATGTATACAATTCCTGAACAACATATTTCTTAATCGCAAATAATATCAAATCACCTGCGTATTGGAAATAGTTCTTGCTGACTATCGCTACGCGCCACCACTTTTGAAAGGTGTGGAACTTTGCTATTGTCGCGTGAAGTTATACAGAAGTCAGAAGGTATATATACATCTTTATTACTATATCTTTTAGCTATAAGTTATTTATTCCATGTTTTCAGAAGTTTATTATTAAAAAAAATATCAGTCTTAGTTTCCGTTTATCAAAAGTCTTTTTGCAGGAAAACTGTGCTGTTGTATGTAACCTAACAATTCACAAGTCGCCACTGGCAACGATCGCTCCAATCCTCTGCGCCCCCTTCTCGTCTCTGTTCGCCGTGGAGAGAGCAGAAACCGACTTGCCTCCCGCTGGCAAATTCGCTGACCTGCCAAGTTTGAGGATTTGCGAAATTGCAAATCCGTCTTCGCCGGCATCGGGACTTTCTTTCTCTCGTTCGTATACACGGCCGCGGTGCGTGGCGACTCTTCTATACGGCCGCCGTCATCAGCATAACGATGCCAGGCATTCGAGAACCGAAAACTGGAAAGTCTTCGTCTCGCAGTTTACGTCAGTCGTTCCTGGAAGTTTCGGCCCGAAAGCCATTAGTGTTTCCCATTGTTGAAAGGCCAGAAGAATGATGTGATTTTTGCCCGACCGCGGCGGACCTGTATGTATATAGCATATACCCTTGTGCCTATGCCTATATTTACGCCGGACGGCGAACTAACGGCCATTCTAGTCTCGATTCTATTCTCTCTTTTGAATAACTGGCTGACGATAACGAAGTGTGAAATTTCGAGAAATGTCCTGGAGCACCGTTGATTATCTTCATCGTTAATTCGTTTCCGTTTCGACGATAATGGGGCCTTATATTTCTGTTGCGTCGGCTAATGTAGATTAGACTGGGTCATTAGCTCGAAATTACTTCAAAGCACACATATTTACCTTGTTAAGATTTAAAACTTTTATAAAAATGTAGATAATAGACCTTTCAATTTTGACATCCACGTGCGGTCTGATTCGTAATTTTTAAATTTCACTTTTTATATTGGCAGTCGAGCCATTATTATAATAAGTATCTTTAGAATTTGAATTAGAAAAACTTACAGGCCTTGACACAGAAAAATAAAGTACTTAGTCGCAATAGCAAATTACAAGTAAATAACCGAATAGTTTGCTGAATTCTCTAGATGTACACATCAAAATTATCTAGGGGACTAGCAAAGAAGGCATTTCTGCTCCACATAGGTGAATAATTAATTCTTTGTAATGTGTGAAGGTATAAGTCGGCCATCATTACTTATTTACTTTTAGAAATAATACTTAATGAGAACTGTTTATTTAAAAATATACTGCAAACACTAACACGGTAGTAATTTTGACGTCTTTGAACTCTAGGCATTTTATTACGCTTGACACTCTTAAACGAACGCGCTATAACTAAACATTTCTGTACGAGTCAGCTGTCATAAACCGGTTTCTCCATAAAAAAAAAACTAAGATTTTTTTTCGCAAAAAATTATCGAAGATAAAAAGTTTTAATTCTTACCATAGCTTGCTTTAAATATAGTCATTCTGTTGCCAAAAAATCAAGTTGAAGAAATTATCCCTTCTAATGTCAATGAATATATTTTTAGGGCATGGTTAGAAAAGAATTATATTAGCTATAATTAGTCAATCGCATTCGGCCAGGTAGCCTACAAATTTTAATTACAAACTACTATTTTAGCAGATTTGGCAATTCAATTATAGGTTATTACGCTCATATATAAATATGACAAATAAAGAAATAAGGATAATAACAAGTGTTCTGGAATTATTATATAATAATGTAAAATGAAATGTATCTGACTATGTTGAATGTTCAAGAAAATATGCGTTTATACTGGACAGGTACAGATAGCGTTTATTTATTTAGTAAATGTATCTTAATACTTACAATATTTTATCATACCTTGGTGAATTGTCATTAATTTTGAAAGAGGTAAAAACTCTCTTACACTATTTAATAGAAAGCACTAACCATATGCAAAAAATACTTCCCCGAGTTTACCTATGGGATAAATAAAATATAACGAGCAATTTTTTCGTTAATAGTTGAATATTCCTTTATTTGGAGAATATCCGTGCGAATTATAGTATTTATACACACATAAAAAGGCATAAAATGGATTTCTTCACTTTAGTAAATATATGTCTTTAAAAGGTTTTACTTCTTTCAAATATATCTGTATTTGAAATAAGAAATTATTCTTGTGTAGTGACAAATATTTTACTTGGTTGTAATCAATAATATTTTTGGTGGTAAGGCTTATTTTAAGAAAAATGTTTTCCCCCCAAAGAAACAAATTTTTTGATCTAAGAAATAAAAGAGGCAACAGGTACTTGAATTAAGAATTTTTTTTTATTAAGGATTTTGATATTTAACGTAAACCATATGAGTTACTCATTTTAAGGTGAAAATTTGTTTTAAAAAATGATGTCATTTTTGCGGTGGGATGAATTTGTAACACGTAACAATCGAACGTTTACCAATAATGCAATAGTTTTGTGCATGCATCGAAGATAGAAATGTGAATCCGGATGATGCTAAATAGGTAAAACTGTATAATCGCAGGAAGTTGATAATTCAAAGTTTTGCTAATTTGTAGAATTACTTAACCTATATTTAATTACAGATTTAAAATTTGCCTACCAATTCTTAATTCTTCTGCATTTACTAACTCCAAAGGGCCTACAAAATGTCGAAAAAAAGTATGGAATCACCCAACTTTTGGAGCTATAAACAGCATTTTTATCCATGCGAAGTATCTTTTGCTTTTCTGAATCTATTTTTTTTTTAATTTCTCTTATTTAAGTAATCTTATGGTGTCTTCATGTGCAACAAACCTTTAAGCTGTATAAATTAAAAAATAAATAATTATAATTATGTTGTATAATTGCAGTAAAAAAAATGAAAACAGCGCGGCGATATATTGAGATGCTTAAATTGCACTAATTGTAAGTAAAAATATACCAACTATTATATCACATCTTTATGAAATATTTGTAGTCATTGTAATTCATGATTTTGAAATGTTAATGAAAGAGCATTAACAGACTGCCGCTAATCGGAAGAACAACTGAAGATTAAAATCTGATTAAAAGATCCAGAAAATTCATCTGCAAACGGAAAATGTATATTTCCTTTGCGAAATATGTAATATAGTGCTGCGATACATTTTTCCCTAACGCTAAAATTAGATGCGTCTTGAATTTTAAGACAATGATACGTATCTCTTTGAGAATGCTCCACCCATTTGTGTCACTAAGCCATTTATAGGACTGCTATATTTTCCAAAATTGTTTTTTTATTCACAAAAAATTTACCACTAATATCAAATAGAATATCTAGAGATATATCTAGTTTCCTGTTTGATGCTTGTGGTAGGTTTTATATATTTACAAAAAAAAAAATAATTTCAGAAAATAACGGTTTTGTTCTTTTCCAACCAGAATTAATCTCTTGAAGTAAAAACGTATTTCTTCTTTAGAGTAAAATTAACATTTCTTCGTAAGACAATAAAGGTTCATTCAATTTAAAACATTCTTGTATACTAAGAATATCTACGTACTTGGGATGAGAGTGCAATTATTTAACCAATAGTAAGTTTTATTTAATTCAATGAAGGATTTTCTTTAACCAAAACATTTTTTTTTTCTTTATTATATTATTTGTGATCCAAGAATATATTTATTAGCGTGTAAACAAGGTATATCAAATAAAAAATAAATTTTGCTTGGGTGTTAACTACACGACATATAAAGCACAAACCCACCGAAACCGGATTTTCATCATTAAAGAATAAAGAAAAAGTAAAATTTAGAGTCAAAAATTCTTTAGTCCGGGCCTGATGCAAGGAAACGTCATGTTAAGCACCCGCTAAACGTGGTATTATGTATAAATACATTGCACTCATTTAGTATTATTCTTAATGGTATGCCGTAAGTTCATTTAACGTCATTCTGAATAAATAAAGGCCAATCGGCCAGTGTGCCCTTGTAAAAATAGCAAAACTGAGGCATTTTAAGTTTCTTCTTTTATAAAATAAACATTCATTCCTTTTATGTTAAGAGCATTCTACGTAATTCTACAAAGTATTATTTTTAATATCCTGATAAGACGTTCGAGTTTCACCAGATATGCGACTTCAGTAGTTATAAAAAACGTAAATATTTTTCTTTTGCTTTGTCGAATCGAGAGTTAGTTGTTAATAAACGGTACCACATGATCTGACTTATTTCTTTTGGATTTATTTAATCATATAACGCAAAATGAATTGAATCGAATTACATAGAAATAAATGTAGATACAGAAAATTTGCAAACACGCCTTTTTACTATGATATCGCGCGAAAATGAATCTATACATTCCTGCGCTTTTGTCGATGCATCAAGCTTCGATTTTCTTTATATGCTGTCATCATGATGGTCCTGAAAAGGATCGTTTTTTCGAGACGGGAAGAATTTAAATAAAATGTTCGAAGTGGCTTGCACTCCAAGCGGCGATCCACACAAAACTAACAGCGGTAATGGCTGAATGACAGTGGTATGTGGGGGTATGCTCGGGACAGCATTTAGGTTGGGCACAGGTGCGGCTCTAGCCCACGGCATTTATAATTTTTTTTTCTCGTTAATGCTTACAGATAGACCCCCTGTGCATTAAGACTTTTTGATTGTATATGATTACAGCTGCTATATATTATTATATTTACCTCTATATCTGATACACCCTGTATATATAAAACAATGATATTCTGAACTTAATTGAACATTTTTTATGTGTGTATACAGTTTCAGAAAGAGGGAGATCATTTGTACTCCTTTTAGGAGAACTATCCCCAATAATGAGCAGTTTTGATGTTTAAACACATATGAAGACGAAACGAAAATCGCCATATCCCCAACTATCTTTTCGGAAATATCATCTGGTACTCTTGGAAATTGTAGGCAACTAAATACTTATTATATATCTTGTTAAATTTTGGTCAGATTAGTAAAACACTTTTTTTATTGTTTAAATATTCCTTTATGTTGCTTGCTCAGTAGCTTATGGTCCTTCTTTCTTCCTAATTTGGAATATAACGATAGAACTTATTACACCTGGCAATGACTCCGTGAGCTACAACCATGTAAATAAGTATAACAACAACTTATTACACATTATATCACGACTAATGAGCTACCGGTACAAGCTACCTTATGACAATAAAACCTTATTCCGTTTTAAAATTCTTATAAATTATACGCCGAAAGCACTTGGTTTAATTGCTTTTTCGTCCGTTCCTCTATCTTCTGTGCTGCCTATCCGTCGGACCCTCCTAAAATTTTCTAATAATCGAAGTGGTAGTAGAACAATAGGGGGGCCGTTTCCAATTTCTTATACAAAACCCGCAGGACCAGTTCCCGTCGCCGAATCTCCGCTCGCATGCCGGTCTCAAGACGCACGGCGAATCACACTCGTGCGTATATACGTTAAGGCGCTGAGACGGTGCTCGGTCTTGGCGGGGCAAAAAAAGAGAACGTCGATTACCATACAATTTCGAAAGTTTTGCATATTTAAATCCCGGCCATCGGTGAGGGTTTTTCAATAAGGGAAGCCAGGAAAGGAACCTTTGCTAAAATATTTCCGAAGCTATAGCACACGTAATAGTGTCTAATATATTATGGTAATAGTTTTATTGTCACATTAACTAATTGTAAGTTTTATTGTGCTGGTATACATTGACATAATTTGGGTAATGAATTAAGATTTTTAGGCGGATTAGGAGAAAAATTCGACGAGAATTCCTTTGGATTTGCAGTACGACATGAACTCAATCTTATTGCCACAGTAACTATATCACACCTAAATAAAAATTATTCTTTTCAATGCAAATCTTTTTGAAAAGTGACACGATTTCTAAAGTATTTGTCGTATAAGTGTGATGACTCGTATCCTGTGAGAAGTATCTATAGATTATGGCAGTGTCATCAATGCATATTTGTACATTTCTAGAGGTTGGAAGGTTACAAGTTAGGTAAAGTAGGGGTCCAAGTGTACCTTCCTCTAAAACTCCGAGTTGATTACATATAATTCCTGGTGTTTATTTTGACTATATGCACCAATGGCTAATATTGACTGGGATAGTTTTGTGAAAAAATCCAGTAATAATGATATCAATAATTTGTGTGATGATTTTGATTCAATTCTGTACTCACTAATAGATCAGTTTGTTCCGAAACAACTAATAAGAGGGGGCAAAACTAACCCCCTCTCTTCTTGCAGTCAGTTTAATATTTCTTAATTTCGTTGTTGGAAATAGATGCCCCCTTTCGTAGATATTATGTACAAATGAAAATGAAAAAGAATTCCATTGTACCAACTGTAAGCAACTTAAAAGTTCCTGAACCACTACATAAGACAAAATTATTTAAAAAAGAGCGAATATCTATCTAACGTCAGATGGATGGGTTGTTAGATAAACTTGACATAAAATTATATATATTTGTTGCATTTGCAATAACAAAGTTGACAACTACTTCCGGAACTTTACCGGAAGTCGAAAATATTTTAGCTAAACTGGCCAACACCCACAGACATACTATAAAAAAATTAAATCTGGCACTTATTTACTTCTCCATATACAGGTGATTCTCAATATATGCGTCAAACTTTAAGAGCTAATGCCTGAGGTTATTTTAATAATAAAAGTTCATATGAGTATATGGCCAAAGTATATAACCAAAATGGTTTAGTTTTAAAGTTATTGAATGTTTAATAATAAATAATGACTAACACGATATAACATCACAGTTGGTATCTTCAAAAACTATTGTGTTGAGAGGGAATTGTTTATTTGTCATTTCAATATTTGTCAATAGTTGTCAGAGTATTCATTCAGTTTATTGCCAGTTTCTGTTTTCTAAAAATGAATTACACGAATGCTGAGATGTGTGATATGCATTTCGTTTACGGTCTTGCCAATGGAAATTTGCGTGCTGCTAGACGTCTTTATGAAGAACGATACCCGAACCGTATCATCCCGCATCATTCAATATTTGCCCGTCTTCACCAACATCTTAGTGAAACGGGAAATTTAAAAAAACGGACGACTGATAATGGGCACCCATCTACAGTGAGAACTCCACAAGTTGAAGAAATGGTACTAAATGAAATTGAGGAACATCCTACTACAAGCACCAGAAAAATTGCGTTTGCTTTAAACATTAGTCAGGCCACAGTTTGGAGAATATTGAAAGATCAACTGTTGTATCCATATCACATTCAACGGGTGCAGGCACTTTTGCCGGCAGATTTTCCGCAAAGAGTGACTTTTTGTCAATGGATGCAACACAAAATCGTCATTAATTGGCTCAAATATTCTTCACCGACGAGGTTACTTTCTCTAGAAACACGATTATTAATTTTCATAATAATCACGTATGGGCCGAACAAAATCCGCACCAACTAGTGAATGCCCGTCATCAACATCAATTCTCTGTCAATGTGTGGCCGGAATTGTTGGAGATCACTTGATAGGTCCACATTTTTTACCGATGCGGTTAAATGGCGAGGTATACCGCAATTTTCTTGAAGAGGAGCTACCACTACTGCTGGAAGAAGTTCCGTTGCAATTAAGATTACAAATGTATTTTATGCATGACGGTGCTCCAGCGCATTTTAGTTTAGTTGCTCGCGAGTTTTTGGACAATACGTATCCAGATCGGTGGATAGGACGGGGAGGTCCACAACCGTGGCCTCCTCGGTCTCCAAACTTAAATTCTTTGGACTTTTTTCTGTGGGGTCACCTTAAATCATTAGTTTATACGACTCCCATTGAAAATGTCGATGAACTGTGAAATCGTATTATCGCAGCTTTTCAAACAATTCGAAATACCCCTTAGGATAGAAGCTTGTATTGCAGTTGGGGGCGGCCATTTTCAACTGTTAGTATAAGTTAATTTTGTTTTACTAATTATTTTGTTAATTTATAATAAAACATTAATTATGTAACTTACTATTAAACATTGTACAACTTTAGAACTAAGCGATTTTGGACATATGTTCTTATGAACTTTTATGATCAAAATAACCCCAGGAATCAGCGCTTAAAGTTTGTCGCATATATTGAGAATCAGCCTGTATATTTAATGGAAGCTTGTCGTGACACACACTGTATATATACAGGTGTCCCGAATTGGGTCATTAGAATTTTTAGAACTTCTAATAAGAATTTGATTTTGAAACTTACAGAGTAGTTATGGTGGACTGTGATCTATTTAAAGAAAATATTTCAACGTTATAGCACATTTTAGTATACAGGCTGTTATTATCAACTTTCCTATTTTAAATGGAATGATGCAATTTTTATGGTTCAGTGTATTGCTCACATCATTTGTGATGAGTTTGTTTTAATGTCTCCTATTCCTAAAGCTAATCGTTTTTGAAATATTTGTCATTTTGTCAAAATTTTGACGTTTGCACTCTTTCCAATAAAATTAAATATCTTACAGGCTATTAGATATTAAGATATTCTACTGCTGTGGATGCAAGTATATGGTTATAGGTATTGACTGCAATAGCGGTAACTGCAATATGATATACAGGGTGACTAGAAACTCATGTACAATATGGTTATCTTTAAAGTAAAACAACTTTTGAATGTGGTATTTTCCGTTGCCCCATTGAATGTAGCGCAAGATTCTAGAAAACTCATTACAAATGATGCGAGCAATACACTGGAACCATAAAAATTGTACCATTCCGTTTAACTACAATAAGAAAGTTGATATCGACACACTGCATACCAAAAGTGGTATGAAGCTGAAAATAGTTTATTTAAATAGATCTTAGTCGGCCATAACTATTCTACTAGTTTAAAAGTCAAATTTCTACTAGAAGTTCGAAAAATTATAATAAACCAGTTCGGTGGGACAGCCTGTATAGCTCTGTAATTAGATTTCCCTGCTGAGTTAATCAAATTTACTATTATTTATCTTTACAATTTACAAGGAAATGCATATGTTGTAGATATGATTGTAATAATACATAGAAGTGTTATAGGAGTTTATTTTTACAATAGCTCTGAACTAGAAACACTGTAAAAAAGTGTATTTTTGCTGGCTTTAGTGTTCAACTAACTTTCTAATACTTTCAAAAAAGCTCTCTGATGAATTCGCAGCCACACAGTAGCACATATAAGCAATGAGAATACAAACTGCAAATCGCCCTATCCAACAAGCTTACAAAAGAATTTCGAACGATGCGACCTACCCCAACAAAATCCCTAACCCATTCCACCCGATCATTCGCGCATCCCCTTAATAAAAATGTAAATGAAATCGAAGTAAAGAGAGAAATATACATACATAATACACAACATTTCCTCATCTCTCTACTACAATATATATATTTTCCCTACCACGTCTCCAATAGGTGAGAGTAGATGATATTATTGGTGAAATGAATCGTTCGCTATATACGGCGACAGATGATTTTCGGTATCGTCGCGAGGGGGCGCTCGCGTACGTGTACACCGCGTCGGTGCGCCCTCTCCGATAGCCGCCCCGGGGGTTCGTTCAGGCACCGGGTGCGACCGACAGGAAAATAACGAGGGTTGAAAGGGGCACTAGATGAACGCGGCTGCCGACCATGGTTGGTTCGCCGTCGCGAAGAGAGAGACGGCGATATGGCGCGGGGATTGGACGCCGAGTGAAATAGAGTGCGGTATACGCTTTGCCTCTAACTACATTTGGTGCGCTGGGATATAACGGGCCCGGGGGGCGGTGGGGCAGCGAGGGGCGGATCTGAGCGGAAAGGGAGAGTGCCAGCGTACTCTTAATTAAAGATCTTCCACTTCCACACTGCGCCCGTAGTCTCTCTCTGCGTATATTTTCCTTTTTTTTTGCTTTTTCCCAAGTACATTCTTTAAATTAGAATTGCCTAAAACGTGTTGTGTAGCAGCTATTTATATCACTCAAATGGATAATTAAAACTACAATTAAACAATCGCTAACTTTTCGCTTGGGTACGGGCAGTTTAAATGTTTTAAAAGAAAAACATATTCTGCGGTAATTATACTGAATCGTACATTACATAAGATGAATTGCAATTCATATGTTTGGAATATCTCAAAACATATTGTTTATTAGGTCACGTTAAAAACGTGTGTAACACTCGGTTGATATTAGCATACATATGTTTCACCTTACCAAGGATCTTCAGTGCTACTGGTCAACCTAATGTATTATACGGAGAAATTCGTATATATACTTAATAACTGGAAAAATAATTCAATGAGAATTTAAGATGGAAATCTCATTATGAACGTAAAGATATTTGCTAAATTGTCGATCTGAAACTACAATATGTCTATCTAAAGCAACGGTTCTCAACCTGGGGGGCGCCCCCCCTTGGGGGTGGCAACCGCTACCTCTCCCCCCCCCCAAAAACTTAACACTAAATAAAATAAAATGATTCAATAAACTCTTTAACTAAACTTATACAAAATAAATATATAAATTGTGAAAAATTCTCGGTAAACTGAACAACAGCTCGGAAGAAAGTCTACAAATCAAAATATGCAACTTAACATACACTCAGCAAAATTGGGTTGTCTAAACCACAGCAGTACGTATATTTCCAAAATTATCGTACTTTTGTAATACATTACTCAATACTACTTGTATTGACCACATATGGTGGTGGTAAAGGGAAGACGTGACCTCACATAAGAGTTCAAAGGGAGCCATAGAGCCTGAAAGATTGAGAACCGCTGCTCTAAAGGATAACAATAATTGTAGAACGACTTTAAGGCACTATACATGGGTTAATTAAGTAACGCTAATTAATAATTAGGTCACATTGAAAACGTGTGTAACACTCGGTTGATATTAGCATACATATGTTTCACCTTACCAAGAATCTTCAGTGCTACTGGTCAACCTAATGTGTTATACAGAGAAATTCGTATATACACATACTTCACAAGTGGAAGAATAATTATTGAATGAGAATTTAAGATGGAAATCTCATTATTAACGTGAATATATTTACTAAATTGTCGATCTGAAACTATAATCTGTATCTATAAAGGATAACAATAATTGTAGGGCGACTTTAAGCCACTGTACATGCGTCAATTAACTAACGCTAATTAATAATTAGGTTACAATAAACAATTGTTTATTGTTGAATAAAGAAGATTGTCCATTTAAAAATACACACTTAAGAAAATCCGACAAGTCTATCGAGAAATTGCTTAGACCTAGTATCCTATTTAAAATAACTTTTTTTTTTATTTTATTTTTCGTGAAATAATTTTTTTTTAGCAAAAACCCTAATACCAAGGGTTTCTTGAACGATTTGTACACTGAGAGAAAAAGACGTGTTAAATTAACAAAAAAAAATGGTGAAAGGCAGTCAGTCAAACAATTAAAATGTTTGTTAGAGCAACAAAATGTAAATATTATCTAACTAACAATTTTTGTTGTGTTAAACAAGAAAATTATGTTAAGCCAAAACAGAATTGGTTTTCAGTTAATAACATTTTATTGTTACAGCAAGCTATACGTGCAGTTTTAAATGCACTTTGCAAGGAGAAATGTTATTTCAACCTTATAATTTGGTTGAAAATATTGTTAACGCAAAAATATTTTTCCAACAAAGTGATGTTGGGATACGTGATGGTTAAAGATACATATATACTGGGATAATCAGCCAAGGATTGATGAATTAAACGATTCCTTTTACATGAATTCTAACCTTTCGCTGTGTGTTTTCAGCTTCATCAGAGAAAGTGATTTTCTACTCTCAGTGTAACAACTTTTCTTAGTATTTACTTTGTCTTAATCGCTATAGTACGACATTACTGGAAAACCTACTTTTTATTCTAATTATAGTTAGCTAAATATTGATTTTATAAAAACTCTATTCATACAAAACGGTGCATTGTCTTGGCCTACACAACTGATGAAAATTTTATATTGATTGCTTTGAAAATAAAAAAGTTCTTTAGGTGTCCGTATGAAAAGTGAAACACACTGTATATTTAACAAATTGTATAACATATAGCCACAAAATATGTATCTATTGATTGTTCAAGAGATAGCAACACTATGTATAAAATTATGTACTATAAAATTAAAAATATTTTCCCTAAATGCCATTTCGAGTTGGATTGTGACTTGGTTAAATAAAATAATAATTAACTTGCAAAACGTTTCAACAGCATTAACTAGTCTTTTTCAATTTCTTTTAATTTTTAATTATATTTAGACTATTTCATGGCATAAACGTTTAATTTTATATTCATATCGATTGTTTGTGTTGTTTTAGATTAGATTATATAGGTTTGGGTTGACTCACAAACCATTTCACCACGAACTTTTCAGCTATATTGTGATCCCCTTTTTCCTAGAAGACACTCTCTAATTTTGCCCTTTTAATTAGCCCTATCATCCTTGAGAATGGCTTTTTTATGTACCTGGTAGCTGTGGGGTCACGTCCATTACTAGAAACCCTGTCCTTGCCAGTGCATCACATTGGCCCAGCACATTAACTGGTATCTATAACCTGCAAGTAGCATCAGCTACCAGGCCTATGTTGTATATAATATGCCTATTTAGTCTACAATGACCCGTCAGAAGACCTACTATCATTTTGATAGTCTTCCTAACTTTACTCAGTAGGCCTCTGTTCCTTTGAAAACCTTTTTGCTTGCCTCTATCCAGGTGACTTTTGCCACCACTCTCTGGACTCATTATGTATCCGTTCATTGATGGATTTCTTAATTTGTAATGCCAAAAGAAGGGCCTTTTTATGTCTGATTAAATAATTAAAATTAATACAATTATACTATAAAATAGTGTAAATACCATTAAAGCAATTTATTGACACGACAATTAGTTCCATCGAAATGTTTTGCCAGTTAATTGATTTAAGTTATTTGATCAAGCGATAATTCAACCAGAAATTGTATTGAATGAAATGGGGAATTTTGGTTAAATAATAGTAATAAAAAAAAACTAAGGTCAAGAAAATATTTTCTTAAATAAATCATAGTTGACCATGAATGTTCTGCTAGTCTTCAAAAAAAAAAAAGGCCTACTAAGCTGCCGGTTTTCCAGCTTTGTTTAGGACAATAACAATTTCAACAAAATTTTATGTAATAAAATATTTGATTATTTCAAGTAGCTAAAGGATTAAATGAGCAAATAATTTGGTTCAGTTAATCGAATATTTGTTTGCCCGTATTAACTCTTAAAGAAAATTTAGTACTATGAAACAAATTGGTTTTTCCGTGGAGAAGTTCAAAAAATCTTATAAGCCAGTCCGGTGGAATATCCTGCATAGTTCATTGTACAAACGCAAAACGCACATGACGGACGTTTCAATACTTCATTCGATACACTATAAAGACCTTAGTTCGAAACGAAAAGGGTCATTTATTATTATAGGAAGTTTCTTATTTCAAGGAAACCTCACAGTTACTTGCGTCGAACAAAGAGAATTGACGACCTTAATGATCGAAGCTAGGGGCTGGGTGTGTTTTCCCAGATGACGTAGCTTTTTATAGGGAACAGCCTAAACAAACACCTGCTCATTTATTTACGTTTTTAAGAGAACCCTGGAATTTCTTATAATTTAACATTACTATAGCATTTCTCTATTTTAGTTATTTGGGAATACGGTAGTTTAATTCCCTCTAGCTTGTAAAGGAACATGTGCTTAATGTCTTCTACAATTGTGTGTTATTTGTAAAGTTTATTATAATTAGATCTATTTAAAAAAAAAAAGTTAAATTAAAAATAAAAAAAAATTAAACACATTTATCCAGTTATTGACAAGTACGTACACTACTCGCAGGAAAAATCGGGACACCAGCAATCGTCAATTTTAAAATTTCTTGGGTGTAAATGCAGCTTTGAGAGGATATATTCACTTATCAAAGCCATAAATCACTTTTTTTGTGTGTGTTACTGCGATCAACGGTAAAGATGACAATTTTAAACAGAAATATAAATGTATAGAGAGAAAAAGGTTTGTATATAGAATAAACACATTGGAGTTTCTGCGGCGGTGTTTCCTTTAGAAATATTCACGCAAAAAAAGATTCATAACAACAAAAAGGCCTAGACGGCTTTATTTAGAAATATAGTATATGTATTTAACTTGTTTGATGTTATGCAGAGATAATTGTTTTTTAAGAAAACATTGGTTATAGGATTTTAAAATTACATTACTTGTTAGTGCTACTTTGATATTAGTTACTTACGTTAACAATAGACAATATGTCAATCAGCCTCCTGACTTTTGGGACAATGTAATTTTTACAGATTTATTGATTACACTGTTATTGTTTAGTATTCTTAAATTATTATTGTTGTTTCGTATTCTTAAATATTACTTACTTTAATGTTTTCGTCTATCTATTAAAAAAATACCAAAAACAGTTTTAAGATTTAAAGCAATTAAGTTCGCAAAGAAATTATTTTTTTGTATTAACTCTCCGTTTATTGTATTTTCAAGAAATATATCTTAGTTATCGCCTGTGTAATCCAATATCTTTAATCTATTTTATTGAAACACGTTTGGTCTGTAGCACAGTTCCAGGCAGTAGAAATGAGAAAATATTAAAATTAAATGAATCAAATCCAAAAACAAATATTTTAGCACTAACTGAGATTGACGAACAATATGCTTTCTTACGATGTTTGTTATGTATGTAAATGCAATGATATTGTAAATAATTGTTAATAAACCTGTGCTACATAAAGTCAGTTTGTAAACAGACCAAGCGTTGGCCATATTTCAAGAAAATAGAACGACATTGAATTACACAGACCATAGCTGCAATATGTTTCTTGAATATACAATAAACCCAGGGTTAATAAAATAAATAATTTCTTTGCCAACTTAATTGCTTCAAGAATTTTATAAATAACCTTAAAATTATTTTTGGCAATTTTTTAATACATAAAAACTTGATAGTAATGCAATATTTAAAAATATGAACCAACAATAATAGTTATAATACATCAATAATTGTGTAACCAACAAATCTATGAATATCACACTTTCCCGAAACTAAGGAGACTGATTGATTGTCTATTGCTAAAGTTATACTTGCGCGCATAAATCGGACTAACTGACTAATATCAAAGCAGCACTAACAAGTAATATAATTTTAAAATCCATCACCATATGTTTTCTTAAAAAAGAATTATCTCTACATAACATCAAACAAGTTAAATACATATACTATATTTTTAAATAAAGCCGTCTATTCAAAAGGCCTTTTTGTTGTTACGTATTTTTTTTTTGCATGAATATTTCCGTATTCGGTATCTCCAAAGGAAACGCCGACGCCGAAACTGCAATATGTTTATTCAGCGTATAAACCTTTTTTTCTCCATACATTTATATTTCTGTTTAAAGCTGCATTTACACCCAAGAAATTTTAAAATTCTCAATTGCTGGTGTCCCGATTTTTCCTGCGAGAAGTGTACAGTACAAACATTAAAAATTAATGATGCCCACTCCTTTTATCTATCTTATTCTCGCTAAGTCAGTAATAAATGTAATACGAAGCGAATAATTAAATAATATGTTGAATTAAATTTTGTAGGAAAAAAAATTGAAACTGGAATAAATCATTCCGAAACGTCAAAATAATTTAATTTAAAATTTAAACATTAAACTACCATATTCCCAAATAAACGAAATATTAAAGCTAAGAACGGTAAACAAATAAAACAAGTTAAATTTATAACATTACTATATTAAAGCTGAAAAGAAATGTTTGTGCAAACGAAGATTATTTGGGATTTAAAGCACTTTGTAGTCTTGTGCATGATGGAAATCGGAAACGAAATATTCGCGGGTAACGAGATCAAAACTCATTTTTCTTCGGTGCAGAGAGAATTGCGATGATCCGATAACACTTTTAAACCAATTCCATTAGTACTGTTGAAACATTCATATCGGGTCCGTCGTCGGAAGCGTTGAGAGACTCCCAACCAACACATTTATTAACCTTTAGGAATACGTGTAATTCAAGGAAGGAGCGGAGAGGACACTATTTGTTTTTCAATAACCCGACCATTAGCGTTTAATTGCGACCAGAGAACACACACAAACACGGCTTATATATTATACGCAGCACACTCGCACTTCAATAAACCCTCCCGTATAGCACTCGACGCGATTGTATAATAATGTATTATGTTCGCGCTTTCTTTCTTCTCCGTCTACTTCTTCTCCCTTTCCCCCTTTCGTCTTTTTGATTCGCCGTACGTATGTACGGTTGGTTCACTATATAGAATCCCCTCGGGGCCCGAGAAGTGCTATGCCAGCGAACTCCGGACATCAGAATGCAAAGGCAGCAACAGCAGCAGACAGCTGCTTCCTGATATAATTGCCGCAGTAAAGATGTGGCGTACTACTATTACTACTACTACAGTCTACAGTCTGGTCTGGGTGTATTTTCTAAACAATCGACTATCGCGAATGACTGTCGACAACGGCTATGTTCAAGAAGTGTTATGCCACCACGTATTTGCCTTGTATATGCTGCCCGTGATTGTGTAAATATAATTTTAATAGAGGTGAAGAGTGCTTCAGATCTTTGAACCGTACGAGATGTTGGTTAATATTGAAACAGTAGAGTAACGAAACAGCGAAACTTTTCCAAGAGTGTCCTGCACTGAGACATACGAAAATATAATTTCAACCATTTTTACAGTTTCAAATATTTATGAAGATGGTTATATCTTAAATGATGAAATCAATGCAGTACGCGTGGTTAAAATAAGCAATTCTTTCTTGTTAAAGTCACTGTTTTAACCCATTTGTGCTCAGTAGTGAACGGCCTTTCATTAACTTGCAGTCACAGCGTCAGGTTTCTGGAAGTTCATATGCAGGATCTAAGTCATACATTTTCAGATGCTTGCGAGATAATGTATCACTCGATATTCTTAAGTCTATTTACTATGGCGAAATACAATCACGACTTCAATACGGCATAACTTTGTGGGGATCATCAACTGTCTCTAGGCAAGTATTTCTTGCACAGAAAATGGTGGTAAGATCAATTGTACACTCAGAAAAATACTTGTGTTAATTTAACCAAAACTTGTTTGGATCTACTATAATTTTTTGTTGTATGTAGTCAAACATGTTCTTTTGTTGAATCAACAAAAACACTTGTTGCATTTTTTGTTTAACTCAACAATTGTTTATTTTCAATCCTACATTTGTTTAATTTAAAAATATTTTGTTCATTTTAAGCTATTAATAAATGGAACAACATTATGTTAATGTTGTCTTAGTGTGTAATACACGTGTGGAAGTGTGAACAGTAAAGACGCGCCGGAGCCAGCTGTAAACCAAATCAATTTCAAACGAAAACTATGTAGATAACATACAATTTTGTGTTAATTTATATAAAAAAAATCAAAAATAAAGATATTGTCGAAATAATATTATATTACAACAATTCTAGTGGTGTAAACTTCTCCTAAACCCCTCACCACAAACTGCACTAAACTGGACGTACGTTTCGATAGCAAAGCTATCATCATCAGCAGAAACACTGAACTGAATTAATGAACTATTGAATTGAATTATGATTAATCAAACCTCTTTTATTAATTTAATAAATAGCGTTCTAAATATCAGAACAACAATTCTAACAAAATTTCATTGTTAATTCAACCGCAATATCAAAAAATAAAATTTTGTTTGATTTGTTGAATTAATGCAAGTATTTTTCTGAGTGTAGCTGCTAAACACACTGACTCATGTAGACCAATTTTCTCCGATCTAAGGATTCTTCCTTTGGCAAGCTTGTATAATCTAGAAATTTGTGCCTACATTCACTTAAATAGGACCATGTTTAAAACTAATGCCGAAATGCATGATTACAACACTAGAACAAAAGGTAATATACATCACCCACAGTCTACTCTGCCGTTGACTGATGTTGGACCACACAGCATTGGTATAAAAATTTATAACAAAATATCGACGGTTGTCAGCACCAATACAGCGAATAAAAAGTTTAAGTTTAAGTTATCTCAATACCTTAAGCAGTACAATTTTTATTCTATTGATGAATTATTTTCGCACATCACCTAAAGAGCCACTTACATATAAGCATATACTGATCTTAATAATTTTTTATTTCTACCACTTTAACTATATATTTTGTTTATAAAACTTAGTTATGTAGTAGTAGTTATTTTTTGTTTCTTTAATTAGATATTAGTATTTATATTACATAGTTTTCTTGTGTCGATAACTCTTTCTTTTCGCACATTCTAATTCTGATTTAAATTATCTTTATTTTTTTTAGTTTGACATGTTACAAACACAAATGTGTACATGTAATTAATAAACATTATTATTATTATTATTATATTATTATTAATATCAGAAAATTCCGAAAGTTGTAAATTGTTATATCGACTTTTAATGACGTGTCTGACAATTTAAAATCATTCTTGGGGCGCAACTGTGACCACTCATTCAAAAGGTTTCTTAATTTTTTGTTGTCATGTCATCTTGTCAAATGTGAATTATCTTGCCCTGTTAGAATTTTATTTAGGAATTTCTTTGCCACCTTACGATAATGACGACTACGAAGTTACAAGACGATATTAACAACATTCCTCTAGCAGATGACGATCCCCAAGTGATTATCTTCGATGAAACAGAACAGAATTACTGTCAGAGGCTAATTCATCACGTATGATTCATGGTAGAAGCATGGATTCAATACAGTCTAACTTTACGAACGGTAGTTCGTGCATCATTCGTCGTAACATCACAGCTTAGAGCCGGATTCCAGTCCTGATGAGCAAGAAGAAAAAGCACGTCTTATATCTCAAGTGCTTGAGCTGCAAAGCACCTTGGACGATCTATCTCAGCGTGTGGATAGTGTTAAAGAGGAGAATTTGAAATTACGATCTGAGAATCAAGTTTTAGGTCAATACATTGAAAACTTAATGTCCGCATCGAGTGTTTTCCAGTCAACTTCCTCCTAAAATAAAGAAGAAGTAAACAGTGTTATTATATGAGGCAAAATGAGCTATGATGCGTAATTAGTTTGGTATATTTTTTATATTTTTGTTACTCTACTCAATGAGATATATTACAAAATATATCTTTGTAGATTATCTTATTTCAAAATCATACTTTTGGAATGTTCTGCCACTTGACTTCATGTGATTCATAAGAAACAATTGCCGTGTGATTCTGGAGTTAGATATAATAGTATATTATATGGAAAAATATATATACATTTCTAAATGTTTCTTGAATGTGTAAGGGGCAGGAAAATGTACATGAATGTCTACTTACACAATCAGTGAATACAAAATTAAAAAGGAAAAATAATCAGATTATTATATTAATACAATTATTATTTATTATAAAAATGAGAAAAAATATTAGTATATAAAAGAAAGTCTTTAAACACTGTTGTTTTTTTAAAGAAACACTTGCAAACTTAGACCAAAGTATTAATGAATTACACTTAGAATACACGAACTACTGCACACAATAACTGAAATATAACTTTATAAGATTAAAGAAAATGCTTTAGGTAACAAGTTTAATTTCAGAGAGTAACTTGTAGGTAATGTAATTTATAAATAAACAAATAAATATATTAAAGCGTTGTTATATTTAGAGGCATAATCGTTCAACTAAAACACTGTATCATTTAAATATAAAATAAACCCCATTGGATAATTCTATTTACATGTATCAAAAAGTCACTGTTTTAACCCATTTGTGCTCAGGAATATCAGAAATCCCCGGTGTGGTAAATAAAATCGAAATAATTATTTCTTTGAAATATTTTGGAAACTAGAGTATTAATAAATTCCGTAAATTTTTGGTTTGATAACACCGAGTGTAATTGACCTTAACACATTAGTGCCCAGGGACTTTTTTTTATTTATGTAAAATATATGGTAGCCCCCTGATACCATGTGATACCATATGGTGTCAAAGTTTTGACAAAATTGCAAATGTCTCAAAAACGATTAGCTTTAAGAATAGGAAACATTAATACAAACTTATCAAAAATAATACGAGCAATATATTGGATCCATAAAAATGCACCATTCCATTTAAAATAAAAAAGTTGATATCGACACCCTGTATACCAAAAGTGCTATAAACCCGAAAATATTTTTCTTAAATAGATCATAACCGGCCATGACTACTCTGCAAGTTTCAAAATCAAATTCCTACTGGAAGTTTGAAAAATTCTAATGACACAGTTCGGTGGGACCCCTGTATATAATTTTTCTCTGACTTTTCCTAATTACTAATTTATATGTTTGGTCTGAGGATGGGCACAAACTTCTAAAATTAGTATTAACGACAATAAATCGCCATCTCCATACTTTTAACTAACCTTGTATATATAAGTTCGTCTCGATTCGAAAAGTAAAACACCAAATTGACGTCGTACACACGATGAACGTGTAAAGCCAATAAAAACAGCGCTGGCAAAATCCAATGGGACTATAAAACCCATCGACAAAAAGTAGATGGAAACGCAAAGAAATAAAACACAGAAACCACGGACACGGTTCGAAACAAAAAGCGAAAGAGGAAAAGAGAAGTTACACATAGAGAGAACATCTCAGGCCAATAAAATTCATTATATCCCTACTCTGAAATTACATTATAGAGGCAAAAGATGCCGACAACTGTCGTACCCCGTAGAAGGTTGTAAAATATAAAATCGGTAATTCTCAAAAATTCCCGGTATCGTAAATATTATTGCCAGGCGTTGAGGCCTCTGCCTGGGTATTCAGTTGTTATAAGAGTTGCCTGGATCTTCTAATATGGAGTAGTGGACCGTCGTAAAACTATTGCAGTAAAGGCTTTAGCGCGTCAGCACACAAGAAATAACCTATTCGTGTGCAAGCGTCTTGAGAATTAGGAATTGCGTCTTATAGTCTATGTAAAAATGCAGAAGTTTTTAGTGAAACCCAAGTACAGGATAAAGTACAAACGACCTTTTCTTACCAGTAAGACGAAGAGCGCCTGCACACGAAATAGTGGTGAAGTGGCGGAAGTTTTTGAAATTGTGATGTCTACATGTGAGAGTGATGACTATGATGTTGTAATTAATGACGCGGATAGCATGAGTGACCGGTGAGTAGGAGTATACTTAATAAAATGAACTACTACGTCATAATTTCTTTTAATAATCCTTGATCAATTTCAAAATTGTAGAAATTGTCAACAATTTTTTTTATTTATCAAGTCATATTTTGAAATGCTATAACTTTTTAAACTGAAAACATAGAAACAGTTTTGTGGGGTATATGCAAGGAAAAATAACAACTTTTTTAATCTGCTGACCAAAAGTAGCAGTAACAAGTTATAGCTACTAACGCAATATAGCAGTTTTACGCATCACTCTTATTTACCCTGAGTATACAATGGCTGGTAGCTTCTACACTATAAAAAGGGAAATACATAATCACTGTAAATATCCCTACGTAAAAAAATCAAGAATATTACTGCGACAATCAATGCAAAATTAAAACAAAAGTACACGTACAATGAGTTTCAAGGAATGATTGCAATTTAATTGTAGTATTACATTAAAACACTATCATTACTGGAAATATCAATAGAACATTACAAAAATACTGTAAATTGACAAAATTGATAGGTAAAATTACATACTGCCCTTAAGATAATGGTGCTCTGCATTAAATTTCAGCTTAAAACAGGGAACCTTACACTGTTGAAAATTTTAACACTTTTTTGACTAATTTAATAGTCAGGAGAGGTCCACACTCTTTTCGTGTTATTTTGTCGAGAACTATACGAGTTTAAATTTGACGAGCAAAGATAGTCTATTGCTAAGGGGTTATTTTGTCCAACTGACACGTGGAATTATAAAATACTTCGAGTCCCATTTTATTTGATCTAGACTAGACAAATTTACTAGCTGTTTAACTAAATGAATGCGGCCTATTGGATGATTTAACACCGTTTTCTAAACACGACGTCTTTTTAATATGCAACTCTTATTTCTTAGTGCTATAATATTCTCTCTTTATTTAAGACGTTTTCTCAATTATAAATATGCAGAACTACTCATTCAAAAGTTTTGGTTTCAACTAAACGTGCCAATTTTAAAATGATTTTTTGAGAACCATTATAAAATTAAGTGAATGTTTATGCTATTTGACTCAAATCTGAACTAATTACGTGAATAGATGTTCCCAACACATCTTTAAGATGTTGAAATTTTTTATACACACTGGAATTAACGTTTAATAAGACGAGGTTACACTTTGCAGGTCAGTACACGTTTGGTGGTTTGTTTGGATATGTTAATACGCAGAAACAAACAAGAAAACAGATACACGTGCAATGCACCTGGTGCGTATAATGCAATACCATATTAGATTAGGTGGGGTTTCTATATTTCTATCCGAGGGAAAAATTTTGATTGGTCAACGCTTCTAAATGTCTAGAAAAATAGTAAATCCTCATATCTGAACAAAGAATTCACACGAAATTCTAGTAATTTATGTTCTATTAAACACACGTAGTCAACTCGTCTGGCAAAATTTGTAAAAATCAACACTAAAATATTTGACTAGCGCAAAATTAACGCCAACACCGATAATATTTTCAACAGTGTACAAAATGAATGCAGCATTAGAAATAAATATGTAATTAAAATAACTATTAAACCAAAATGTGAAATGTATTAATGCTATGTACTTAGAATAGATTGATGGCTTGTAATATCACATAATTTTTTTACAAAAATTCGTGGCAATAAAGACTTTATATTAAAAGAAACCTATTGGCACATTATTTTTTTAATCGGAAACGTTTCGATAAATACGATTATCTTTCTCAGTCCTAGAAATATAATAATTACAAAGTTTTAAAATAATTCAATGACAATTCCTTAAAATTTATCGGTTTTTTTTTGTATTCATCTACTGTTTTTTTTTTTTTGTTTTACTTGTAAGTTGCTTATTAATTTTTAAATTAATAAGCAACCATTAATTTAAAAATTAATTAATTAAATGGCATTTTAGTAAATTTTCTAATGTAAAATTTGAAAGTGCTTAAAACGGGACAATACGACATGTTAAGAGACTATTAAGAAATAGAGTAGCCACCTAATGTAAAATATACATCGCCACAGAGAATACCAAACAATTTTATTAGTAGAGGATATATTTTTAAGTGCAGTAAACAAATTTAAAAATAAGGATGGGCAAATATTTTTAAAAATAATATGTTCAATTTAGTGAAGGAAAAGGTTTCAAATTTTAATTGATTATTGAATAATAAATTTTCGTTATTTTTTCTAGACAAATCATAATTATGTTTCGAAATCAAGATATCATTGAAAATTCAAGAACTTTGGTACTATGGTATACACATATATTTTATTTTTTATTTTTACTTGTATAATCTAAAGTCACTATTCAAGAAACATCTTCACAATTTTAGTAATAATAAGAATATTTTAATTTAACCATCAGTAAATACTGTAAATCCTATATAGACAAAAAAGATCTGTATTGACTCACATCGTGTTAGATGTAATGCTAGAGAAAAAGTATAAAATATTTAATTCTTACTTGAAGATGTATAATAAATGAAACTGGTAAATAACTTTCTTAAAGCAGTATATATTTTGATGCAATTGAAAAGCAAATAAAATAAATTACCAATTAAATCGTATAATTACACAAAATGTGGGAAAGCTAGATGAGGTTTTCACGATTAATCCGTGTCCCATTTTAATTTCTATTATAATTACCAAGAAACAGAAATTTCTGGCTTTTATTTCACTATTTTCTGCATTATACCTAAAAGCCCTGCTTAATTGAAACGAAAGTTTTAATTAACCAACATGGATATGCAAACAAAAAAGAATTTGGTCTCTCTAATTGCGAACTTATTGATAATTAAACAGTGTATAAATAAAATTAGATTTTATGGTAACAATTAATGAAGCGGGAAAGAACAAAAAATAAATTTAAGATCAGAGCGTTTTATAGTCTTTTAAGGATAATTAAATTTAATGGGCAGTTATCTTAAAACCAGTAGGGATTAGTATAACAAGAAGGAAACAGTTTAAGTGAAGGAAAAAATAAGACAGCTAAATTTAGGGAATTTGTACAATTATTTTCTGTTCCCGTGTTAATATATTCATAAAATTAATGATTATTTTAATGCATAGATATAAATAACCCCAATACTTTCCACCACCCTCAACTAGGACAGAAATTTGCACCTGTTACTGTACAAAATTAATCTCGTATACACACCGCATGTCGTATATAGAAAGCTAATCCAACATTAACACCTATTTGCAATGGATGGAATGAACGAATCATGTAAACAAAACGATATTTCATTCTAACATTAGAATCATTATGGGCGCAATTCGTTTCGTCGTCAACGAAGCAATAAAACATCACACATCCAAATAACGCTTTATGTATACGTGTAAACTTAAAAGCAGTCAAATCGTAAATTTCGGCTTGATGACATAGGATTCATGCGTGCATTATCATGCAAAATATATACGTATAAACGGTGTAATTTAGACGTGTCTTCTTTATTATCACAATGCTCATTAATTAGAGCAGATTTGAGTGGCAAATTGATATTGAAGCATTTTTTTTTTGATAGACTATCATGAAAAATTATTATATGTATTATTTCGCACTGAGAGAATTTTCATTTAAAAGGAATTGCATTAAACCAAAAGTTTTTGCGTTTTCTATATGGCCAACAGGATTGGATTTTCCATTTTAAAAAAAAATTATATTTGATTCAAATACATTATGTTTTTGTCCCATATTTAAATAGAAAATATATTTGATCATAATATACTGGCATTTAATTTATATTCATTTTAAAATTTTGCTCAGTGTACAAAAGAATGTGCAAATCGGCAATTCTTTAAATTTCATAATTATAATAGACAAATAGCAAATGGCAAAAAACAGCACTGTTAATGAGAGTCATAAAATATCTATAAACAGTAAAACTGACAGTTTGTAATCAAAGAGTCAAAAAACTATAATATATAAAACTGTCTACTGTTGACATACTTATTCATAAAATTCAGAAAAACCGCAAAATTCTCTTAACCCAATTCCCGCTTCAGTGGATATACCGGGTGAAAAGTTGCGAGCAGTCAATTGCATTCTGGGCGACTGAAAATCGGAAGGATTTCAACTGTAGGCATAGCTACGTTCGAAGCCACAGTAGATTTATTAACGTTTAGCGAATTGTTATAGTTCAGCCGAATTAAATTGAGCCTTTCTTTTTCTCGCTTTATTTATAAAGTTTGTAAAAGTAATATTAAATTAAACATTACATTTGCATTAGTGAAAAGGGAAATAATAAGACAATACTTATGCGATAACTAAAATCTATTCATGCTTGTTTTTATATGGAAGCATCAGATAATGTAAACTATAAATTTTAGTGGCAGAGCTCATAAAAAAACCTTAAAAGAAAAGAAAAAGAATGGAAAGCAGTTTTAAAAGTCAATAATCAAATAAAATAACAAACATAGATTTTAAAAAATCTAACAATAGTAAGGAAAGTACCTAGACGTATTCGTCGGTAAATAGTATATTATTGAAAAAATATTCATGTTCGGGATATTTATGAATCATAAATTCATAAAATTCAATGCCAAAGTAATAATCGTAGGGTAAAAGTTCTTGAGATATGCTAATTTTGTGCAATCAATATTTATTACTATGTAAAAGGTTTAAAATTTTTGCACTATTCTTAAATCCGCAAGCAATTTGCAGTGGCGGCTCGTGAGTTATGAAAGAGGGTAGGCACAAAATAAGAACTTGTCTATTTTTGGTACATAAAATCCATTCTCCTATTTTTCATGGTGAAAAAGACGTCTATGACTTTGTTGTAAAAATGCGTTCAGTCGATCTTCGGACATTGTGCTTCTCAGAAAAGTTTTAATGCGTTTGAGAGTGGAAAAACATCGTTCGCATTTTGCCGTCGACATGGGGGTTGTACAAATAATATCCAACAGTTTGTATGTTTCCATCAATTTTCTTTTTTAGGTTGTCTGTTATGAATACTAAAAGTGGCAGAACACCACCTACACCTACGTCACACATGTCATCGCGCTCATAAATTACTGAAAGTTCACTTTTCAATTTTACGCTGTCCAACATAGGATAAGATTTCAGTTTTTTATACATATAATTAACCGACGCAAAATATGACGATTTTTTTCCACATCTTCGTTGTACTTAATCTTATGTCGCAAATAAGCACTGTCTAACTATTCACCTTTGCCTAGAACATTAAAATCCATGCCTGCATTCATGTGAGTAACGGAATTTTCGTGTTTCTTTGCCCTCTCTGCGATATGCATTAAATCATTCAACCCTTGTTTATTCCACGCACTAACCGCTTTCCTAAAAATTAAGCAAGACATTCGCACGTCCACTCATATTTTTCATATACATTTTTATTAAATACTCAATTGTAAAGTCGAGTTTTACTTATGGAAGTGTAGTTTATTTGAAGATCAGGAATCCTTACTTATTTCTTAATTAAAAGTTTTTTCTCAAATGAGAGGGTTTTTTTTTTAAGATTTTGCACTCACTTAACTTCCAGCATTAATAATAAACGTCACTTCAAGCCTTTGAAATCACACATGCGCGGTACGCGTTGAAATGATGCAGTCACAATGAATGCAAGACGTTAACTGGAGACACAAAATTGCGTGCCCCAAAGCGACCCTGTAAGCGCATATGGCGAAGATAAACAGAGCCGTCCGATTCATACTCGATATAGGTACATGGGAAATAGTGCCCCGGAACATAGTTTTGAGCGTTCGCATATGCGCTAGTGTCTGTGGTGCGGAAGTAAACTTTGATACCATCGTTATAAAAATACGTAAAAATAATAAAATAAAATAATGCACTGAATTACATGCAAATTTCTTTCTGTGTTTATCTTGGTGGTTGGGTGGGCACGTGCCCTTGTGCCCTTTAGTACCAGCCACCACTGACAATTTGTTTAGATGTTATACTAGGATGGTTTTTCCACCAATCCACAAACTTATTTCGGTATCACTGATATTTTTCTATAGACATTTTTATTTTTGTTATTTATTAATGTACACGTCGAACTGTATTACGAATAGTAGCGCGCTAAGAATTGATCTTTCGGGATAATTTACTGCAAATAAATCGTGTGTAACTTCTGCTGAATTGCCACCGTAAAAGAGTTTTTTTCTCGGGCGTATAATATTTCATTTTTTTTCCATAAAGTTTGAGGACCGTATCCTAACATCCAGCAATACCTTGGTAAGAAATGAGCGAAATGATTCGCCTAGCGAATCGTTCCTCTCACCTCGCAGTACACGAAATAAGGACTATGTTGAATTGATTTAAATTAAAAAGATCGATGTGGTGATAGCATTTTGTAGTAGTTAGACAAGGATAGAGAATAGCAGTGTATGCTTGCCGTTATACAGCGATAGCATGCGGATTGGAGATGGTAAATCGAAGCGTACAACCGCCCAACAGAATATTTTTCATCCTTCTATTTATCATGTTACGGCAATCGACAGGCCGAAAGTGAGCTATTGGAGCACTTGCAACTTTGCATAATAGCTCTTTTACTAACAACATCGAAGCATTTTCCGAATTCCCTTGCTCCCTCCTATCAAAAAAAAAAAAAAAAACAACTGGCAGAATCTCGTAAATTTTCGAACTGCGAAATTCCTCCTAAGAATCCCTTAATATTTTCAGCAAGTGGCTGCCGTTGCCATCGCCGTAAGTCCCTGCCATTCCCTTCCCCACGCGATATAAATTAAGCATTTTGTTCGTGCAGCGAACACACATCGGCTCTCCCCGACCGACGCGCTTTTCGTGTATCGATAAAAGCCGAAGAGGCAATACCGAGATTGATATTTCGCCTCAGCGTCCTTTAAATTAAATTGCAGCCCCGTCGCGACATCAAAAGTTTAAAGTCTCCGGCAGTATTTTAGAAATTTCATTAAGTGGATGTAAGAAAACGGAAACGGCCAGTTTTTTTTTTTCTATCTTCGTTCATGAGTGAAGAAGAAAGCCCTTTTTGTTATAAGAATTTAATGTTTAGAACATTAATATTGTGGCAAAGCTAAACTCGTTTCTCATTATATAAAAAATCATCGTGGGATACATAAAATGGTGATATAAGTTCTTATGCACACATATAGGGACTGTTCTATTAAAAAGAAAATGGAATACCCCCAATTGAAGTTGTCTTGAGTCCGCACTGAGAAAAATACAGATCGTTATATCAATAATCTACATTTATTGAGTGAATTTTCGTTAACAGAACGAAATGTGTCATTGTTATGATAAAATATTATTTACAATCGTTGATTAAGCAATAACAAGATTCATTAATGAAATAAATTCGTTTTCATTATTATAACAAATCATTTTCATTAGTCCATGAATAATATTCGTTATGGTAACCATATTTTCATAGGTTCAATAAATATTTTCGTTAATAATAGGAATATGGATGCATGTACATTGTTATTTTTACGTACGATTTTCGTAAAATTATTCACCATATTAACGCAATAAAATATTAAATAATACTTTCTTCGTTAGTACAGTGTTTGCAATTATTGCAGGAACGAACAAATAGCATACTTTAATGAAAGGTGTGCGGCAGTGATTGAATTACCGACTTACGCTGCGGTCGCTGACTGAGTGAGAGTTTGGCTTGTGGCCGTTAGAGGGCGTGCATCTAAACTCGTGATCTCTTACACTGTTGAAAATTTTAACACTTTTTTGACTAATTTAATAATTAGGAGAGGTCCACACTCTTTTCGTGTTATTTTGTCGAGTACTATACGAGTTTAAATTTGACGAGCAAAGATAGTCAAGTATTGTCTATTGCTAAGGGGTTATTTTATCCAACTGACACGTGGAATTATAAAACACTTGTAGTCACATTTTATTTACTCTAGACTAGACAAATTTACTAGCTGTTTAACTAAATGAATGCGATCTATTGGGTGATTTAACACCGTTTTCTAAACACGACGTCTTTTTAATATGCAACTCTTATTTCTTAGTGCTATAATATTCTCTCTTTAAAACGTTTTCTCAATTATAAATATGAAGAACCACTCATTTAAAAGTTTTGGTTTCAACTAAACGTGCCAATTTTAAAATGATTTTTTGAGAACCATTATAAAATTAAGCGAATGTTTATGTTATTTGACTCAAATCTGAACTAATTACGTAAATAGATGTTCCCAATGCATCTTTAAAATGTTGAAATTTTTTATGCACACCGGAATTAACGTTTAATAACACAAGGTTACACTTGCAGGTCAGTATATGTTTGGTGGTTTATTTGTATATGTTAATACGCAGAAACAAACCCGAAAACAGATACACGTGCAATGCAGGTGGTGCGTATAATGCAATACCGTATTAGATTAGGTGGGGTTTCTATATTTCTATCCGAGGGAACAATTTTAATTGGTTGATGCTTCTGAATGTCTAGAAAAATAGTAAATCCTCATATCTGAACAAAGAATTCACACGAAATTCTAGTAATTTCTGTTCTATTAAACACACGTAGTCAACTCGTCTGGCAAAGTTTGTAAAAATCAACACTAAAATATTTGACTAGCGCGAAATTAACGCCAACACCGATAATATTTTCAACAGTGTAGGAGGAAATCGAGAATAATGTGTATTTGTCCTTGGAGGAATGCTAAAGACGCTTGGTAGGCAAAAACTCACATTTCTATTCCTTTTTCTGTATGTATGGTGATTCCTCCTCCACAAGGGACCATGAAAAAGAAAATACCATGGTGGCATTTATGGTTTCCACTCATCAGTGAATTGAGTGAAAGCAATGCGATTATTGCATCAATGAATTAAGTTCATTATTGTAATTACAAGATTACTCTATAACAATAACTAAAATTTATTAGCATTATGAATAACATACATAAGACAAGCATTTGCAATTAGCATATCAACAAATACTATTATTCATTATATCGATGCCTTTCTCCATTCTTCTACTGGAGTTTACACATAAAATTAATAACTCACGGTTATCCAGTAAACCAAAGTTGTTAAGACAAAACTGGTGTTCGTTACAACAATAACATCAAGCTGCCATTTTATTTGAATGATTTTGATTTCATTAATACAATGAATGTTTTATTACTCAGTAAACTCTGTCATTATTTAATAAAATCATTTTCATTGATTTGATAAACTAGTTCTTTGGACCGATTTTAATGGATTATTTCATGTGAACAATGATTTCTTTCATTGGTTGAGGATCTATTTTTGGTTCAGTGTGTTTTGGTTGCAAGTGGAAGGGTGTGAGATATAAATTATAAACGATTGATTGTATATTAAATGAAACATAATTATTCGCTACGTAAGAAAAGTTCAATTTCTCCTCATACGATCCATTACCTCATTTGTATAATTTATCGGCACCTGCCGCAGCAGGTAGTGGATAACCCCGGTAATCATAATTAGTCATTTCGTTATATCTATGGACACACTATACGTTCTCTTTCTTTAATATCTGCTAAAACTAAATGCAATACCAATACGTAAAATAGGTATACCAATTAGCTATAATAGTCATTTCAGTTCAGTTCATTGGTTGATATAGATGACCATCATAATAGGCGGCACAACATCCACGACACAGTACGTATTATTAATATTAATTATCCATTAATTACGAGCCAAAAAAAAAACCATTGCATATGTGTAGCATGTATACTCCCGCATTAGAACGTCCCATATAATGAAACGAAAACATCAATTTTAATTAATATTTATTTTATGTGATTTGTGCAAATTCACGTGGTATGCTAGAGGCGTGCCGTTGGGGAAAAAAAAGAATCTAATTACCTCTGCTTCATGGCAGATTGCATATTACGGGAGACCCGCGGGAATTGGCTGTAATTTTTAATTAACACCGCGTAATCCGATAGCCCCGGCTAAATTCGCTGTCGAGAAACTGAAGCTTGCTTATTCGCTTGATGTATATAGATATTATGTATGAATATATATCAAAAAAAAAACAATAAATTACTCACTTATCATTACATCTTTTTGTATCGTTTTATTTAAACTTTGAGAACGTCAAGTATGTAAACTCAATTTAATGGTAAAAAATGAAAAAAAGGTGATAGATCCACTTTATTTCGTTACGAAAATACAGCGTGTTACCACTCATTCACTATTTTTTTTTCGTGATTGCAACTGGATTGGTACGACAGATATTTTGATAACAAAACCCAATAACCAAAGAATCATTTTAAAATATTGGGAACTTCCGGACAGGGTTTGTCAGTTGATCCCAACTTGCTTACATAAAATGATGTTTTTCTTATTTTTACGGAATTGTACCCATCATTTAAAGGCGATTTACTATGTTCTCTATCTCTAAATTCAACGGTTTTCAGATATGCACAATTTTGACATTTTCCTCAAAATATTGACTAACCATTAGAAATAATCATGTGATTTTGCTAGATGACGCAGCGGAGAAAGTCTTACGAGTCAAATTCTGTCGAAACAGCAACTGTATCTTATACAGGCTGTTCATAAATTGTTTGTCAAATTGGATACCTTTAACTTTGGGAAAAAATCGCCAGGTATAACTTTCAAACAGTTTTAAAAATTATCATAGCAGTAGTGAATAGCTAACTTAATTCACGACGACAATAAAAAATCAAAATACCACCTACTGTTGATAAATATATTTCCTATTCCTAGAAGCGTTGGGGAAAGTGCTGAAAAAATCAATCATGTAACTAAGGCCTATGTCATGGGAGTGCGAACGGGGTTGTGGCACAGAGCCCCGCGCCGGAGAAACCCTGCTTCATTATTCAAGGGCATTTCACACAAGGCTTTGCTAAATACTTATAGCGTCGATCCTGAATGTAATAAAAATGCGAAAATTAGTATATTTCAAACCAAGGAGGAAAATGCTCTATTGGCAAATATTGTAATTGCCCAAGGCCTGCAATAGCACTTTTCTCACGTGGTTTGAATACTATTTTTTTCCCAGGCAATCCAATCTTAACTAAATGTCTAAAAATAATAAAGACATACCTGTGAGCGACATGATAGATAGTAGCCTTAATCTGTCAAATATTTTTTGGGAACTGTCAAGTTAGCGTCGTTTTAAAAGTGTTTAATAATAATTTAATTGAAATTTAATACCTAAAAATTTAGCAATTATCTCATAAATGGGCTCAGACTGGGTCGAATGTACTAATGTCATCTATCAATAATGTCACATATTTTAAGATGTAGAGTTTCATCATGTCAATATCACTTACTTTTCCTCCCTAGGGAAGAAAAGTACAACTTTCCTCCCTAGGAAGGAAAAGTATATATAACTTTCGTAATACACGTAATATTCACGTAATGCTCGTATTGGAAAAATTTCTAATATTTCGACTTTTTCCTTAAGTTTCTGTACATTAAGCCCCTTTCAGTGCGGAAACTTACCAAAATGGAGGAGGAAAAGTACAACTTTCATCCCTCACTTGAGGGAGGAAAAGTACAACTTTCCTCCCTCAGGGAGGGAGGAAAGTGGCGGCTATATAACGGCTAACGGATACTAAAAATGGAACGCCCTCTCGCATTAGTATATATTTGTTAGTTGACTATGTATAATGTACTATCGTGTTTTACAATTTTAAGTTTAAATGTAATTAAATAACAAATTAAAAAAAAAAAATAAAATAAAAATTTTATCGACAATACCCCAAAGGTGGAAACAAAAAAGATGGAAATAACTAATGATAAAAAATGAAATGTGGAAAAGGAAACAATAAATTTTCCGAAACGTAAAAAGAACATCTTTGTAATTAAACAAAAACTGGCATACCCAAAGAAATGAAAAAATAATAATTAAAAAAAAACAAAAATAAAAATAAACAATAATTATAGCAAAAAGAGCTTCTTTTCCTTTTTTTTATATAATATATTTGAACGTAAAACACATACACGCCTTGACATAAAACATAACCTAAACATAACATAACATGTCTAACGTCTAACACCGTCTCCTATATCTCACTCACTTCACCCCCATTCCCTTGCCACCAGGGTGACCAATTTCATACTTTGGCGCGTAATTCAAATTCAATTTCTTATTGCTAACAATATAATCTCTTCAAGTTCATATATGCAATCTGTATATTTACTATATTTGATCTCTATATCGAAACGAATTATCCAGTTAAATCCCTAAATTTTTAACTTTATCAACAGTAGGTAGACGCTAATTGTGAACCCTAATATCCAATACATTGCTTAAATCACGACCTTTTTTTTGTTGATCCTAACAACGTTACTTGAGAATTAATAGCATTTATCTGAAGACAGTGTTCAACAGAAACAGTGTATAAACGAGCGAGGTCGTCATTGATATTATTCACAGCAGTTCTCCAGTTCCATGGTAAAAAAGAGCAGTATAACTGTGTATCGCCTGCATAGACATGATATTGACGTTTCTTTACACAGGACAACGATTTATGAGTATAGATTGTAAGTAAAATGGGTCCCAAAATTGATCCCTCAGGAACTCCCTGCGAACTTTTCGCATTAATATTCGCGTAAAATACTTGAATTATGGGAACATTTCTTACATTTCGACATTTTCCTTAAGTTCAATTTTCAATGCGGAGAATTGCAAAAAAAAAGTGATTTTTACCAAGAAAAATTACCTAATTTTTTTTAATGTGCACTCAACCTGCAACTATTTTTATGTTGAAAGTATCCAAGCGAGATGTATTCAATAAGGGGAGACATTAATTAAATAAAAGGCGAATACGCCCAAGTATTTTGCATCAGAATTTTATACATCACAAAAAAAAAAATACCATCACGGCACATACCCGTATACCAACATTAAAATTACGACACCCGCTCGCAGCTGAACAGCAAAAGAGATGCCGTAATATTCCTTCCGTCGAAACCGGGACGGAGCCAGCCGCAATAACGGTATACGATGCCGTATGTATGCACGTATATAGCAGCCGCCAGCACCGGGTTTATCTCGCCCGAAATCTGTATTCACGCGGCGCGACCTCGCGATCCTCCGTGCGTGTTCGCCGTTCGCGACCGGCCGACCGACATCCGACGACGACGACTACGACGAACCGGTTGTTGTTCAAAAGGCCCGGCCAATGCAATTACCGATAGACGGGGGACGTGACGGGAGCGGGCGCGGACGCGGCCGCCCGGCATATCGGGGCGGACGACGTTTCGGCATTTTTTCGGGACTTCACTCCTCGTGACGTGCATGAGTTAGTTACACTTATTAGATTTGCGGCCGCACGGGAGCACTGCGTGTATATTGCCTACTTTATTATAAATCGGGACCGCCTTTGTTGAATTATCACGGACGCGGGACGTATTTTAGGTTACGTTATGTGGGTTATAAAAGGAAAAAATAAAAAAAAAAACTCGAGATCGTAATCAATTTTTTCGGAGCGGCCCTTGGAGTACGAGGTTTTGAATATTCCGTGCTGTACATACTTCCGTTCACGTTTACCATTTACATTTAACAGATTTGATAGAGTTTTGATAGGAAGCTGCAATAAACATATAATGTTACCTCAATTGCCAATCAATATACAAATACTAGGTATAAGTTTAACTACTCATTCAAGTTTTTCGAGTATGGAATCTAAAAAAATCATAAAATTTAGAATTTCTGGTAGCGAATCCGTGAAAAAAACCTAGTTTCTTTTTTTTTGAGAGAGAAATCTCACAAAAGCTGTTATGCTCAAACATATTTAGATACAAGGATTGCAAGCTTTTTACAACGAGAAAGTAATAAATTAATATATTTCTGCTATTAACTATAATAATTAGGAGGATTTTTTCCCAAGAAAAATCTTTCTCCTCACGCAGGATTCGAACCTATGTTTTCCGGAGGAGAGCTTTAGAAATACATTAATTTGTTATTTTTAGTATATTTTAGCTTCTTTAAATACTTAAAAGAAACAAAAATATGTTAAATATGTACACTTCTCGCAGGAAAAATCGGGACACCAGCAATCGTAAATTTTAAAATTTCTTGGGTGTAAATACAGCTTTTAGAGGATATATTCACTTATCATAGCCATAAATCACATAATGTATAGAGAGAAAACGGTTTATATATAAAATAAACAAATCGGAGTTTCGGTGGCGGCGTTTCCTTTAGAAATACCGAATACGGAAATATTCATGCAAAAAAAGATTCATAACAACAAAAAGGCCTCTTGAATACACGGTTTCATTTAGAAATACAGTGTATCTATTTACCTTGTTTGATGTTATGCAGGATTCGAACCTACGTTTTCCGGACCAGAGCTTTAGAAATACATTAATTTGTTATTTTTAGTATATTTCAGTTTCTTTAAATACTTAAAAGAAACTAAAATATGTTGTTAAATATGTACACTTCTCGCAGGAAAAATCGGGACACCAGCAATCGTAAATTTTAAAATTTCTTGGGTGTAAATGCAGCTTTTAGAGGATATATTCACTTATCATAGCCATAAATCACATAATGTATAGAGAGAAAAAGGTTTATATATAAAATAAACAAATCGGAGTTTCGGTGGCGGCGTTTCCTTTAGAAATACCGAATACGGAAATATTCATGCAAAAAAAGATTCATATCTATTTACCTTGTTTGATATTATGCAGAGATAATTGTTTTTTAAGAAAACATTAGTTACGGGATTTTAAAATTACATTACTTGTTAGTGCTACTTTGATATTAGTTACTTACGTTAACAATAGACAATATGTCAATCAGCCTCCCGCCTTTTGAGACAATGTGATTTTTACAGATTTATTGATTACACTATTATTGTTTAGTATTCTTAAATTATTATTGTTGTTTAGTATTCTCAAATATTGCATTACTTTAATATTTTCGTCTACCTATTGAAAAAAATACCAAAAACTGTTTTAAGATTTAAAGCAATTAAGTTCGCAAAGAAATTATTTTTTTTTGTATCATCTCTCCGTTTATTGTACTTTCAAGAAATATATCTGTTATCGCCTGTGTAATCCAATATCTTTGTTCTATTTTATTGAAACACTTTTGGTCTGTAGCACAGCTCCAGGCAGTAGAAATGAGAAAATATTAAAATTAAATGAATCAAATCCAAAACAAATATTTTAGCACTAACTGAGATTGACGAACAATATGCTTTCTTACGATGTTTGTTATGTATGTAAATGCAATGATATTGTAAATAATTGTTAATAAACCTGTGCTACATAAAGTCCGTTTGTAAACAGACCAAGCGTTGGCCATATTTCAAGAAAATGGAAGGACATTGGATTACACAGACCATAACTGCAATATGTTTCTTGAATATACAATAAACGCAGGGTTAATAAAATAAATAATTTCTTTGCGAACTTAATTGCTTCAAGAATTTTATAAATAACCTTAAAATTATTTTTGGCAATTTTTTAATACATAAAAACTTGATAGTAATGCAATATTTAAGAATATTAACCAACAATAATAGTTAATACATCAATAAATATGTAATCAATAAATCTATGAAAATCACACTTTCCCGAAACTAAGGAGACTGATTGATTGTCTATTGCTAAAGTTATACTTGCGCGCATAAATCGAATACACATCAAAGCAGCACTAACAAGTAACATAATTTTAAAATCCCATCACCATGTGTTTTCTTAAAAAAGAATTATCTCTACACAACATCAAACAAGTTAAATACATATACTATATTTCTAAATGAAGCCGTCTATTCAAGAGGCCTTTTTGTTGTCACGTATTTTTTTTGCATGAATATTTCCGTATTCGGTATCTCTAAAGGAAACGCTGCCGCCGAAACTCCAGTGTGTTTATTCAGTGTATCAACCTTTTTTTTTCTATATACATTTATATTTCTGTTTAAAGCTTTTACACCTAAGAAATTTTAAAATTCTCGATTGTTGGTGTCCCGATTTTTCCTGCGAGAAGTGTACTTAACAAGAAAATAGTCTTCCGGCAAAACAGCACGCTACTTTCAATTAAAATTAACACTTTTCTGAGAAAAGATATTCTTTTCGTTGAACATGATAAAAACCAAAAGTTGTAAAACTTTTTATTTAATGCAATCTCTCATTTTGTGCCGCATCATGGAATATTTTTAAGATCAACGATATGTATTGAAATAACTTTTGGGGTTGCTAAACATGCTGAACCTATTCCCACGAAAGAACTTACCATAGTTCCCTAAATAATAAAAAGAAATCCATATGTTGTAACATTTATATAGGGCACTGTATCTACCGGTAAAGAGAAGAAAAAAAAACGATACTAACAATGCGGTATACTAGTTTTGATGACGTCATTGCGGAACATGTCAAAAACAACCAAATACATCTGTGGAAAATATACGCTAAATAGTAAGATGTTGAAATACAAATTTATTCACAACTATTAATTAATGTAATTCAAACGCAGCTTTATTTTAGAAAGGCTGTTTAGGTCGACGTTTACTTTATCTATCTTGTTTAGAAAATCTAATCTTAAAAACACCTTAACGTTTTTAAAATATGTTTCCTGGGCCCATACGAATTTTCCAAATCCATCACCTTTAAAACTCTCACAGCCGAGATCCAGTTTTGTCTGACCAAAACATCATAATAATTATGTACGTGGCGCATTTTTTGCTCCGCAATGACGCACTTCCGTGTACGAGTAAGCATACCGTGTTATTTATGCTGTGCTTCTTAATATGATACCTTACGGGTACATAATATTTTCAATTTTTTCATCTCGAACCGTATAGCAAGTGAGAAGAGGGCAAATACCTACATTATATATTTTATTAGATAACATAAAGGGGAAAATTAATTCCTTAACACCACAAAATTCTACCCGATCCTAATTAAACTACAAATTTTCGACACCGGCCGTGTCACGTTCCTGGGAATAGCCACGTTCCACGGGAAGTACGCGCTAAAAACTCTATGCTTAGAGCCCATAATATCCACTTTGCACGAACGCCGAACGGACGTCCCCAGCACCCGGACCCGTTCCCGCGCCCCTCGGATAAATCACTATGGCGTGCTCGTGTTTGGGGGCCGAACGTAGAGATATAGGTTATGATTCCCCCGGGGATCCAACGACGTCCGGACCTTTATACATCGAACTATATGGCTATCCTTTTCCGTTAAACGGGAGGGCGAAGAGACAACACACGTAAACGCGAAACACGGCCGCCCCCGATTGGATGCAGAGGATTTACTACTAACGTCGGGTCGCGTCTTTGCAGCAGTTTGCCTGTACTAGTTATATTAGTATACATTAAAGATCGCTATAGCGTTTCGAGTGGTGTTCGGTTCATGCGGGCGGCTTGTGACAGCAACCCGCTGGTGTATTTGATGGGTTATCATTAATGGGAGACGTTATAATATCTATGAAATTAAATCGGATAGGACGGGATGAAATAACAGACACGTCGGAAGAGGAAATGGCATATAATTAAAGCTGGAACGTCACGCGGGCTTCCCCTTAATGCAGGATTTAGTTGATTTCTCAATTTGTGATGCCGTTATAGTGGAAACACTATATAGATTCAGAATTTCAATCAATTGTGAGTTGGGACGGGATTAAATGGAAACTAATAAACAATGCACTTTTGCAAATCAATAGCAATATTGACAAAAATGTTAACAAAAAATTTCCTTCCTTTATGACATTTGTCTATTATAGATTAGATTAGGGTTGGTAATTTTGCCCTCTTAAGTAGGCCTATCATCCTTGAGAACTGTTTCTTTGTTAGCTGCTAGCTGTGGCGTTCTTTGTTTTTGAAACTTGTAGGGAATCGTGCCATTTTCATCGGTCTAATGAATTGACCGAGTCATTTGTAATTGGTTTACATGAGGGTTCATTAATTCTTTACAATTACATAAATTTTACTAATAATTGGAAAACTTGCAGAGATAAATATCTCAGGTATGGACACCAAAAAATGCAAAAATAGATAACGCGGCATTATAAAAAAAAAAAACAATATACAAAATGTAGGAAGAAATACTTTATTTGCTCGAAACTTGCTAATATTTCAAAAACTATCAAGAATAGGTATACCAATCGGTTATCTGAAAGAATGCAAACATCAAAAATTCAACAAAATTACAAATATCTCAAAAACGGTTAAGTTTAGGGATAGGAAACCCTCATACAAAATTACAAATGACTTGGTACATTCACCGTTCCATTTAAAATAAGAAAGTTGCTATCAACACCCTGTATACCGAAAGCGATATAAAGTTGAAAATATTTTCTTTAAATAGGTCACAGTGGGCCATGACTACCCTGCAAGTTTCAAAATCAAAGGAGGGAAAAGATTTTTATTTGGAACTTGACGCAATAAAACTTTTTGCTTATTTCAAAACCACGAATTCTGAAACAAAAATCTAAATATTCATTTAGGAGCTGAGAAAATTACAAAAACACAAATTTAAGCAAAAAAGTTTCTAAGCTTCATATTTTTGGTTAAATTAGATTATCCCGCTATCTTCCATGATAACCTAATTAGTAAATCAAGTTTCTTGTTATTTGTCAATGTTATTACGTATTGCTGTGAACTGATTGTACAAGCATATAAGTTTAAAGTAATTAAAAATGACAAAATTAATTTAACTAGCTCAGCAAATAAAAATACAAAAGGGCGCAAGAGATTCTTAGATCTCAGAGTAACTTTCATGAAAAGTAATAGTGGGCGTTTGTAAAATTTGACTTTCTTTAAAATCCCCAAAAATTGAAATGGTTAATACAAAAATAAAAGAACTGTAATTTAAGATGATATTTACAATCATTAAATTTATTGTTTAAAAAGAAAAAAGAAAAAAAAAACATTTAATTACAAACAACAGGGGAAAAAACCTTAAGACTGAATGTCTTGGATTAAAATAACCCCTTCGCGAATTTACAATTAAAAAGGACAATGCAAATCCTTTAGCAAACAAAATGGTGGATTCGTTCTAGAAGGAATTTCTTATACCACAAAAAAAATCCACGTGGTTTCAAAAATTCAAAGCAAACTAAAAATTTAACTAAATTAACGTGGAGAAACAAACAAAATCAAAATGAAATTTAAAATACAAGCTCTAAGCTTCTCTTCACCTACCCCGAGGTGATTAAAATACCATAAAATTAAAACTAACAAAAAAAAACGGAAAATTGAAACTCTTAACGCGGTTACTTCTAGAACAAATTATTAACGGGCCTTATACATAAATTGTGCACAATATTATAACACCAATTAATAAACTGAGTTGTCTGAATGATGATCAAAATTAACAAAATAACGAACAAATCCTTACAAATGAAAGAATGCAAAATGGATGCAAAGAGCTCAAAATTTACATATACTTACATTCGCGACTATGATTCAGACACTGCCCTAAAAGAGGCCCTACAACGCGTATATACAAAACAGCAACTGCGCGCGCTACGACAGCCGCGGCAAAGCCAAAGCTTGATCTTCGAAAATTAACACCATTGAGATCAAATAACCGGAGTGCCAGTCTACAGCAGTATTTATGAATCTTTACAGAGACTTACTTGATTTTAATACTAACTTTAGAACAAAAAGTTTACCTCGTTCAATGTTATGGAATTGGTGAGGCGAAATTTGCTAAAAACATTTGAAAGAACAGATAGCGTTCATGACATTACGGAAAGAAAAAGGATACACGATGAAGAAGATGCTGCAACAATACTGACTCTGGATTCTGTAGAAACAAATCCAATATTATCCTTACGAAAGAGGTCTCCACAATTAAATTCAGTTAATTAGCAAATATATAACGTTTACAAAGATTTTTTAAAGAAAACAAAATTGAATGTTGTAAACCCATTTTGTACATGAATTAAGAAATGGTGATGATGCTTTGCGTTTAGGCGTTTGCTTGTAGGTAGGAGAGAATCAGTCTGTAAATCGAAATTTCTGCAGACATTATTTTTTCTGATGAATCGACTGAACTAATAGGAAAGCTGCAAAGCGAAACTGTAGATTTTGGGCGAGAGAAAATCCTAATTTCAAAATTACAACTAGAAGTCAGTCTTACAAGTATATATATATATGGAAAAGTTATTGGTCTGTATTTTTTAATGAAGATGTGAATCAATGTATTGCTGTGTACTGACTGAATTGAAAATTGCAAAATGAATGTTAAACATGAAAAAGAAAAATTAAATTAGCGCTCTTCAATCGAAAATTCCACGACTGCATCCAAGGCAGTGTTACGTTTCTTCAATAATTCATCCAGCTTTTCTGCTTGAACAACAGTTCGGGGAAATCCATCCAAAAGAAAACCATTTTGGCATTCCGGCTTGTCCAAATTACTATCAATTAAGCTCACGACCAATTCGTCATTGACCAATTTCCCTTCGTCCATAACCTTCTTAATGCGTGCCCCCAAAGCTGAGCCGGAGTTCACCTCTGATCGTAACATATCCCCCGTAGATAAATGGCAGAAGCGTTGCTTCAGTAGGGGCGCCTGGGTCCTTTTCCCGAACCAGGAGATCCTAATAAAACTGCATTGATTCTAAATTACAATAGGACTATGCTATTTCCTATACAAAGCAAACGTTTTGGTTGTTCAGGAAGATAATCCTAAATATACCAATATCAATCCACGTGGTTTCAAATTAAAATAAATTAAACGTGGACAATTTCTAGTAAACAACAAGAATGAAAAACTAAATGCAAGCACGATGCTTCTACTCACCCAAACGAGGTGATAGATAAAATAAAAATGAATCAGCAAAATAGAAAAACGGAAAAATTAACTCTTTAACTATAATGAGAGAAGTTAAACTGAAAACATATCTTCCTGTACAAAAATAACAAATGATCTTATATCTACAATGTGCACACATCAATATAATAACAATTATTATAAAGCGAATTCCTTGATGGACAAAATATTCATAGAAATCAAATCATAATATCTCAAGAATTACAAAATGGCAGCAAAGATTTAAAAAATATAACTACTCACGTTAAAGTCAACCAAGGAACTGCCTGACAAAATTCTACAATCGCAGTCGTACAATTCACCAACAAAATCTATGCAACTTAAAATACACACAGCAAGCATAGGTTGCTAACCCATAGCAGTACGTATTTGGAGTTGCTTCAAAATTTACTGTTGGTAAGAAATCACCTGCAAGAACACTTTGGAACAGATGGCATTTGAACACGATGGCTCGTTCACCTAATTTAAACCATTTGGATCATTTTTTTTATGGGAGACATATTATACAGCACGTTTATAATACTAATTTGGATAGCAATATCGAAATTTTAAAACAAAAAATTACGGAAGCGGTAAACTCTGTCACTGAAGATATGATCCACAATGTTTACAAAGAATTTGTACGTAGAACCGAAAAGTTTCTAGAGGTTGGAGGATATCACGTTGAATGGAATAAAATGTTTTTTCTTTATTTCAAGTGTTTTTGTAATTTTCTCAGCTGCTAAAAAGAGTATTTAGATTTTTGTTTCAGAATTGGTGGTTTTGCCAAGCAAAAAAATCTTACAAATAACGACATCTTTGCGTTAAGTTTCTAATAAAAAGAAATCTCTCTTGTTCAGTCCATCCGGGGACACACTGTATGGTTGGTCTTATCCAAAAGAGAATGCAAATCTCTGAATGATATCCTTCTTGCTATTAATCTATTAAGGAAACGATATTTTATAAACCGGATTACAAATAAAAACACGAAATCGTTTGTGGACTGGATAAATTAATATAAAAAAATCATTGCTACATTTGCCCGTGTGAGAAAAAGAACCCATGAACATCAAGTTAATTAATGTCTTTATATTAGACTCTCCATATTTGAAGAGGAAGCGATATATATTCTCATGCATTTTTTTCGTTCCTCTGATCGCTTGTTTTATTCTATACTTTCTATAGAAAATTTTGCGAACGCAGAGGGAAATCTTCTACGAAGAAACTATCCATAATGTACCTACTACCTACGTCTCACCGGTTATAAACCATCAAATATTCCCGACAGGTATAACGTTTGAGTCTTTATTATCTTAACGGTACATCGCATCGCCACGGCGCGTACTGTTCGATTGCTTGCTTTCCTTCGCTCCCTCTTTGTCTTTCCCGTCGACCTTTTGGACGTCTAAAAGGCCATTTGTTTGCTCCGGAGGCCGTCACCTTGACGGAAACTTTTGCCGTCCCAGCTTTTCCCGTTCTATTTTTCACCTACGTAATCCGATTTGTGGTGCGCTAAATATATAGACTGAGAGGGATTAAAACTAGAACTAATTAATAATATCCGGGATGATATTATCAAATTAGGTATTTTCTTCAATATTTACCGTTAGTATTATTCCAATATATTAACTTCATGTTACGTAAAATACAATTTATAGATGACCTAAATCTGAACTACACTGCTGGTATCAGGAAATAAAGGAATGCTGATAAACCGTAATTTGCATTAAAAGTATTATTTGTGGTTCTTACGTAACTGCATGGAAACTTGTTTCGTTTCATTTCATATAAATATTATTTATAGTTCGTGCCGCAAGAACATTACTTTGCATGTCAGCATTTTTATTTTGTATGTATTTCAAACTAACGCGTGAATGACAAAGTATAAGTATAGAACATTTTAAAGTTGCTTAAAATGCTCGTCAAATTGCCGGGAAAGTATAGTGAGAAATATTCTTCAGCATAATGCTGAATGGCTATTATATTTCTTCAAAATATCAACCCTAAAAAAAAATCACAGTTTTGGCAAAAAAAATTAAAAAGGATTTTTTTCTCGAAAATACTCATATTTCATTTATTTCTTTATATGTTGTAGACACTTATACAGTGCATTTAAGGCTAAAACTGCAAACTTCTACTCCTTCGAATAGAAAAAGATATTATTGTTTTCAACACTTTTTTTAGGGGCCTTATACCCCGTGTATACCCACAATTTTTTGCGTAAATAATATTCAGCTCCACTTAATAACATATTTTAAGTTGAAAAATATGGGAGGGGTATATACGCATGCCTATAAAAGGAAGTTGTCATATATCACTATAATTTTGTGAAGAAGTAATTCCGCGCTAACTAATAATAAATACACGCGACTACGGTTTAAAACTTACATTTAAAAAACAAAACATAGTTAACGTACACTTCTCACAGGAGAAATCGGGACACCAGCAATTCAGAATTTTAAAACTTCTTGATTGTAAATGCAACTTTCGGAGAACGTATTCACTTATCATAGCCATAAATCACTTAATTATGTATATTACTGCTATCAAAGGTAACGACTAGAAATTTAAACAGAAAAATATATATATAGAGAGAAAAAGGTATAGAATAAACAAATCCGAGTTTCGGTGGCGGCGTTTCCTTTAGAAATACCAATGAAAAAAAAATACATAACAACAAAAAGAGCTCTTGAATAGACTGCTTCATTTAGAAATATATATGTATTTAACTTGTTTGATGTTATGTATAAATAATTCTTTTTTAAGAAAACGTGTGGTGATGGGATTTTATTATTTAAAATTATGCTACTTTGTGCAGCTTCGATATTAGTTACTTACTTGAATTTATGCTCGCCAGTATTAGTTTAGCAATAGATAATATGTCACTCAGCCTACTCAGTTTTGGGATAATGTGATTTTCACAGATTTATTGATTACTATTGACACTTTTATTGATGTATTAATTACTATTGTTGTTTAATATTCTTAAATATTGTATTACTATAAAGTTTTCTTCTATCTATAAAAAATTACCAAAACCAGGTTTAAGATTATTTATAAAATTCTTAAATAAAGCAATTAAGTTTGCAAAGAAATTATTGATTTTATAAACCCTCCGTTCATTGTATTTTCGGGAAATATATCTTAGCTATCGCCTCTGTAGTCTGACGTCGTTGATCTATTTTCTTGAAATATGGCCAACACTGGGTCTCTTTACAAACTGTCTTTATGTAGCACAGGTGTATTAACAATTATTTAAATATTATTGGATTTATAAAACATAACAAAGTAAGAAAGCATATTGTTCGTCAATCTCAGTTAGTGCTAAAATATTTATTGTTGAATTTGATACATTTAATACTTTTTCGTTGCTACTGCCCGAAGCTGTGTTACAAACCAAAAGTGTTAGCTATATTTCAATAAAATAGAACGACATTCGATTACACAGGCGATAGCTAAGATATATTTCTTGAAAATACAATAAACGGAGGGTTAATAAAATAAATAATTTCTTTGTGAAATTAATTGCTTTAAAAATTTAATAAATAATCTTAAACTGTTTATGGTAATTTTTTAATACATAGAAATTTTTTTTGTAGTAATACAATATTTAAGAATACTAAACAACAACAATAATGAATACATCAATAATAGGGTAAATAATCAATGTGAAAATCACATTGTTCAAAAACTCAGGGGGCTGATTGACATATTGCTAAAGTATTACTTGCGGGCATAAATCAAGCTAAGCAACTAACATCATAGTAATAGATAATATAATTTTAAAATCCCATCGGCATGTTTTCTTAAAAAAAGAATTATCTCTACATAACATCAAACAAGTTAAATACATACATGTGTATTTCTAAACGGTGCCGTCTACTCAAGAGGCCTTTTAGTTATGCATTTTTTTTGCATTAGTATTTTCGTATTCGGTATTTCTAAGGAAACACCGTCACCGAAATTCCAATGTGTTTATTTAATCTATAAACCTTTTTCTCTATATATATATATTTGTTTCTGTTTAAATTTTTAGTCTATACCTTTGATCGCAATAATACACACAAAAAAGTAATTTATGGCTCTGATAAGTGCATATATCCTCTGAAAGCTGCATTTACACCCAAGAAATGTTAAAATTCAGGATTGCTGGTGTCCCGATTTTTCCTGTGAGAAGTGTACCAACGTACACTAAAATACAAGATTCATGTCTTCCTAAAATTTCTTTCTGAGCGAATAATATATCTAATTTAAATGTAAACATATATAACTGAAGCGACACTACGAAAACTTGAGCGCGCTTAATGAAGCAAGGACCACAGTTTAAGTAAACACGGAGAAACATTATGAAAACATGAGTTTTGAATTTGACTGTACGCGTGTAGTATTTCATAATTTGAGAAAAAATATGTGTAAAAATGTAGATTAAACAAAAAATGAAAGAATTTTAACCACAATAGTTGAAATCGGAGTAAATTTTTAGGTTTCTGGTTTTTAACAAGGATGTATTTTCTAACTGTGTGTTAAAAACTATTATACATTAAATATATTTTCCGTACCTTCGTCCAGAAACATTTTGCATTACTTCAAGACCAACGAACTATATAAAACACTGGAACTGTGTACTTAAAGGACGGTCTGCTAGCTGGCCGCCATCTTTGAATGGGACAAAATCCCAACAGCATTTATACGGAATTTTCGCTTTTCACACACATTTCCTGTTTTTAGTAAGAAATAGCTGATAATGCATTTTCATATTTTCTGTACTTAATAATGTTCTGCGAATAGTTCTCTATGGGCATGTTCTTATATTAAATTATTTGAATGCTAAAATTTGAAATAGACCTAAAGTGCGCTCCAACTAATTTCCAAATCATATCTATTACAGATCACAACACTACGACAGCCTGCAGCAAGCAGCTGACAGTCAGCAGAAACAACCGTTAAAGGACACGACGAACACAAACAACTCCGCCAAACATAAACTAAATATAACGAAGAAGATCAACGCAACAATCAAGAGCCAGAATCCACGCAGAAGGACACGAATGACACACAGCAGCAACAGCAATCGCAACAGCAACAACAAGGCAGTCGCTCGCTGCAGTGTCTAGAGACATTGGCCCAGAAGGCGGGCATCCACGACCTTTCCGTCGACGATTGCAAGTATGATATCGCGAACACTCTGTTGAATCTAGACAGGGGGCACGACAATCTCAAGCATCAGGAGTATAGGAGCGCGGAAGAAACCATGAGCGAGATTAAGAATCAGCAATTGGTCGACGCCAACGCCCAAGCGCAGGCTCAGGCTCAGGCTCAAGCGCAGGCTCAAGCACAGGCGCAAGCGCAGGCCCAAGCTCAGGCACAAGCCCAAGCCCAGGTAGTACAGCAACAGCAGGCTATGCAACAGGTTGCGCTTCAGCAAACTGATCAACAAGCACTAGTTCCTGCTCAAAGTCCGCAACATCTGCAACAAGTGGCTGTAGCCTCTTCAGGTAAGATTTATAGCTAGCTTAAAATATGTTCCCTCCATTCTTTCTCATTTGTACACTATGTTAATAAAGCGCGAATGCAGGGAGCGTTTTCGGTAAGCAACCAATCAAAAAAGGTCATATAGTTGTGATCCGTAATGCATAATTCTTTAAAAGCCTAATATTTCGATTTTTATTTCATTATACAGGGTGATTCTCAATATATGCAACTAAACTTTAAGAGCTGATTCCTGAGGTTATTTTGATCATAAAAGTTCATATGAGTGTATGTCCAAAACGGTTTGGTTTTAAAGTTATTGAATGTTTAATAATAAATTATGAACTATGACTAACACGATATAATATCACAGTTAGTTCTTCAAAAACTATTGTGTTGAGAGGGAATTGTTTATTTGTCATTTCAATATTTGTCAATAGTTGTCAGAGTTTCATTCAGTTTATTGCCAGTTTCTGTTTCTAAAATGAATTACACGAATGCTGAGATGTGTGATATGCATTTCGTTTACGGTCTTGCCAATGGAAATTCGCGTGCTGCTAGACGTCTTTATGAAGAATCATACCCGAACCGTATCATCCCGCATCATTCAATATTTGCCGGTCTTCACCAACGTCTTAGTGAAACGGGAAATTTTAAAAAACCAGACGACTGATAACGGGCACCCATCTACAGTGAAAGCTCCACAAGTTGAAGAAACGGTACTAAATGAAATTGAGGAACATCCTACTACAAGCACCAGAAAAATTGCGTTTGCTTTAAATAATAGTCAGGCCACAGTTTCGAGAATATTGAAACATCAACTGTTGTATCCATATCACATTACACGGGTGCAGCACTTTTGCCGGCAGATTTTCCGCAAAGAGTGGCTTTTTGTCAATGGATGCAACACAAAATCGCACAAAATCCTGACTATTTGGCTCAAATATTCTTCACCGACGAGGCTACTTTCTCTAGAAACGCGATTATTAATTTTCATAATAATCACATATGGGCCGAAGAAAATCCGCAAGAACTAGTGAATGCCCGCCATCAACATCAATTCTCTGTCAATGTGTGGGCCGGAATTGTTGGAGATCACTTGATAGGTCCACATTTTTTACCGATGCGGTTAAATGGCGAGGTATACCGCAATTTTCTGAAGAGAGGTACACCTACTGCTGGAAGAAGTTCCGTTGCAATTAAGATTACAAATGTATTTTATGCATGACGGTGCTCCAGCGCATTTTAGTTTAGTTGCTCGCGAGTTTTTGGGCAATACGTATCCAGATCGGTGGATAGGACGGGGAGGTCCACAGCCGTGGCCTCCTCCGTCTCCAAACTTAAATTCTTTTGACTTTTTTCTCTGGGGTGACCTTAATTCATTAGTTTATACGACTCCCATTGAAAATGTCGATGAACTGAGAAATCGTATTATCGCAGCTTTTCAAACAATTCGAAATACCCCTGGTATTTTAGAACGGACTCGCCAGTCAATACGACGGAGGATAGAAGCTTGTATTGCAGTTGGGGGCGGTCATTTTCAACAGTTAGTATAAGTTAATTTTGTTTTATTTGTTTTTTGTTAATTTATCATAAAAACATTAATTATGTTAACTTACTATTAAACATTGTACAACTTTAAAACTAAGCGATTTTGGACATATGTTGTTATGAACTTTTATGATCAAAATAACTAACCCCAGGAATCAGCGCTTAAAGTTTGTCGCATATATTGAGAATAACTCTGTATACTTAAGGTATTCTTTGCCGACGAATATCCCTAAACCATATTTAAAACCGTGCATTTTATTAACGAAATTAAGACGTTATAAGCATTAGTGTTCCAATAATTTTCTAATTTATGGCATATTGTATGGCTCAAAAGTTTGACAATTGACAGAACGCGTAAGAACAATTGCCCAGCAAAGAAATCAAATCAAATAAGAAGACAGATGAAAGTTTAAAGACATAGAAAAGCAACGGGTGATTTTGGAAAATTTGATGGAAAGGCAATAGCATCCGTACGTACTGCCAAAGCATTCGCAGAGCAGCTTACATTCTTAGAAGTACATAAGTCCGCTATAGTTTTACGGATATGACCACTACCCCAAAAGTGATACCCATTATTCACTGAAGATGAGATATGTGCTCAATCGAAAAGTCTATGAAAATGATTTGTTTGTATGAGAATTATTTTCACGTATTTAGTAATGAGTCAAAAGATAAGAACAGTATCAAATATCTAGCATACATAAATATTCATTGAAAGAATAAATAAAAATAATTTTACCGAAAATAACCATCTGGAGTCCCGCGCCTATCACATCTGTATCCGTTACTTTTCCAACTATATTTCAACGATAAACATTTCGCAAATTTGCTATCTCTTCTATATTCTGATGGCCTAGTCCTATTGAAATCAATAGATTATGGATTGTGTCTAAGCTGCAGCAGGATCTCATTGTGCACATTACACCAAAAACATTTCCAAAGTTAAAATTTCGTACACCTGGAATAGCACATAACACGCCATATGTTACAAACGTTTTAAACGATGTCGTGTGGAGCATATAATAAACAGTAATTCAATAACTATTTTACGAACATTTTGAAATATCTTTCGGACCACCATAATTAAATGCGAACGGTAGAACTTTAACGTAGCTCCTTTCACCTACAGTCGGCCAACTGTCACTGATATATCCATCGATCAGTCGCACATACCTCCTCTGTATGTTCTATATTTGCATATGTTTATTGTGAAATAATCAAATATTAAATTTAAAAAAAAAAAGCATAATTAGAAGCGATCAAATAAGAATTTTATTACTCTCCAGGAGCACAATGTATACAAGCCAATACATCCATGGGGCCACCTCAGCATACTGCCTCAATGCACCAGCAAGTGGCCCAAGGTGGCCAGGTATTGCAAACTCAAGGTGGACAAGTGTTAGCTGCTGCTCAAAGCAACAACACTACCATAACTACAATGTCGCCACTGCAGCAAGCGCAAGCTACTACCCACCCGCAACAGATCAGCACTGACTGGGGTCATTCTAGGGTAAATCCTTCGATTGTACGATAGATTTAAGCATTTTAAGACGACTGTTGAACGTTTTAGGTTCAGGTGATCCAGCAACCTCTTCAGAATCCCACGTACCTGCAGCATCTGTACAACACGCAAGGACAATTATTAGTGCCCGGCAATATTCAGTTGCATCCTGGAATAAATCCTCAACAAATTCAGGTGGGTATTATTAAAATCCACCTACAGATACGTTTATAAATAATTCTTATCCGTCGCAGGTGATAACTAAACCGTTCCAAGGCAACCAACTGGCACCTCACATGCTGACAACAGCGCAAGGAAAGCAGGTTTTGCAAGGGAGTCAAGCAGGTAATCGTTAGCATATTCCAACATACTTGTTTGCCTTATATAAAATATTATTACAGCGACATTTCCTGGATATACGACGATTCCGACAATCCCGACGACACAAAACCAACAAACTTTGGTCTTCAGCCAATTGGGCGTCATCAGTTCCCAGCCGAACATAATTCCCACGCATTCAACTCCGGGAACTGCTATCGCCCAACAAAAACCGCAAGAGATGCATAAGGTGCTTTAAATTCGTTTCGATTTAAGTGCTCTTACTAATCTCTGTTAATTTGTAGGTTATGGGCGGACAGAAGGTGTTGCAGAAGGTGGCCAATAATGGTGGGCTGTAACAGTAGCGCCACAACAGCAGGGGCAATGTGTTCAAGTCTCGCAAGCAATGATAGGAACACAACCCACAGCTCAGATAATAAGTCCGTTACAGGTATGTCCTCGATTCTTGCTGCAGAACTTCATTTCAATCGCTACCTTATCCTCTTAGCCAAACGGTCAGCCTATGCAATTCGCTCCGTGGCAATTCCCTCAAGTTTGGACGACCAATGGTCTTCAGTCGTCTACATTGCTCGCCGCGCCCAATCCGATATTCATCAGAGGAACACAACCTGATGGCACTCCCGGAATGTTTATACAACAAAGTCCGCAAGCCACTACGATACAAACCCAACAAAATCGTGAGTAATCCATTTAAAGATAACGTAAGCATTTTTCTTTTTTGTTTAATCTCATTTCAGCTACGTTAGCAGCACCTGGTACAATGCAACAAATCGGAGCGAAGCCCCGGCCCACAAATGAAAATATCCAACCCAAACAACCAACGAGTAGGCCGCTCAATATTTTGCCGTCCAATGCTGCGAGTATCCGGCCGGCAAGTTCTGTGTCAACTCAAACCATTGGTGCCCAAGCTCAAGTAGGTCATCATTAGGCTAAATTGTTGATAATTATGGAAACTATTTTTTTTGGTATTGCGCATAAATGTAATGCTAAAATCTGCAAATGTTTCCTAAAGCAAATTACAAGGGAGATCTCTGTGTGTAGGTGTGAAATTAATAACCTGCACTTCGTTCCCCTCCCTACATTTTAAGATAAGCCTTCCAAAAAGGTTCATTCAGAATTGAAAACTTATTAAGTATTCTCGTTTCAAAACTTTGCATCTACATATGTTGTTACTAAATAAAACAAACAATTAAATAATACAATTTACATGCTGGATAGTTAAAGTAAATTTTGATGTTTTTAAGGTGGGAATGGGCGCTAAGCCCGGAACTAAAGTACGCACAAAAGCACCAGGAATTCGCACATCTCCTGCACCAAAAGCTGACGCCGCCAATCAAACCCAGATTAAACCCTATGCGAACCTGCAACCTCACCACATAGTACCAAACAAGTAAGTATATTAATGAGTATAAAGGTTTTCTTCTTCGTTTTAAAAACTTCTTCAAGCGACGTCTTCAATCTGAAGGTTGACAGTCATCAAGGCAATTTGAACTTTTGAAGTCACCGATCTGAAAAGTTAATTGTTGGTGCAGTCATATTAATCTCTTTTTTATGCACAAGTGTCATCTTCTTTCTGTAGTTCTTTTTCCTATGATCTTTCTTCTATGATCAATTGAATGTCATTCCTTTTATAATGTGTTCCAGATATTGGAGTATCTTTTACTGCTCTTTCATTTTCCGTCATATACAATATTATATCAACTAAGAAAGCATAATGATGCATTTTTTTCTTCCATTATAGTACGTCGTACCAAACTCCAAATAAACAACAAAATTTATAATAATATAAAAAAATGAAAATTATTTCTTCTAACTTTCTGTTTGTTCTCTCGGCTTGAACCAGAAAAATTATGTTGTCACAAATTTTAGGGGAAAGAAGCTAAATCTCCTGCTTTGAAGGTTAAGAAAATTTAGATTTTAGAAGAATCTCTCCTTTCTTTCACTATTCCTTCAAAATTTGCGTTCTGGCGATTCCAAAATCTGCACTCTAACGCGAACGTCAAAATACAAAGTTTCCCAAAACTTGTTGAAATTGTTTATATTAGGTTTATATTAAGTATCTAGAAACCAAATAGTGCTTATATATAGGTTTAAGCCATATCTAAACCCAAATTTAGCTTCGCTTGTATGTATCTTCCTCTCTGTTCTTTTAAAATATAAGAATATGCCTTTCAATGTATGGCTTGTCAGACTTAACGGTATTCAGTGCAAAATCTGATATTTGCCTAGTTAAAATGTCTACAAAGTAGATCATAGCCATCCCTGCTGTTCATTCATTTCTGAACAAAGTTATTAATTGTTTAGACGCTGGTGAGTGTCCAGCGGGGGTGTTCTGTGACTTAACACGGGCTTTTGACTGATTTGACCATGGGATATTGACGGGGAAACTTGAGTGTTATGGCATGAGGGGGGTTGTTACTGATTGGTTTCAATCATTTCTGTCTGACCGTGCGCAGTATGCGAAAGTTTCTTTAGATCAAGAAATGTCAACAAGTATTTTTATTCCTCTGTTCTGCCGACGTGTTTGGGAGTACCACAAGGTTCGATTCTGGGCCCAGTACTGTTTTTACTTTTTATTAATGACATAGTGGAATTCATTTACTTTTCTTTATTTTTATATGCCGACAACACTAGTGCTGTAATCTCTATGGACGATTCGTGATCGCGCGAATGTTCTCCTGGTTCAGATGTGTGAATGGTTTCAACGTAATAAACCGCACATTAGCGCTTGAAAAACTTTTTTCACTTTTTTTTTTCTTTCACGCTTCTCCATCGAGAATGAATTTTGACGTTGAACATTAGCTTGAATGGCGCCCTATTAAAACGCGAAACTTCAGCTAACTTGCTTGGAGTGCTTTTCGATGAAACACTTACCTGGTATAACCATTGCCGTCAATTGATACGCGGTTTAAATACGTCGTGCTATCAGGTCTGGAATCTTAAGTCAGTGTTAAATCACAACTCCTTGATTAGCAATTTTATTACGGTCAGGTTTTTACCAGAATGTCGTACGATATTGTCTTTTGGGTTTCTTCGCCGAATGCGCATGATGATTTTCTTGCCCAAAAACGAATAATTCGTTGCATCGCAGGCATTACTAGCAATGAAACGTGCAGACCATGGTTCAAGTAATTTGGTATATTAGCTCTAACTACTTTATATATTCTTGAAACTCTAGTGTATGTTTATAATAATAGCAATAAATTTCGGCTAAATTCTGATGCTCATTCTTACAACACGGGAGTAGAGCAAATTTCAGATTCCCCTAAATCGGTTCCAAATCACTAAAAGATCTCCGATTTCGGTAGTACTTCGCCTTCTTAACTCGTTGCCCGATGCTATCAAACGACTACAAACCTTAAAAAGATTTAAATCTGGTTTGCAGGAAGGAGTACAATAATGTTTAGTGTCTTTTTTGTTAAACTTAATTCTGTTTAATCTAATTTTACAATTTATCTATATTAAACATTTTATCCACTATGCTTTTTGTATTTTTTTTTAGACAAATATATATCTATTCAATATTTAGGTTTTGTCTTTTTCCCATAAGTTTCAGATTTTTTGCTAGGTCCACTGAATTTCTATGCTTCATTATTTCTCTGACATATAAAACTTTTCCTTTCTATTATTAGCTTAGCATTTTCATCTAACAGAATCTGTTATTGCCTATCTTAGATATTCCGTAACTTAATTGCGTTTAAATGTTGACGAGAAAACACTTCTTACGTTATAACATTACAATTATACTTCTTGCGTCATAGGATGTTGGTAATGAATACCGCTACAAGTATGGCGATGACTCCCGGCTCGCCAATGTCCACAGAAAAAGTCCAACAGATACAGGCAACGCAAAAGACCCAAACGGTTCAGCAACAACAAGCGCAACCTCAACAGCAGCCGCAAACACAACAACAACAGGCTCAACAGCAAGCCGTCTTGATGCAGCAGCAAGCTATCCAACAACAACAGCAAGCTATACAACAAATGCAGTTCCAACAGCAACAACAACAACAGCAGCAACAAGGTTCTAATAATGGCCTCTGTGACCTGATTCCACCTTTGAATCCGTATCTCTTTCCAGCTATGCAAACTATACAAGGTATACAGCAGCAGCAGATCATCGGCAGCGACAGGCCTATAATGCCCGTCGTGTCGATGTCGGCGCAACAAACCGCTCAACCTGTCCAACAATTGCAACAAACCTTACCCGGCACTTTACCGCAAGGATTGCCGCTGCAACCTAATTTGGCAGTGACGCAGCAGATGCAAATGGGTGTTCAGCAAATTCATCCGGTAAGTGAAAGAAAAAAAACGCGGTGAAGACCGCAGTACAATCTTATGTTGCAGCAACTTACCCAGATGACGCAATCGGGGGCAATTATTGGTCAGATACAAGCTGCTCCAGCCGCTATACCGCAGGTGACAGCCAACTCGACGCAAATTCAACAAATCCAACAAAATGGGCAAACTATAACGATATCAACGCCACCGCAACAAGTTCCATTGCCCGCCACCGTTCCACCTGCAAAAGAAGAGGCTACCGTCGCAGAGACTACTACAGCTGATAGCATCACACAAAGTGTTGGTACTACTGTTGAACCACCAAAAGAAAATGGAATCGAAGGTAAGTCAAAGTGTTTTGTCAAAAGTTTTGTGCTAATATATTTATTATGGAATCAAAATAATTAAAACTATTGTTCTCTATATAAAAAAAAAAATCCTTAAAGAAAACTCAAAACATCAATATTGATTTATTGTTAAATTAAGGGTATGTAACGCGGCTTAGAAGATATATTTCTATGTTCACAGTTTCAAATGCTATCATCAAAACAACTAACACTGCTGTTGCTTCACGATTCGTATCCAAGTTTCCAGGTATGTATTCCCTCTGTAGGTACTTGGAAACCTTCCCCACCAGAAAAAATATCATCACATAATATCATAGTTTACATATCCGCATCATCATAACAAGTAATTTGATTTTCTATAAAGATTTATAAATTAAAGTATTTTGTTTGTGCAATAGGTACTTAATGGCACTTTTCACTGATATTTCATTCTGATTTATTTACTTATGGTTAGCCACTTCGTGTCAGTTAATTATTCTCAAATACTCCCAATTCCAAAATTATAGGCTAAATAATTGAATTCTAAACCTAAACAACTGATATTATACTTTCCGTTCAATCCTTACGAAAAACTACGTATCTATCGTTTGATATGATAGTAATGAATATATGTATATGGAAATATTAAAGGTAAAATAATCTGTAAATTCTTTTAAATTGATTATCAGAGAACCTTACTTACGTTTGAAGGCACAAATGTTATAATTTTAAAATTTCTAGTAAAACCGTAAAATCGTTATCATTCATCCAATCTTCAAATTTTGTACACCGATAGCAAGTGGCTCATAGTACCGAACGTCGGAAATCAGATGCACAAGGATCCATCCTAAAAGTCACGAGGTAAACACTAACCGGAATTGGGATCGTTAGAAAAGGCCAGGCACATGCTGACTTGAAAATTTTGGGTACTAATTTTTAATGTGCATCTCGTTTTCAACTACTGTTAATCATTGTTTGATGAACGCTATTATTATTCTAAATTCTCTATAGGTACACACAAATTTACAAAAAAAAAAACGTATAACTACTTACATATAGCCAAATTTCACGATATTTTAACATTGTAAAGCCAGCTTTAAATTCGTCAAAATATTGAGATTTTGTCACAACATAGTTCAATTATTGACATTTACAAAATTGTCGAATTGGATGCAACTTTAGCGCTTCTCCACCCAGTAAACCAAATTCAAATTTCCCGCAATTATTTTTAATAACTTCAACATTAAAGCATTAACTTGCCTACGATTTTATACTACATTAATAGTTATTTGAATACCTTTAAAACTTGATTTACATTATACTTTTTTCGTCTAGAAATGTATAACTATTTTCTAAACTAGATCCGGTCCTATTTTTTCATCCAAGTTTCATACTAGACACGCTCACTAGAACAATTTTTCGAACTACAAACAAATTTGTATTTGTTTGTCACTTACGCGATCACTAACCTCAAAAATGAAACCGCTATTTTTTAAATGTTGGTATACACGTTACCCTTCACTACTTCCACATGCGCAGAGAATGTACTCGGCATAGCTTCTGTTTAAATAGAAGCGGGAAATGCTAGCTGAAATTAGTATGCTAGTACATATAGAATTTTTTTTAGACGAAAAAAGTATAATATGTAAATCAAGCTTAAGTTGAAGTTACGAAATATAATTGCGGTAAATTTGAATTTTGTTTACTAGGCAATTTACAAAAAAAAACAACGTAAGCTTTTTTTATGAATACGAGTGTACATTCTTCCATAAGCTTCGTTCTGACAACTTTCGCCAACAGTGTTAATAGATTTTGTCAATTTTTTAATTACTTAATATACATAACATGTATGAATTAGTGATGGGCATAATCGAATGACGAAAAAGGCATCGTTCAATTATGAATGATTTATATGAATGATAATCGATTATGGATTTGATTGGAATGGTCATGTTCGATGATTGTAATAAGCATACATATATAGAAGAATTGGGAAGAATAATGCATAAAAAAGATCATTATATTAAGAATTGGGAAGAAGGAAGTGAGGACCCAAAAAAACCTACAACCATAATATCTTCCTTCCAATGAGTGAGTGATAATCGATTATCGAAATTATCATCAATCACTAGTGTGAATCCAACTGGGAGTAACTGTAGAACAACTCATTTGTGGACTACGCAATACCTTGCTTTCAAATACTTTCCTGATTAGAGTAGATTGTTTTCTTACGCAAATTCTTTAATAAGATTGGCGACACTGAGCTACTTTTAAATTGTACTTCAAACTCTGACAGCTTCTTGTCAGTAACAAACTAAAATTAGAAACGGTTGCATTTGATTGTATTATTTTATTACAACATAAAACATTTATTATCGAAAGAACTGGTCGAAAATAAGATAATGGAGAATGAGTTAACTCCATTACTCAATCCATGCAGGATTTCCGGCCACAGTGTCCTAATCTGACAGTTACTTACCCACAGCTTTTAAGTCATGTTCATGCTTGTATTGACAAATTTCGTGCAACGGAGGCAATGACTCGTAAACCTGGCGGTGGTGGATATTCTCGACTTCGAATGTATATTTTAATATTTTTTGTACACATTTTGGTGACTATCAAAGTGATTAGTACGGATTAGTGCGTGCATGCACTGTAACCGACGATTACAAAAAGACATGGGCGACTCTAATCAGGAAAGTATTTGAAAACACGATCGGACCATGTTATTGTCTGCCTGTCATATGGTCAATTCATATTATATTATAAGGACGTATGTATGTACCTACTATAATTCTCAATTTTCAATCAAACAAAAAAGTAATTACATCACTAAATGAAAATCAAATTACTGCAGATTTATCTTTTTAGTTGATATGTACGTATTGTTATCATCGCAACAGCTAAAACATTATTCACCAGTTCATCACCTAATCACAAACATTGATGTTTTGTTGTTAAAGTCGTTGATATAAAAACCATTTATGTGCACCATTTATTCAATCAAAAGCTGTTATTTTAAATTTAAAGCTTGATCATACACGTTTTTTTTTATTTTTTTTTTTTTTGGTAAATAACATTTTTCTATACACTCAAAGTTAAAGCAGCGATAACTTCTTTTTTCAACTATAATATACGTTTTTTTTTATTATTATACTACTATTTGGATTATTAAAAGTCCATATGTGTTTCCTAGCTTAACAAAAAAGTTTATTTAAAACTAAAATATTGCAACCATTATCGTATCCAATTTAAAACCGAAATTATTGTATTTGATGCTATCGTACGAGCGTAATAACTCCATACTATATCGCTAACCACGTCATCAGTAATTTAAAGACTAGGGAATTTTGTATTCTGATATCGCCTTTATAGGGCTCAAAATCATAATTGGAAATTGCAAACAATATTTAAATGAAATGTTCCTAATTTTACTTCAAATTTATTATTTATTATATAGTCGTCATTACGAATAAGTATAATAAGATATAGATTATTTACATTAAATTTATGGAAACTCAGAGCATAACCTCAAATTTCAAGTGTTGACAGAAATAACAAAATTGGTAAACATTGCTAATATGCAATTTCAACGACAGTAAAAGCCGCTTTAGAGTTCGCAATTTATCGTATTGCGTGCAATACAAATAGCGCATGCGCATTCAATGGATTTCGATCAGCTGTGTACAATCTTATTGGTATTGCACGGAATAGAACGCGTTCTAATATTTTATTGCACGCAATACGAAAAATTGCGAACTGTAAAGCGGCCTTAACTATCGCATCATACTATTTTGATGATCATGATTTCCGAAATTAATGAAGGCATGGTCCATCCTGATTGTCAGAGTTTTGAAAAGTTAGATCGCGCGAGAGTTTGTAGGATTGGTCGTACTATGTGATTACGTCACGATTATAAACAAATAAATTTGCCCGCCTATAGATGCTACTTCACCACGAATCTAACCGTCAAAGCCATCTCTAATTATAAACCACATGACGAATTGTCTGGGGATATCCCGCGAAAAAGTAACGATTAAATTTGTATTTGTAATACAATTGCAAAAAACGATAGCGCTAATGAAACAGCGCTTTATATTATATTTAATATTAATGTAATCGAAATCTGAAAAACAATTACTCTTTAATTTATGATTCATATCTTCATTAACACACATTTTTTTTTTCTAATAATTTATTTCCATCTCCACCTAGAAATAGAAATAAATCAAAACATTCTTAATACTTAATTGTTTTATATTACTATAAATTTTTGTTACAGCTGTAGCTGCACAACCCAGTGAAATTAAAAGTATTGACATGGAACCTAAAGTTACAGTAAATGGTATCAACTCGTCCAACTCAACAGGAATGCAACCAGCTCCCATACCTGGCACAGTCCCAACTCAACCCACAAACACAAATCAGGACAACGGCTTACCTATTGCTGCAACAGCTGAAGAAGTTAAAGAACGCTGCCCACCAAAAGCTATGGTTAAACCACAAGTTTTAACCCATGTTATAGAAGATTTTGTTATTCAAGAATCCTCAGAGCCTTTCCCAGTAGTTAGGAATACGCTTCTGAGTGATCTGAAACCTACCCCATCGTCTGCAGACAAAGATCAAGGTGATGAACCACCACGTAAGTTACTTTCAAATGAAAAAAATTGCTGAAAAGTAAATGTTTTGTAAAATGTTTAGGAAAGAAACACGCCAGTTCACCTGGAAACATCGTAGGATCATCTCCGAAGGGTGACTTAGCCAAATGTGAAGTTTGTGGCACGGTTGATTTGAAGTCCAAATTTAAGAAGAATTATCGGTTTTGTTCAGTGGCATGCTCTAAAAAGTAAGAATCAAAAAAATAATCTGTATGATGTTAATTTAATAAACATACCTAATCCATTTACAGCCAAAAATACAAGAAGGATGGCAAGAAAGGAAAATGGAATAAAGACGAGGGTATGGATGTTGATATTGAATCGGGTGGATCAGGTGGTGAAAATAGTCCAAACGATACACCGATTCCTGAAAATGACGACACACCTAAGGTGGATCCCTTGAAATGGAGTGTAAGTTTCTATAAAATTTATATTACTCTGCATAAATTATAGTTTCATTAAAAAAAAAATATATATATTTGCAAAAGCTCTAATAATTATCCTAGTTGATTACGTGATTTTCTTTGAATCAAACCTTTCTTGCAATAAGGAATTTCCAGGAATATTTTGCTTTAATAAAATATCAGAGGTAGTAAAAAATTGACAAAAAAAATTGGCTGTAGTTCTGAATGAGTATTTTGTTGATTTTAGATTTTAGCGCCGATTCTTCTTCTTTTTTTTAGAATATGAATAGAAAGTATTAAAAAAATTACTAGAAAAGTATTCATTCTAGGTTATGTGCAAAGCGTTTTTGACGGATTTGATGAATGCAGTGCTGTAGAACTAAAATTACTAACACATTACTAAAAGTAACCGATTTATTTTAAACGAAATAAGCGCTAAATTTCAATTCAACAATTTTTAAAATCTAACAAAATTGTTCTGCTTTATTTTTAACGTAAAGACGTAAATCTGAAAATCAATAGTATGTACTGTGAATCGAACCGTAGCAACCGTGGTTGCGGTGACCTCCGTTTTTGCGTTCCGTATATTACCTGGTCCTGAAAAATTGTAATTCACGGAACTCGGTTATTGAAAATGGTGAGTTTCGGTTGCAACCGCAGTTACCAGAATTAGAAGTTGGTTTGTTGTGGTAAGTATCGTTATTACAGGTATCTACAGGTACCTAATCCTAAGCTAATCTGTTATGGTTATGTTGTGTTGTTTATTCTGTTCCGTGAATAACTGTATTTTCAGGGAACCTGTAACTACCAGATATTAACCGAAACCACGGTAGCGGTTACTTCAAATCATTCGCGGTATATGCTATAAGAAAAATCCTACAGCACTCCTATCATTCATCAGACTCTTTGAACACACTTCGCATCTAACCTAAAAATAACACTTTTTATGCAGACATTTTTTAGTACTTTCTATTCATCTCTTCAAATAAAAGAAAACGCATTTTGGGCTTGGGGAAACATGAACTTCAAATCAATGGTTCACATTCAGAACTCTTATCAAAGAATTGCTTTTTTAGTTAGCAACTACGATATTGCAACCTCTCACCGTCGTAAAATGTTGAACACTAAAAAAAAAATAAAAGAAAAATTAAACCAAGAACTTGTATATCGATAGGTTTGTTCCAACATGCAGTTCGCGAACGGTTCACGATCACGTGAACCAATCAGACAACGCATTCCAGTTCCCGAGAACTCCAATCTGTTCTCTGATTGGTTCACGTGGTCACGAACCGTTCGCGAACTGCATGTTCGAACAGCCCTTATATATTGATGGATTAATTGATATTGACTTTGTGTGAAAACCAACTTTATAAGATGAATGATAATAAGTTCTGTACTTCACATATTCTTTCACAAAGAATTTGTGAACCATAGGATCTATTTTTATTCTCGTATTATGTAAAAAAAAAGATGATTTATGGGAAGTAAACGCTGATCTACAACTTTTTAAAGCAGTATATGTGAACATAACCTCATAAATATACTCAAAGCAAAGCTAAATTCCGTAAATTTAACAACATTGTAAATAAAGATAACATGCATTTATAGAGGTTGAAAGTATAAAGAAAAATATAATATTATACAGAAATGTTTGTAAAATGTATGTGTACCATATTAAGCAAAAAAGATAATCCATTGTGTTATGTTTTTCCTTCTTCATCTTTATTTATTTATTTTAATAGGTCCAGGAAGTATACGACTTTATTAGAAATCTGGCCGGTTGCTCCGATTATGCGGACGATTTTATTAGTCAAGAAATAGATGGTCAAGCTCTCATGTTACTTAAGGAAGATCATTTGATGACGGCGATGGCCATGAAATTGGGTCCAGCCTTGAAGATTGTAGCGAAAATAGACGACATGCGTATAGACAAAGAGCCTCCAAAACAGTGAACGATTTCGACACAATAGTTAATATAAATTGTAAATTTGTACAAAGATAGTGGAATATTAAAGACTGCATCAAATATGGTGTAAACGTAAAATGACACGTGTACCATGTATCAGATGATTAGAATTTCTTTTCATTGTTTTAAAAATTTAAATTTCTGCGGAGGGTGAATCTGCAAATATTTTTTTATTTATATTACTCAATGTTTAGTTAAAAAAAAACTAAAATATCGCCCTGGAAAACCATTATATTTTTAAAAATGTGTTGTATTCTTATATGTAGTATGTGGTACCATCTGACGTATATTTTATATATATAAATGTATTCAATATAAGAAAATCTCAGAATTTTTCTACTCGCAGTATGTTAAGCCTTTTTACTCATTAAATAATTATTTCTTCATGACCAGAAACATTATGGACATTTTTACTTACACGGAGTGGTAATAACTTTTCACCATTACTATTTGTAAATATGTACATTACAAATCACTTTTTACACTCTTAAGAAAATTACATAGTGTGTACAAAATACAAATTATTATTTTTTAAGACAATATAGTACTTTAAGTTTCCTTATTTCTTCATCACAAATGGAGGTGTACTTTTTGATTAAATCGAAAGAATATAATTATATTATTGTATATAGTTAAATTGAACATTGTTGAAACTTAATTATACTTAGTAACCAGCTGTGTTCAATTTTATACATTGTATGTTCATTAATAAAAATGACACTGTGCAATTTTCGATAACTTCTGTTTTAAAGAAAATATAACATTATTATATCAATATCTTTTATTTTGTGAAAAGTACTGCCATAAAAGATAATAAACTTTGTAATTTGTAAAATTGTCTTTTATTCACTTTCCTCGCGTTAGAACTACGCAAAACACTTCGCATAACCAAACATTCCCAACAAAATCTTTAATATAAGAAAATGTATTGATTCCGGTCATTCCGGCCCCTAATCAATATATTTTGGATACCCGCTAAAAAATAAGTAATGCGACATCTACCATAGAAGGTAAGAAATTTTAAAAGCAAGTACAGTTACCATCAATATCGATTGGTTGGTGGTGCCATCTACATCTTTTGGTAAATTAATATAATATGCAATAAAATTATTTGAAATAAAATCTCTCTAATTATTTTTAAAACAGTATAAAACTAAATAGAAAGGTGTATTCTCAGATCAGAATTTGTGAGAGAGGGAACAATAATTAAATTAGAGCGCAGGAATTTCTCAAACGAAGCGCACCATTTTTATAAAAAGTAAAAGCGAAAATAATTAGACCAAAGAAATTCTTTCGTCGCAAGCACAGATGTATCGATGAAGATTTGTAAAAATAGTTAATCAACGGGAAATATATAGGGTAAGTACCAAAATTTATCTTTTGGCAGAGATATGGCAGAGATTGAGGCTGTCGATAGGGTAATGAAGGTTTTAGATTGTTTCGGAATATTTTTAGATTTTAGAGCTAGGGTTATTTTATTTTACTAATCTTAGGTTTCCTCATAAAATGTTGCTGGGATTAATTATACTGATTAAAGTAATTGAAGCAAATGTATTTTTTTTTTGTACTTATCCAAGGAAAAATCCATAAATTATAATAAAATTAAGACTTCGGGAAAATAGTTTTTTTATTATTTAATATGCATTGTTGTATATTGGTATCTTTGTTGGTAACCATGAGCATGCGTCTACTTTTTTACGTTGAATCAGTTTGTACGGGCAAAAAGTAAAAAGCAGAATAAGAGAACTACTAAAAGATATGTGCTGAATTTAATAATTAATCAAAAGGCAGGAAAAATCGATAATGGCAAATATTCCAACCTCAATATATATCACTCATCTAGAACGTGAAGGGTCGTTTGTGAAAGTATGGGGTCAAACAGACAGAAGTCTTCCAATTGCCATAGAAAAGGCGTTACAACAAATGACGCCTCAATTCGAACAGGGAATGTATTCACCAGCGATTGGAAATTTTCAAGTGGGCATGATGTGCTGTGCAAAATTCAAAGATGAGTTATATTACCGAGCAAGAATAACCAATGTCAGCTACCTGACGCAAGGAATGGTTGAAGTACTGTTCGTTGATTATGGAAATCGGGATGTTATTTCTTGTATGAATACTCGAACGTTGTCTGGATTACAAACTGGCTTGATATCCATCCCTGCTCAAGCGAAAGATTTCATTTTGGCACATGTTACATTACATAATTGGGAATTTAGTAATTTTGAAATGATATGCAGAGAACTCCGATATTTAGAATTTCAATTAGCTCCAGTGTTAGAAGTTGGGCCTTATACATTAATAAGTCTGTATTTTAAATAAACAAGATATAGCTGAATCCTTAATAGAACGGGGGTTATTACTGAAAATTCCCATTCAGTTTCAGCAGATGACGTTGCAACCACTAATTGCACGCAGTGCCCCCTCTGCTCTGCCTATTGCTACACATCATCAATTACCAATGCCTATATCTCCAATGCAGCCAAAGATAACACCTGTCGTGCAACCAATTCCTACGCCGACATTAATAACATACAAAGCATTACCACTTGAAAATGAATCTGAACATCAAGTGTACATATCTTATGTCTCGGATGGACCGTGTTTGTTTTCTGTGCAACTTAAAAAAATTGAGGAACAACTGAAGAGATTGATGACGGAAATTAACTGCATGGAATTACAACCTTTAGAAGAGTATCCATTGCCAGGCACGGTATGTTTGGCACAGAGTAGTGAGGATGGATATATTTGCCGAGCAGTTGTAACAAGCATGATTGATGGTCAATATAAGGTAAGTATAATTAGTTTTTATATGACCTCTTGTTTTATCATCAAACCTTGTACACTTGAAGTGTTAAATTCAGTCATAGACCTCTAGTTCAGGCAGGATGCCAACTATCAGAGATGCAAATTGTTTATATAATAATTTCAGTCACTCGCTGTAATATTTCTAGCTTAATTTCCAACTTTGATACATTTATTTGTTTCCTTACTTCGTCAGCAAGTATTTTTTCTTTATTTAAAATGAATGAATTAATGAAGAAAATAGGTAAAAATGTGTAAAAATAATAACTATAAAATCTAGTTTGCATCAGCGATGAATAATGTTTTCAAAATTTATATTCCTGCGCTGACGTTTCCCGTTTTTTATAAACAGACTTTATAGCAGTTTATATAATACCCACTTAGATCACATTTAATTTTTTTAATTAATTCTAAATGCTGCAAAATTTCCTTTACTTTAATGGCAATTTGTGTTATTTTGTTTATCCTTTATTCTCTATTGCCACTTGTACAAAAGGATTAATACCTAAATAAAAAAGCCAACTTCGTTTCATACAACGCTGAGAAGCTTAATGGGTACTATTGATGGCAATTTCTTCTTTATACTGTTGAAAAGTAAATATTTTAATTTGCGTCAGTTAACAAGTAATGCGAACAAAATGATTATCATATACAGGGTGTATCAGATATAGAGGTAAATATAATAATATGTAGCAGCTGTAATCATATACAATCAAAAAGTCTTAATGCACAGGGGTCTATCTGTAAGCATTAACGAGAAAAAAATATTTTATAAATGCCGTGGGCTAGAGCCGCACCTGTGCCCAACCTAAATGCTGTCCTGAGTATACCCCCACATACCACTATCATTCAGCCATTAGCGCTGTTAGTTTTGTGTGAATCGCCGCTTGGAGTGCAAGCCACTTCGAACATTTTATTTAAATTCTTCTCGTCTCGAAAAAACGATTCCTTTCAGGACCATCATGATTTCATATAAAGAAAATCGAAGCTTGATAAATCGGCAAAAGCGCGGGAATGTATAGATTCATTTTCGCGCGATATCATAGTAAAAAGGCGTGTTTGCAAATTTTCTGTATCTACATTTATTTCTGTGTAATTCGATTCAGTTCATTTTGCGTTATATGATTAAATAAATCCAAAAGAAATAACTCAGATTCATGTGGTACTGTTTATTAACAACTAACTCTCGATTCGACAAAGCAAGAGAAAAATATTTACGTTTTTTGTAACTACTGAAGTCGCATATCCGGTGAAACTCGAACGTCTTATCAGGATATTAAAAATAATACCTTGTATACTTACGTAGAATGCCTTAACAAAAAGGAATGTTTATTTTATAAAAAGAAGAAAATTAAAATGCCCCAGTTTTGCTATTTTTACAAGAGCCTTTATTTATTCAGAATGACGTTAAATGAACTTACGGCATGCCATTAAGAATAGTACTAAATGAGTCCAATGTATTTATGTAATACCACGTTTAGCGGGTGCTTAACATGACGTTTCCTTGCATCAGGCCCGGACTAAAGAATTTTTGGCTCTAAATTTTACTTTTTTTATTCTTTAATGATGAAACCGGTTCGGTGGGTTTGTGCTTTATATGTCGTGTAGTTAACACCCAAGCAAAATTTACTTTTTTATTTGATACACCCTGTATTGAACACTAAGGTCTGTTTCAGACGAGGCGGTTTAGTTGATTCAACTAAGTTGCCTGGTTTACTCTCGACTAACTGATTGTCATTAAAGATCTATTGAAGTCGTCGAAGCGGACAAGTTGACTCCGCATGAAAGGGTTCATATCAGTATGCTCCTTGACAACCGTCCGCTCAACTAGTGGAATCAACTAACAGGCCTAACATTAATAATATTTTATTACAGCTAAATGTTGCTCGTTTTACATTTTTTTTATCAATATAATGATGTGAATTACGATTTACACGATTAACGGTTTTTACCGTTCTAAAAAATATCGTTTTTATTTATTTTTGCTTCGTCCCTATTTCCATTGCATGCACTACATACTCGATCAATAAAAATTATTGTTGAACGAACGAAAGGAAAACTAAACCACCTAAAAACAAAAAAAAAAAACATGCAAGGCTAAATAAAAACTAAAATTAATAAGGAACGAATAATTTTTTATTTCGAGCGACAGAAAAACAGGCCCAACATCAATAGCAAGGATGACAAAATTAACTTTGACAATTAGAATTAATTCGAATATTATATCTTGAATACTACATTACCTGTACTATGTTGCCATATGTATTTTCAATGAAAATATGTCGACAAAAAAAAGTTAAAAACGAGATTTTGATATATGAATGATGAATAGTGAGCTATTTCACCCTCCTGCTTCTTTTAGCAAGAACAGTTAGATAAAAAATGCATATTAACTGATTAAATATTGAAACTTTCGGGACTTTATGTAGGTGTCGGATATAAATGCCGTTTTACACCTAGGTATTTATTGCGCAATTTATTGGCCAATTTATACGCGTTACGTTATCACACTGATTAAATACGTGTTATACACGTAAAATTTTAAATTGGCCAATAAATAGCGCAATAAATAGCTAGGTGTAAAACGGCCCTAAGATAGAAATTCTTTATGTCTTTCGCAAATATTTACACACCTTGTATAATAAATTGCTCTAGATGATTCTTGTATATTTTTATTGGGGCTATGAGATCCGAATTTTCAATTTCAAGTGTACAACCAATGGTACACTATTCAATTCCGTAAATATAGCTCTTTTCCATAACATGATCCGGTTTTATTAGTGATGGGAATATTCGAATGCAAAACGGCGAAGTTCTAGATGCCGGACTGTTCTCGAGATCTTCTCGAGTGGTCTCGAGAACAGTCCGGAATCTATCATGAAAGTATTCGAATACTCGTGCTCGTACTCAGATGCTCTGAGTCTTGAATTCGAATGAAAGTATTCGAATACATGTTCTCGGATGTCAGTTCTCGGTTCTCGTTTCACATCCAGCGATCTTTGAATTCGAAAGAAAGTATACGAATATTTATTCTCGTATGTTAATTCTCGGTTCTTGGATTCCAATAGGTGTATTAATTTTATTTGAATGCGTCATCTAGTTGAATAAGTGAGTTGTATTTCTTATTATTTTTACTTTTTATAAATTTGTATTATAAGATTGTCACTACTAAAAACACTATTGGAATTTAGAGGTCGTAAATTTTCAAATTTACAGAAATTTGTTGTACCCATATAATATATGTACTGCTTGAAACGTTCCTCAGAGTATAATAACAGAAAAGATATTTTTTTTAAATATTGATTATTAAAGATTTACAGAGCCAGGATTTTCTGCTGAGGTTGTCTCCCTTAGATCCTTATCATTTTTTTCTATTTTATTAAATATAATTCAAATATTTAGTATTTTTTATTAACGCGATTAATAGCAATAATTGACAAATATTACGATTTATTAGTTTTTTGTCAATTGCAGGTCTTTTATGTAGATTTTGGAAATACTGAATTATTAGCATTTGATAAGCTCTTCCAAATACCATTTAAGTATGTGATTCCAAAAGTAATGGGCAACGCGATTTGCTCTGGCCGGATTAGAAAATGCCACAGTCTCTATCGAAATGAAGTGCAAATTTAAAGATTTCGTCAATAACAGACCTCTGTTCATGAAAGTTAAACCAGCAGCTACGAAATCTGCTTTACCCCTATGCGAATTATGGGACGAGAACAATATTAAAGCAATAGAAATGATAAAACAAGCCGCCTTGTCGTCCTATCCCGAACAGGCGCCTTTGAGCAGAGGTTTGAATCAGGATGTGAGGGTCTGTTTTGTATATAGCTGCAACAAAATTTACGTCCAGCTGAAGTCTAAGGCGAATGATCTTCAACAACTTATGAATGGATTACAAGAAACATGTTACTCCAGGCCCTTATTCGACAGGAACGAATTGAAAGTCGGTTCACCGTGCTGTGTGCTTTTCCCTGACGATAACATGTGGTACAGAGGCGAAATTTTACAAATCGATGGAGAATGTTTTAAGGTCAAGTACGTAGACTTCGGAAATGAAAATATAGTTGAATATGATAACGTAAAAGTACCCTTACCTGAACACGTGACCGCGCTTTGAGACCGCAAGCAATCGAATGCTGTTTAAACGGTTATCAAAATATCGAACCTAATGAGCAACGTGATATTTTATTGGAGGAATTGATATTCGAACAAGATCTAAGCATGAAGGTGGTAGAGATTCAAGGTAACAGGGCTCTGGTAGATTTGTACGATAAACAGCATTACAATGTCGCATCTTTACTTTTGGAAAAGATCGCCAGCGCAACATCAATGGTTAGTCCGCTGTTAATTCAAGATAATCACCGTATAGAGCATAGGAAACGTAGCCCGCCACAGGGGAATCAAAGAGAATTCAGAGATAAGAAACCGTTAAGGTAAGATTGTAAGTCAAATTTTAGTTGTAATAACTTGTTTTAGTTAAACGTTTATCTGTGTATAAAGTTGATATAAAACATATTCTTACTTTACTATAAATTTACATTACTAATATCTACAATATCTTTTTTCTAGGGAACTGAATGATAGGAATCGTGGAGATAAGCAAGAAAACTGGCGACAAAATAAATTTTCAAGGTAAGTGAATTCAAAGTATCTATTTATAATTCGTTTCGCAGTTTGGTTTTTATAACTTCAATATACTTTTAACTATTGCATATGAAATTGATTAAAAAAGATATGATAAGATAAATCAAATAGATAAATCCATTCAAAATATCCTAAAGTAGTAAGATAAGCTCGGAAGGCCGATTTCTACCTAAGCGGTGCGACTGCTCGTCAAAATACTGCTTCCAATTATCTGCTTGTGATTCCATAGCAACAAAATTTTATTTCCTTCGAAAGGATTGAGACGCACCAGCTCTGATATGGGCATCTCGTTCTTTTCATTGGCGCACAAATCCATACTTCCAGTTTTATAAGAATATACGAGCAAATTTGTCGATTTTGAGTTATGGTCGTATTGGACATTTGCTATAAGCTCTGTGTGCAAACTAAATTTTAGTTTAGTTTGTTAAGTAATTTTTTTTCTGCACTTTTTCTAACATTAAGCGTTGATAAAGGTAATACGAATTTCAAACACGGGAATCATACTCTAATTTAAAATGGACAAAGGTAAAGAAAAGTAATTTTATAGCGTGAACATTATCGAAAAGCCTACAAGATCTAATTGTAAATCCTTTGCAATTTAGAAGCAGGGGAGAAAAGGTTGGCAATACGTAGATCAAATGAAAAATAATTATCGAAAAGTACACGGAGCTCAACAAAGTGAACCACTCTTGGAATTTCAACATTATGTGCCACATGTTTGCAATTTACCTTTATTTATGAATGTAAATGTTAAAAGATTAAATAAATAAATGGATGCCACTGTCAGTATACCTTCCTCTTTAAAAATATTCCTACATGCAGCTTGCGGATGTAAACAAACTATAGATCTGATAATTCTTTTCTGAATTATAAAAATCCGCTGTAGACCATTCGCGTGACATGCCTGACCCCAAACCCCAAACCGCTACCATATATGATAATACTGGGTACACTAATCCATAACAAACAGTTAATAGAGAATTTTAAACCTAAAATATAATTAAATAATTTCCCTATGATTATTAATAATAATAACAAAATATAATATCAGTTGTTATTGTGTGTGCGCTTGTGGAGTCACTTAAGCTATTTTCCTAAAATCGCTGAATAGCAAGGAAAGCCACGAAAGAAAGCCTTACTCTCGAAGCAGTACCTGGGAAGCAAGTCCAGGCTCTATTACTGATAGCCAGCTAATTATTGTTATTATCCTTCTGAGTTTGGAAGAGGCAGCCTTCACGTTCTTTCAGTTCCGATAGCTGTACCGTCTTCTGGTAACTCCTCGGTCCTTCGTAAATGATTCTTCAGATGCATAAAATGAACTAAAAACATCAGACACAGAGTAGATAAGTTTCATTGAAGACTTATGTAATCAGTATTGGAATTAATGGCACTGAAAATTTTAATGTTGTCAGCATTTGCTAACACCTTTCTGTTGAAGCAGGTTATTGATCTAAATATTAAAGAGCAATGGAATCAGCGTTGACCCTATAGGTACACCAGAGTAAACACCTCATTTTCCTTTTGTCGTGATTTAAAGTTCTGGCATACTCACTCGTGGACCCTATATAAACAGTCAAACAAAACTGAGAAATCTGCTGCGTGATTTGACACTATTTTGCCGCTATATATACTATTTAGGTGGAAAGCATGCATAAATGCCATCACCCGCAGCGCCACGCTGCTTAGCTAAGAATCGGTCTTAAATCATAAATGTTTATTTAAATATTCATGTGCAATTGAAATAGGAATAAATGTATCCACCTGTATTTCAGAAATGACGAAAAGAAAACGTTTACGCCCAACAAACATAACTTCTTCCAACGCAAAAATACCAGGTAGAGATAAAAGATCATTCACTGTTGGCATCTGTTTGTGCTTACTTTTGGCGTTTCCTATGTTTACTTATTTCTATAATATGCACACTGTCACATTTCTATAATTATTTACTTTCAAATGTTCGTTTAATAAATGTTTACGTTCACAGTTCACAATATATCTTTATGTTGTAAAAAACGTCCTCCCATATTTAGTATTGTTATAAATATTGTTTATCTTGCAGGAACAACGATGATAATTGGAACGAACAAGCTCAAACCGAATCGCAGGATAGATATCACAAAACTAATAACCGGTAAAAATGAACTTATTCTAGTTTAGATAGAATAATAAGTCTATTTTTACTTATAGACATAACGAAGACTGGAGAAGTCCGGAAAGCCCTGCAAACCAAAATTCTTTTGATCATGATGATAGACGGTTGAATCATTCAATTTAATCGTAATTTCATTTTCAAATGCGCCTTTCTTACAGATCCATTGGATCAACGCGGAAAGAATTTTGCTTCTAGGGATAATTTTGAACAAACGAGCAATAACGATAACTATCATAACGCCAAGGACGACTTCGAAAATAAGAATTTCTCTGCAAGAGAAAAAAGGTAATACATTCAACGAATCCGTTAAGTATTATAAAAACTTGTTCTTCCAGAAACGACTTCAGAGGAAAGGGCGGATTTGATAGAAGAGATGATTTCAATAAAAGAGATGGTTTCGAAAAAAAAGATGGATTTAATCGAAGAGGCGGTTTTGAAAAAAGGGACGATTTTAACAGAAGAGATGATTTTAACAAACGAGATGATTTTCACAGAAAAGACGGTTTTGATAGAGGAGACAATTTTGAAAGAAAAGATGGTTTTGATAGAAAAGAAGGCTCTAAAAGATTCAATAGGTAACACTTTCTAAAACATATCATGAGTTAATATCATGAGTATTAAAAACTGTGACACAGGTAATACTAAATACTTCAAAACGCCTTACCAAGTGTTAAAATTAAATTGAATGTTAAAGTATTTGGTAACTTTGTTACAATATTTTTTCCTATTACTAAATTATCTGTTATTAGGAACCAATCAGGACCAAATCGAAAACCTGATTATGGAAAATCGAACAGGTAAATAATTCCTATTTGAATATGCTGAGTGTACCTGTCCCATAACTTTTTTACGTATAGATATTTTAAATTTCAACTATCAAAAGATTCTATATTACACTGCGTCAGTTATAAGTTTAAAAGTTTTGTAAAATATCAGCGATATGTGTCGATCAATCGGATTTATTAAAATTATATTGCTAGTATTAATCAACTTGTTTCGTGGTCAAACGAATTCGGCTCATTAGTTCACGAATGCTTTCGATGTACATCGGAATATCCCTAACCTGTTTTATTACTACATCGAACGTATTGTTGGATAAATTAGCGAAAATGAATATAAGATTTTAAAAACACATTTCAAAATGTTGTTAATAAATAAATTAGAATTTAAGATGGAAATCTCATTAATTCCGTGAAAATACACTCCTAAATTGTCGATTTACTTTTAATTTCATTTTAACTAATGAAGTTTAAAATTTTCAACTTTGTGAAGCTACTTAATAAATCAAAAATTAGTTAGAAAGACCGAAAACCGTAAGTACGAGAGCTTAAATAAGGAATACATACTTTAAAATTTTCTAGGTTGTGTCAAATATTGAATAAAAAGGTTAAAAGTAATAAAAGATCTTCAGATATCTTTTATAAAAGTTAACCTATTACATTATAAATATCCTTTGTTAAGGAAATTTTATAGTGCAATATGTGATCCAAAAAAAATGTGTTGTACAGCTTCTCTCTAAAAAAAAAAGTAGAACTTTCAGAATCGCAATTTTTGTTTACATAATTTTAAACCATATATGCAGTCGTACTTACTTTTCAAACATTTCCATTCATGCCACCTAAAAAGTAGACCAGATGTATAATAAAATAGATAAAGGAAATTAACACATACTAATAGGTTTGTTCTTTTTAGCTGCATTAGTTCAAGTAGTGTACACTAAAGTGTTCTTTTTAGTGCAATTGACGTCAGATACGTCCTTCAGTTTAGCAGTATACCGGTACTCAGTGCAACAGTTCACTGCACTACCTGACCTACCTCCTAAGGTAGTGCAGCGGCAGCAGTTTTAGTTCAGCTTGTCAGCTGACCGTTATTATTTGTAATTTTAAATAAATTTATTAATTCACGTGTTTTCTCTCTTGATATGCGAAGATGCATAGTAAAATGAATGTTATTATAATTGCAAACAATATTTTCTACGTAGTTCGATATCTTTTTACGTGTTCTATTTTTTAAACAAGCCCAAAAACTGGCTTAAGAATTTGTAAACAATTGTAATCATCTAAAATACATGTATTTGGATTTTGTATTGTATTTTTCTGAGATTTTCAAGGTTTAAAATATTTTTTAGGATACACAAAATATTTTTAAATATGTACTGTCTGGGCTGTCAATGAAATAATATATTACCGTCATTCCCTTCATCTAAATGGTGTAATAATTGATGAATTGGTGGCAGTAATACAATATCTTCATCCGATGAATCGGAATCGAACGCATAAATATTAAAAAATTCTTGAATATTATGGAGCGCCATATTTATTACCACGGCACTTTTTTTAACAGTGCAAAGTGCAACACCGCTATCCTAACTTACTTCTAGTTCTGCTCTTTTTGCTTCTAGTACAGTTCTAGTGCAGCACTAGTTAAGCTAAAAAGAATAAACCTAATGTTTCCTTGTGTGCTAGGAACTTTTTATATGCAATAGGAATTTTATTTTTACTATTAATTTAGTAAATTGTGTTGTAAAATTTCTGGGAGAGTTTATCTCCTTTAATTTATTACTTTGCAAACAGAAAAATGTATTTATTAAATTAAGCCGCAAACCATTTGACTCGACTGGAATATATGTGTGCTTCACCAAGCGCGTACACAGCTTGAATTTATAGGGAGGGAGGGATAGTGGAGATGGTATTTTTTTTATTAAAATTATAGTGTCATCATGCATGAGGTAATTACGCAAAAAAAGTAAAACAAGAAGAATGACTGTTCTTCAGATGTAAGATTTTAATTTACAGCTATATTTCGCTGGCTCATGGAAGAGGGGGAGTTAATTAAATTATTATGAAAACTGCTGACGAGTCCTCTGGTTTAATTGGAAAGCTAAATTCTTATTGATCTTAAATTTGTATTGATTTAGTAGAGAACTATTGCAAACATGAAATAAATGCTGACTTCAATTAAGGATACATTCATATAGGACTTAAATGTTGGAATAATGAAGAGAGTTATGGCTCTACCTTGAATGAGAGTTTCTTTAAATTGACAGTTTATGTTTGTATCTTACATAAGACTCACTTAACCTCAACCAGACAAAATGTTATGCTGTCAAAATAAAGGTAACTTAAATAAAGTTCCCTTATTTAAATGAAAAATAGGCGGCCTGTATTTTAATAACGAAATACCCTTAAATTTTAATTAAATGCGCAAGCGCACATGTCTAAATAAGGGATACTTTTAATAAAAGATTTCTAAACGTAGTTTGCAATAACTCTGTGCTATTTACGTTAAAAGCCGCTATCCATTAGTCAAGTAAAGTAAATAATATAATGAGTACCCCCATGCTTCGAATTTTTTTTAGAAAATATACAGAAATAAGAAAAGTTATAGGTCAGGTTCTCTGAGCTAGGACATCCGCTATATGAATCAAAATAATTTTATGTATTTTAGAGGTCTGAACGATAGCCGAAGTAGCGATGAAAACTATTCAAAGCCTAAAAACCGTGATTACAAAAGGTATACTCTTTTTTTTCAATCTCTTAAGAGCAAATTATTAACGTGTCAATAATTTTCTAGAGATGATAGTGAAAAGAGTTGGTCAGACGCATCAGAAAAAAGTTGGAAAAGAGGACCGAAATCTTTCGACAGGCAGAGAAACAACAAATTTGGCGGTGCAAGAAAAGGCTTTTCTCCAACAAACAATGAAGTTATTTCACCAACTGAGGATTGGAACACCAGCACGCTTGCTGACAATTTATCTTCGAGCACAACAGTATATGATTATGCAGCTGATACTGACAAATTTAAAAATTATATAGACCTATCTGGTACAGATGAAACAGTTTCCGTTAGCTGGTTTTATAATCCAATCAACTTTTACTGCCAATTGGATAAATATAAGGTGATGCTGCAGATTATATTCATTGAATTTTAATTATTGAAAGAAAAAAAATTGTAGAACCAATTTAGACAAATGATGGAGGAAATACAGACATGCTATCGGAATCGACAAACTGGATCAGCCAATGATGGAGCGCCGGCTATAGCTCCTTTTTCGGAAGATGGTGCGCTGTATCGTGTTGAAATTCTCAGCAGTCAGTTTAAGGAGTACCATGTAAAATACATTGATTATGGAAATGTAGCTACAGTTACTAAAGTATATCCAATTGAAAAGAAGTACATGGAATTACCAGCTCAAGCAATTCCGTGTGGTTTACAAGGAATATCATCATATAATGATAACTGGCAGGAACCAGATGCTTATTCATCATATTTTGATAAAGATAACTTTAGCTGTCAATTTATTTCACTCTAGAAAATAGGTAAATGGAATTTGTCAATTATTTAACATGGTTAAAGAAATTAATTTACAGATATTCTGTCGACTTGAGCCACGATGGAAATAGTGTTTCCACACTGCTAATAGAGGCTGGTTTGGCATTTTCTACACAAACAACTACAGACATCGATACTAATTTGTTGGTTAGTCAACAAATCATTGTTGTTTTAAAAAATGTTGTTTCTGCAAGTGATATAACTTTGGAAATAGAAAATAGTATTACTGTTAAAGCTTCGATGCACAATTTAAAAGATGCTACTGAAATAAATGAAGATATTCTCAAGCAATGGATTGGCCATTTTGTTATAGCATATATTGACGGTGTTTCGGAAGATAGGTGAAATTATTGTTTCATTTAAATATTAATATTTAGTGTGACAAAAGTATACTTTCAGGCTAGAAATAACTCTATACGATCTGACAGGACAAAAACTTCCAGTTCTAGTGCCGGATGAAGGTGCCTATGATAATGTAGATCCATTGTGCCCCCTGCCAATATATAGCAATAGAATACAAGGCTGTGTATCACATGCTAGTGAAGAATCGATTTATTTACAACCATCTAAATTTTCCCAATCGATTGAACAATTACTAGACGCTTTGTTTGAACATTACAGTGCCGTGACTCAAGAAGAACCTTTGACTCCAGTTGAAGGAGAAGTTTACGCCGTTTTATCTTCAGATTCGAATTGGTATCGCGGTAGTGTAACCGAAATAAAGGACGATCAAGTGATTGTCACTTATGTTGATTACGGTAATTCCGAATCCACGCCTATTACCAATTTGAGGGAGCTTAGTCCGCAATTCTATCAGCTACACATGTTGGCTGTTGAGATTTTAATACCGGGAGAAAAGCAACATTATTTGGAACAAGATATAACTGTTTCTGTAAAGTATGGTTCACTTGGATGGGAAGGACAGATCGTTTCAGAAGAAGTTATGGGTGAGTAAATTCATAAACTGCTACAAACATTAGAGGCTCTGGGCTTCTATTTCTCTTTGTTATTTGTTTCCCTTTTTTTTTTGACCTTTTACTGTGTCAAACTTGTGTAAGTCCATTTCAGTTATATGCGCTTTTGCTTTTTCAAGAAACTTATTCTTTGGTCTTCTTGATTCTTTTTCTCCTTCTCACTTCTTTCTGTTGCATATATAAAACTTTTTTGACAATTCTAGCTTGCTCTAGCATTTGTGTAGTATATCGTAACAAACCTCATCCTTTGTGCTATTTTTGCTTTTTCGTGCCAATCTATTTATTTTATGTTTGTATGTATTCACCTGTTGTCATTCTGTCATCAATGACGACAAAAGACAACAAACTTGAGAAAAATTGATAAGATTTTCAGATAAATATAGGTGTAATTTATCTGAAAATCTTATCAATTTTTCTCAAGTTTGTTGTCTTTTGTCGTCATTCCCACGTTTCGTTGGCATATAACTACAACTGGTCTTATGGTCGTAACGTCTGTATTTTGACTACTCTCGGCTAGTTTTTTGCCCTGAATTTTTTCATACTTTCACTACTGTGCTTCCGTTCATTTTCATCTTCTTGGTTTTTTGATGTAGCATAGATTCATGTAACTTACTATTATTTTGATAAATTTACTTTGATTTATTGCCTTAAAATACCTGTTACAATTACATTGTCTTAGATTTTAATAAATGCGAACAAGATTGGTTTTATTGTCATTGAACTGTATCCTACGGAACCGGAATGACATTATACCTATAATAATACGTTAAGGCATTGAAACAAAAGTGACATATTTCTGTTTCACTTTATCCCATGTTCGTATGTGTCAAATTTAAAGATTATTAATTAATTTTATTTCTTCTAATGTGTTACACTGTTAAGAAGTACAAATACATCGGTATTCGTGGTTGCATATTTCATCAGCTTTAGGTTTTCGTGAGTAACTTTCATTTTTTGTACTCCTTAATTGGTTTTTGTATTTAAAATTAGGTAGCGTTGTGACACTTGATTTAGTATATTAGTTCAGATAACTATGTATGTATGTGTATCTGTGTATATGAGGGTGATGTTACACTGCGACCTAAAAGATCTATTGTGTCCCCTATTCTTGCTGTTTTGCGGATGGCCTTCTAATCCTATTCCTTTCAGAAAGTGTAGGATATCAGAAGACCCCAGGTTAGGTAAGTCCCTCTTCGAATTCACATGCTCCCAGGTGCAACGCCCTTGAGTTGCACACTGCTACGCAATTTGAGAGGGGATGAATGAGTGTTTCATTCTGTTCCCCAATCTGCTAGTTTTGATCCTCCCTTTGTTCCTTCCTAGTGAGGTATTCTCACTTTGGCAGTGGAAGGCTTCTTATGGTGATCCTGAACCAGTTCCTGTTTACCAGCGGTGTCGTCCCGCTTAAGGCTGGGTTTTCACATAAAAAATCTCGTAACAAGTGAAGTTAGATGCAGACAGCTTTCTATTCAATAACAGATGACGCTGCATGAGCGGAATTACGCCAAAATTAAATGTTAAAGAATTATTTCAACAGTAGTGTTCGTAATATTATTTTTGAGATGCTGATTAATCACAGGTAGCCAATTTGTTTATTACTATTTAAATATAATAGTAATTATTACCGTTTGCAGATTTCCTGTTTGTATCTTCAACAACTTCTTATGGTCTGATAGGTTTAACAATACAAGAATTAAAATTTTTTTGCAGATAATATTTATATATTTTTGCATTCGTATTTATTCGATCAAATCATTATAAAACACATTTTTTTTGTTTTGTTTTATATTCAACGCTAATTATTTTCATAATATATGTAAATCCGTGTAGAGCTAGTATTTTTGGTTGCCTAACCTTGCGTAAATATCATGTAAATATATTTCGGTCTCATTTTAACATAGGATTTATCCAATTTATCCAATCAAGAACAATTCATGCCAGAAGAATCAGCGCCACCGACACAAACCGGTGCTCGAGTCATTATAAGTCACATTGATACACCAAGTGAATTCTATTTGCAACTATCTGATGCATCAGAGTCGATCAAGCATCTGCAAGACGAATTACAAGCGCAAATACCTTCTCTCATTTTCATATAGGATTTATCGATACGACCATTACGTAGCTGACAACGTGTGCTGACTCATTCTGAAAATCTGAATTATATAGGAATATACCTTGCTTAGTTCATTTTTTCCGGGCGTTCTCATTGTATATGCTATTTGCTTTATTGTTATATACCTATTTGAGTTTGTTTTTTTATGTACGTCAGTGATTATAAGATATTTATTCGTGGAAAGTTATAGCGGAGGTTATAGTAATTTTGTGTTTAGTTTTAGTGGAGGTTGTAGTTTCGAAATATTCCGAATTGTGATTTATACGTATCAGAAAGAGGATGTCTCCTTGAGTCTAAAATGCCTATACATTTTTTGAACAAATGAAAAGAAAGTACTCTCTTAGAAAAGTTCTGTTTCTAGGTTATTTACGAAGAAGAATTTTTCCTAAAATAACCGGATAGTAGAGAAGTGGAAGGGGAAGTTTCTAAAGGCCAGTTCTGCAAACGTAAAATAAACAGAGGAATGATTATTCTCTAGATATCTGTAATTAATAAATATAGCTTATACTGGTTTAAACTCTAGAGCGATGCTATGCCTTCTTTATTCCAGGTTTGTCAAACCGAGCCTAACAGCGTTTTCGATTAATCACTCTAGAGCACTCTTGGAACACTCGGGCTATAAAATATGTGTTCGGTTTGTCTAGTGACCTTGCTTCTACCACGATTAGCGTGTTCGATTATGTCTGATTGTCTGTTAAAGAGCACTCCGTGAGTGCACCGCAGCAATCTGACTCGTGAGAGAAATCAACATTGAGTAATTGGTAAAACATAACCTACATCATTTTAAAAATAAAATGTGGGAGCAGTGTTTAGCGGTGCTATAAATTCTATCACCTGGTGACAATGATATTTGAAAATATAATCTTTTTGGAGTGATCGCAGTAGGGGCTAGGAGCAATTCGGAATAAGGAGTGTATTCGAAATAAAAAAAATAATCGTCAATATTGTCACTTTAAGGGTGCGCTTCAGATGGTGGGGATTCGTAAGATCAAAATGGCTACGACGCCGCTGCATTGTGCATGTTTCAATGGCTTATCTAATAATCGTTCGAAATTTTAAAACCAGATATACTCAGTTGGTTGCCTATTTACATGGACTAGATCTTCGATTTCATGTTACCGTCTTGTCTTTGACAGAAAGATATAGGTTTCATATTTACATTCAACGAAGGGCAGCACGAGTACACACCTGTCGCGTACTCGTATTCACCCAAAATATACCTACCTTTGTCGTTTTACACTTTCTCATAGATATCTAACAGATGTGTTAATAGATTTACGAAAGCGAGATATTCTTACCCAGGGACGCAATATTGATCTTATGTAAATCTGTATTTACTTAAAACGTATACCTATGTTCTTATACTTGCTTCGTATTTTAGTTAAGTTATAAAATTTTAATGTAAGTTTTAGGTTTATCTGCTTGATATACGCCTACGTAGTCAATACAACGTTATATTCTAATTTGATAAATAATAAACATTATCATTATTATTATGATCCTTAAATTCCATTAAACAATGAATGATACAGTCATATCTACCCTAATAGCCCAATTTCCCGCCACTATTTTTAGTAAATTCAACGTAAAGGCATTAAAATAACTATCAAATACAAAATAGTAGGTAATTTTAAGTTTCAACGTTGAAGTTACTAAGAATAATTGCGGGCAATTTAAATTTGGCTATGAAGGTAGCCCATAAATGTCAAAAACTACAGGTTCTTACCTAACTCTTTCACTTTACATTTATATACAATTTAGTAACAGGTATAGAAAAAACGTACCTGAATATTGATAAATATTCATGCAAAACTTTAACAAAGAATAGATTATTATGTTCAACTTGGTCTTCCTTAATTGTTAATTTCCAACCTCCCAAGAACTAAGTGTCACAAAGAAAAATATTTTAGATTTATTAAACGTGCGCACACCGTGCAGTATCCCGACATTCTACCTTCTCCCATTCCTTGTAAAAGGCCTGGAATCAAGTCGGCGTTGGTTGAAGTTTTTTGCTTATTATTCTAATTTTTCTTTTGTGTCATCTACTAGTAGGCATTCTTAATTGTTCTAGTATTTGTACTTTATCAGGAGTATTTTACAATTTGATGGACATTTTGTATTTCATTGTCGGCGTGATAATCTTCTATTTTTCTTTAATTGATTGCCTAGTTAAATTATATTTTCTACTTGAACACCATTTATCAAAGCATGTTGTTATTTAGAAACCGAAAATGCTGCTGTTCTTCCACAAGCGCAAGACGAAGCTATGGCAGAAGTGGATGTGGTTGAATCTACATCCAATCAGGAACAAATCATGCCAGAAGAATCAACGCCACCGACACAAAGCGGTGCTCGAGTCATTATAAGTCACATTGATACGCCAAGTGAATTCTATTTGCAACTATCTGATGCATCAGAGTCGATCAAGCATCTGCAAGACGAATTACAAGCGCAAATACCTTCTATGCCTAACCTAGAAAACCCAACAGCAGGAGTTCTGTGCGCAGCACGCTATTTCGTATGTCAACAATGGTACAGAGCGCAGGTTTTAGACGCCGATGACGATATAACGACTGTACGTTTCGTCGATTTTGGCAACACCGATGTTATAACCAACCCACAGGTTCATATAAAGACTTTACCTAGTGAAATGCTTTCGATCGAATTTCACTCGAAGTTGTGCAGTCTGAACGTTAAACCTACAGGTGAGGAATGGAGTGCTGCGGCCATAGAACTTTTTCAAAACTATACCAGCGTGGAAAACTTGATAGCAGAGATCATTCATCAAGATGAAAAAACTACATTTGTTGAATTGTACGCTGACGGAAAGAATGTCGGAGAAACGCTAAAACAAGAGGGTCTAGCTGTGGATTTGCAGCTGGAGACAGAAAACAACTCAACTGGATTTATCAGTCATTTAAATTCACCGTCCGAATTCTGGATACAACTAGAAAGTTCTTGTTCAGATCTTGAATGGGTGGCTGATCAACTTTCAAATGCTGATAACTATCCAGCTTTAGAAGATCTAACTCCGGGTTCTTTGTGCGCAGCAATTTTCTCTGATGATGATTCATGGTACAGGCGCGTATATTATCCAATACAGTCGCAGGTAAGGATATTGTTTAAACTATCGTCTATTACGCCCTCTAACACTTATTTTCACCTAGGCTTAGAAGTAATTTTTATCGATTATGGTAATTCATGCTCGTGCAATGGACTTCGTGAATTGCCTGAAGATCTGATAATGTTATCACCTCTAGCGCTTAAATGCAGCCTGCAGAAACCTAATGGTGTTCTTCAATGGTCGCAAGCCGCCACCGAAAAGTTCAAGGAAATATCTGCAGATGGCGCTACCGTTTTTGATGTTAACGTATTGACACCAGAGGAGACATCTATCGTACAACTGACTTACAACGGAATGGATGTTAGTCTACAGCTCGTACCGGAGACGCGACAGTGTTTTGTCACTTACGTCGATTCGTTGGAAAGCTTTTGGGTCCAATTTATGGACGATAATGCTTTAATCGAAAATATGACAGCAGAAATGGAAAATGCCGATCCTTGGCCGGTAATAACAGATCCAGAAGAAAACAGTTTGGTTGCTGCGTTATTTGAAGATGGTGTCTGGTACAGAATGAAGAATTTGGGACAACGTGATGTAGAATACGAAGGTTTCTTCATAGATTATGGCAATACCTGTTTTACGTCAGAAATGAGGCAACTTCCTGAAGAATGCGCCGCAATAAAGCCTTTAGCGACGAAGTATAAGCTGGATATGTTGCCTAGAACGAAATGGGGCGGAAAGTCTGAAGAATTGTTTAAGAATATGACACAACATGGTGAGTAATTGAGAATGGACTTATACGAGATTACCTAATATAATTTTTCTTTGTCACATAGGTGCTACGATGTTCGATGCGGAAATAGTTTCTGAAGATACTTTGAGATTGTATTTAAATGGAGTTGATGTTAGATCCTATTTAGAATGTGTAAAATGCACTCCTTCACATCATTACAAAGCAGTCCGAAAAAGAAGCCGGCACAGTCTGTTCCAGAAACAATTCCAGCAGGAAGTGAAATAGATGATGTTATAAAAACAGAAATAATAATTGAAAGTGATGGCAACATAACGCACGATGATGTGAAAGAAGAACAATGGTTGATGAAAACGCAGTCCCAGAAGAAAGTATAAAACCTACTGATGTAAAAGAAAATAGTGCTTGAAGACAGTGCGAATGCAATTGGAGAAGAAATCGTAATACCGGAAAATTTGCTAGTAGAAGACGATGCAAACGCGGTTCCAGAAGAAGGTACGATGCATAATGATGTAAAAGAAGAAATGGTCCTTGATGATAATGACATCAGCATTCCAAAAGAAAACCTAATGCTGGTTGAAGATAATGCGGCCATAATTTCAGAGGAAAATATAACTCATGACGATGTAAAAGAAGAAACAATCGTAACTGATGATGACAAACAAAATCCAAAAGGAAGCATAATGCATGGTAATTTGAATAAAGATTTGCTGCTTGAAGATGGTGCAAACCGATTTCAGAAGAAACTACAACGCATGGTGACGTAAAAGAAGAAATCAAGTTTGACGCTGACGACAGCAAAACTCCAACAAAAAGCCTAATGCAGGATGCTTCGAAAAAAGAAATGCTCATCGAAGATAATGCAAATACAATCGCAGAAAAACGTATAACACGTGATAATTTAGAAGGAGAAATAAAAGTTGAAGGTGGTGATAAAGTTCCAGAAGAAACGTTAATTCCGGATAATTTCAAAGAAGAAACTTTTTCTTCTTTGAATTTAAGGGGAGATGAAGAAGGTGATGAGAACGCCCAAATAAATGAACCCACTTCAACTTCCAGTAAACATACTTCTCCAACGAAAGCCCGTGATAGATTAAATGAAGAAAATAAACAAGACAGTAGTAATTCGAGTGGAAATATAGACAAGACTGAAACTCAAACTAATAATTAAAGAATGTAAAAATATAGATATTAAAAAGATTATAGAAAGTCAATTAGAAGATGTTATTGAGAAAGTAACCTCCAACTCTGCTATCGCAGTAAATCAAACACAACCAGCTGTAGATAGATTAGAACCTCAATGTGATACAAGCAGCGAAGAAGCTCGTAAATCTGTCCCTGCTAATCCTCTCGGTGAATTAGATGTTAAGGATAAGAAAACAATAGAATGTAATAAACCTCCCGAAATTGCTATAACAGATAAAGAAGATGCGTGTGATGAGAACAAATTAACTGTAGAAACTAGTGATATTGGACATTCCCCAGAGAAAGACAAAATTAATAAAGAAGCTCCAACTGATGGATAAAATAAAACGGAAATTATAGAAGAAAAACATTGTTTTTAAATTTTACTATACACTGTATACATGAGACATGTGACGCTTATATATTTTCTTATTTTAGTTTTTTTTTTAATACGACGCGCTTTAACCTTGTTCGAAGAGTTATCTGTTGTTGAATTTAACAAATATTTTTGATATGATTTTATACCATAAGATGCACTATTCTTATTTTAATTCATTTTTATGGCGCGTATTTGAATGTTAAAATCAGAAAATATTTGTACTAAATTATAAACAATCATAGATATTTTCATTGTGTAAAAATGAAAACTATTCATCTGTTGTTATTAAAGATTAGTGGATGCTATTTTATTTGGTTTGTAGAATAACTTTTTTACACAATAAAGTTTAAAAACGTATATTTGTATATTTATTTTCCATACAAATTATGTTAATAAAAAAAGGTACATAAACTAGAAAATTTAACAAGTATGCAAAAAAGTCCATATTTATAACAATGTAAATTATACAGATTATAATTGTTAATTGTTGGAATAGTTTTACTGCATAATATTAATAAAAAAAGATATTCTAATATATCACATGACTTTATATAGTACAATTCGTTATAAATTTAAACTATATTAATTATTAAACTTTAAAAATTATTTTGGTAGAAAAAATTATCTAACATCTATTTACGAAAACTAATTTTCTGTATATAAAATTCGGTAAAATTTCTTGTTGGACCACTAGATTGTCAAAAATTATTAATATACATTAAATTCGAAAATAAGTATTTACGACTAAAGTTTTGATGATTTTCCACCAAACGGACAGAAACTCTGTTTTTTGGGCCACTGCTGCTGTTTTACTTTTGTTGCTCCGAACGATGCTAAGATCAAAAGATTTCGGCTAATTTATGAACCCTTATCTACCCAGTGGAAACGGTTGTATTGCATTTTCTAGCTTCAATCTGATCTCGTTTTACTAAATATAGTCGTATACGAATTTTTTTAGATACAAATGATTTACAGCTACGGCTGGTGCATGCGTCATCGAGAAGGCTATGATACAGATGGAATTTCTTCGTATAACTTTGTGACATAGCATTTTACACAAAATAAAACTTTGATCATGTCATGAAACTGTGGTAGTGCTGCTTTTTTCTCTAAGAATAATCAAGACATATGAGTCATTATTGTTAAATAATCTGTCTGGTAGAAAAGTACATCTAGGTACACTGCCCGACAAACTAATATCGTCTATAGCGTAGTGACTATCAAGCTGCTCATCATTTGAGCAAGCGCGCGTTTGGCTGCCATCGGCTTATGCAGGTAGGAGGTTTATTGAGATACCTATACGTGTAAAAAACTTGCAAATTATAAAAATCAGATATGAGAATTCGCTGTGAGCACAGTGTTGCCAACCGTCAGGAAGTATTTCCCCCTAGATCATGTGTCAAATTCCTCTTGACCAAGCACTTTATCCCCCCCCCAAAGATTGTACTTGAAATTTACAGTATATTAGAAATCTCCCTAGTAACTAACTTTAAATTCCCTGCCATTGTTTTTAGTGAATTCAACGTAAAAGTATTAAAATAACTATGGATGTAGTATAGGTACAAAATAGTGGGTCATTTTATGTTTAACATTGAAATTATTGAAAATAATAATTGTGGGAAATTCAAAATTGGCTATTTGAGATTCATTAGTGTCGAGTTTCGTGGTGTGCTGCGTATCACTAGATATTGCTGAAGGTTGAAACATTATAGAAATTAAAGAAAATATAACTTTATTTGTAAAAAAAAGGATCAAATTTGTTATTCATTTATAAAACTCCATTTTAACAAATATAGTAACTAAAAAAGTATCTCTTAAAGTGTCCCCTCACCTTAAAAGTTTACCCCAAATTTAGGGGAAAACCCCCCAAGTTGGCAACACTGTGTGCGCAACGACATTAATTTTGTCAGGCAGTGTACATACAAAGCATCCGTTTTTCTTTCAAACCTTTATCTTAGCAAACATTGCAGTCATGTAGCATGTCTTGTTTCCTCATGCTCATTTTTCCAAATATATTCTTGGTCAATAAGTTTGAAAAACATATTTTGCCTCGCAGCGCAATTTTATATTTATAAAGAAACCATTTTTACAATATATTTATTTGATCTTTATATGATATAGGGATCCCAAGTTATATATATTTAACTGTTCCGCCATATCAATTAAGGGATAATTCTATTTTCTACAAATACATATTTGTGATGCGCAATGAGAAGTAAATTTCATTATACTTTATTGTTTATTATGAGCATCCGACGGTACTGCAAATATTCTTGTTTGCAAATCTTATCCGTCAGTTTTAGACAATAAATAACTTACTTAATTTGTTTAAGGGTAATAGTGTTTTTATTAGGATAATTTTGCCGCTACTATATGTATCCTAATGCGTAGATTCCAAAAGCAATTTAAAACAAAAATATATATTTGTATAAAAGTGTTCATGATAAAACCTGTGTAATATGTGTTTAATGTAATTTATAAGTACACTTATAAATATCATATATTTATAGTATGTACCGTGAATCGAACCGCAGCAACCGTGGTTACGGTGACCTCCGTTTTTGCGTACCGTAAATCACCTGTTCCTGAAAATTTGTAATTCACGAAACGCGGTTACTGAAAATGTGAGTTACGGTTGCAACCGCAGTTACAGAATTAGAAGTTGGTTTGTTGTGGTAAGTATCGTTTTACAGGTATCTACAGGTACAATCTGTTATGGTTATGTTGTGTTGTATATTCTGTTCCGTGAATAACCGTATTTTCAGGGAACCTGTAACTACCAGACATTAACCGAAACCACGGTAGCGGTTACTTCAAATCATTCGCGGTACATAGCCTTAAATTTAATTATACAGCGCTTAGTGGACATTGTCTGTGATATAAGACAGCAAATTAATGTAATTACAAATACAATGGTTGTAGGTGTTTAATAAATCTATCGGTAATACTTAGATATGTACATCATACTACAACATATTCTTTGGGATACACCACTAACTGTAAGTACATTTTACATAGTACAAAATTACTATGGAATATATCGTACTTTTTTCCTTAAATTCCTTATTATTACAAGGAAATTCCAATTCGCTAAAACTATTCCAACAATTCACTAACATATACGTTATAACATTAAAAATTAACTTGTTCTTTTTAAAACAAGGAAGTTTACAAGTATGAAATATATATATATGTATATATAAATAATGGAGAAGAGGTTTTACATGTATCACATATCCTATCACAACTAATTCTAATAAGAAGGAGCATGTATTAGATTAACACTCTCGCTGATAAGAGAGAATATAAGGAAACCAATGTAGTATACAATCTACACTATATAATGGAAGCTAAAATATATAAAGTACAAAAACCAACTTAAAGCGTGTAAATAACTTACACAACCTCTATGAGTTATATACAAAAAAAAAATAACAAACGGCAACTTTTAGCTTTTCTTTATATACGGTATACATACGCAAGTGGTCACGAATGTCAAGAAGAAAACAACAAAAATACTTCTTTCAGTACATGGTAACATAACATCCAATACAATAATACTGCAGAGGCATTTTTTAACCACACTGCATTTATATGTAGGAATGTTGTATTAATAAAATACATTTAAATCATTAGTCTATAAGTACAAAAGCTTCTGTCAGAGAAGGAACATTCACAAGAACCAAACTTTATATGTAGGCAAGACTTCGTTACAATAAATGACAATACACACGGAAAAATATTTAAACTACAAAAATTAAGAGGCCATAGATAAATTTAAAATAACATGGCGAAGATAAATAAGATCTACTTTTTATATATTATTTCATAATTAGAATTCACCATGAAGTGGTCGTGGTACAATTATAATCTCAATTACCACATTACGTACATTTTCCTATAATAGCCTCATTTACAATTACACCACTGTGAACATACAATTAATAAGTCTGTGTTCTACAATTTTACATATAGCTTGACACATTTATGGCAACAAAAAACACAAGTGGTTTGTAAATTATAAAGAAATAATTAAATGTGACGATATGATAAGCTAAAAACTTTAATCAGTTTAAGCAATTAATGTAAAAATGCATTATTTATTTTCATTATTTGTACATAAGTATAATTGTATAATATAAAAATTAAAACAAATGTTTTGTTTCATTTATATAAATCTCGCTTTGTGAATAAAATTTAGATATTTTGTAATGAATGGTAAATCTCCTATGTATGTAAAGCTATTCTTACTAGATTTAAGAAGATAATGTAATTACAATTTTAAATTCATAAACTGCTGTGTATTTTTGTTTTTTAATTTCTTCCTATAAGATTTTAATATTTCAAATGGATATACCAAATTGGAATGTACAATTTACAAAATAAAAAAAAAAAACTGAAAGTGTACATAATTATATCTACTACATACAACAATCAAGAAAAAAATATAAGCTACACCACAAACAAGCAAAAGTTAATATACGTACACTACAAAATTTTATTCTAATTATATTAAATATGCAAGAGTAATAAGTGAAAAAAACTTTTTACAAGCCTATTTTTCTTCTGACAACAAAAAGAACATACTGAATAATATGTTTTCTCTAAATAAATAAACATTTCATATGTAAAAATAATTTACAGTCAAACAAATAATTAACTTACACCCAAGTACTACATGCCTAGTTTGTATCAATTGTAATTAATCAGCAAGATTTAGGCCTTTCGCGAGCAGGAGATGCAGAAACAGACCTGTGACAGTGACATACAAAAGAGCAAATGCAATTACGATATTTATGGATGCACTCACCTAAGTTCATAATTAGGTAATTCACCTTGTTGCTCTAAGAACTTATTAAAATCAATATTCTTTAATACCTGGAAAAATTAATTAATTTAGTATTGCATAAGACACAACCATACGAACCACCTGTGAAGGATGCAGAAAACGTTGAGGTATCCGTGTTATACTACTAACAGAATGAGGAGGTCCAAAACCTAAACCTAACAACACCGTTTCAGGATCCGGTCGTCGTGATTCTAAAACCGATTCAACACTAGAACAGTAACTACTGTTGTCGTCAGACTGTGCGGAGAGTTCCCTGCCGAGCAAGGTTAGATGTGGACGTGCTTTAGCGGGTGATGAATTCGTTGGAATGTTTGGTAATACAGGCGTCATTGGTGGCTGTGGCAAGGTATTTACCCATTGTTGCACGGTAATCGGAGATTTTTTCATCTTTCTAGTGAATTGCCTGGAGATAAATTACTTTAGTAGGGACGATATTAACATTAAATTGCTATTACGTTTATCGCTATTGGCAGTTTCCATTACAATTGTTTATTTTAACAAGGCAATTCCGTAACGTAAACATAAAATACGTGCAAGTTTATAGTCGACTCCAGTAAATGCTGTAAGCTGTAACATTCTAACGTCACATCTATTTATCAAATGTGACATGACAACACCATGACAGATGACAAATGACGAGTTTCGTTCAGGTTGTCAAATACAAGAAACACAAAGGAACTATTAGGATCAATAAATTTCATGAAGTGAGGCAATTTAAACTTGTTTTTGCACTATCTTATTTTTTTTTATGTTAATTATGCTGCAAAATGCTGTAATCCTAAGTTGGTTTGTTGAAATATGTATTTTGGAATATGTTTACATTACACTTATGCCAACTTACACCTTTTAAAATAATCATAGAGAGTTCATGACAACTGACAACTACAGATTCTTATGGGACATTCCTCCTTATTCTTTCCAACTTATATAAATGCGTGTTTTTCTATCTTTTACCATGTTGGATTACAATAGGTTTGTTTGATTGTCTTTAAATCGGAAACATATCTGTACTAAGAAAACTGAAGGCACAAGCTATAAAAATAATTATGAACTATCTGTGGATTCCAGCCAATGAAAATCACACAAGGCAAGTGACCTATATTGACTTATCTCTTCACTCTTCTATTTCCTAATTTCCTTTTAAACAGTGTTTTCCCGAGAGTGAAGATCATGAGAGAACATCATAGACTGTTCTCCCATCGAACAAATATAGGAATAATGAATTGAAAATAAAGCAAAACTTGTTTAAACATGTTTTATTAATATGATATGACGCACTGATATGGATTATGATCAAAGCACATAACTAACTGATATGATTAGCGATGGTCACTGGGCGGGGGCGGTTGAGAGACTCTTCCGGGAGTATCCTGATTCAACTGGGATGCGGTAACACTGCGGGTTTGCAAAGTGGACGTCGGCGGATCATCCAATAGTTGACGTAATCGTTGCAACTGAGCCTCCAGCTGCCTGTTGTGATCTTCCAAGATTTGCATTCTCGCTTCTAATCGTCCTTTGTGCTGCCTCAATAGCCTAGCTTCGGCTACGACATCGTGCTGAGCCTGTACAGGGTGCGGCGCGCTACCTCTTTGTAACTGTTCATATTCCTGCCTTAAGGCGGCATTTTCCACTTCCAATTCTCTAATCATTTCTTGCAGCTCCGCCCTCTGTTCCTCGTCGATGACGAGCATCAACTGTCCCGGACTGGCAGGCGCGCCCTCTAACGAATGGCATAAATCAGCGATCAATCGGTGTTCGTCTTCGGGCGAAGAAGCGCGTAATTCAACTTCAGCCAAACGGCTGGCGTATATTTCCAATCTTGAATGCATGTCGTTGTGCTGAGGCGACGCGATAGGACTTTCTAATTCGTCCCCTTCTAATACTGAACGGACGGGGAGATACCCGACCCGCGGGTGCTTGAGAAAATGTCTCTTGCTCTTGAATTTATTTTTTAAGGCGCGCGTGAAATCCCTGACGTCTTCCGCGGAGGTAGTTGCTGCACAATATTCGTGCATCGGGTGAGATAATTTGTGGCCTTTGGTTAATCGGCCGGCGAAGAAACAGGCCTGGCACATATCGAAATTAAAACATTTCAAACATCTGTATCTCAAACCGACTATGGGATACTGTTTGCAGGAGTTGCATTTGGCTTGATGTTTAGCAGTTTCTGCAGCCGCTAAACGGTGCAACACCGGAAGCCAAACTAACGACTGCGGTTCCTGTTTCAACCACGCCAAAAAGTGCGCTACTTCCAGGTCATCTCTGTCGCCCAAGCAACTGCGAACGCTAGGTTCAATATTCGAACCTCCAAATGCCGCCACTTCTCCTAGCTGACGTGGCACTTGTAGAACATCATGTAACAATAAACCCAGCTTACGTTGATCAGCTTTCTGCTGAGGATCGGCTATTAACCGGAACAGATATCTATACTTATCTTCCAGATGACCTTTTGATAAAATTGTCAGACCAACCTAATAAAAAAAAAAGAATCGTAGCCATTTTTTCTACTACAATTATAAAAAAGTTTTGATAAAGCCTACGCATTTATATGCTACTCACTCCTGCTAAGCCAAATCTCCCCATAATCGTCATTATGACAACGGAAAAATCCGGTTATCACAATTGTTTAAAGCAAGATTTGAACCCCGACTTCCGTAACAGCCGAGACTCTTAAAGCACTCGACCATCACAGGCGCCTACTTTCAATATACAGGGTGTATGAATAGTATTGCACCAAATGGAGTTAGGTTAAAACTATTTGACATTCGACATATTTATTATGGGAGCAAATTATGCATAAGTAAAAACGAACTATACAGTATATTTCAATGAAAACTATTCACCCTGAATAATATTAAAGAAAAGGCTTTTATGGAAAAATACGTCAAAAATTATATAAAGGGGATTCCCTTTTACTCATATGTAACTTTGTAATTTGGCGTAGTTATAACTTTATTCCTCTCCCTCCCATTGTCAGCAACACCCTATTTTTGTATTTTTCGATTCTCCAATAAATAAATTCCATGTATTCAAAATCACACATAAGATGTAATGTGAATCATTTAGGAATTACGGATAAATTCAATTTGTAACGATAGATAGTTTGATATATTGTAATTCTCAAAATTTAACTAGAGTGTAGGAAAGCAGAGGGTAATAAAGAACGTGGCGCTGTAAAATAGAAACAGAGCCGTGTCTCCCACCATGCCTAACGCCCAATATCGTTTCAACATTGGCATCGGTGCGTATTGCAAGGTCATTTTATGCATAGTATAAGATTCCTATACTAAAATTAAATTTTGTCGACTACAGTATAATATACAATTGTTTGTAGTAAGTTGTCATTAAGTTACAAAGTATTGTCAAACGTCACGAATGTATGAAAAAGTTAGGTTTCTTTGTGTCTAATCTAATCAACTAGCAAACACTTTTAATCAACAATCTCCAGTGAGAGCAACAACCCCTTGTAAGTTTGGCGCCTAACGTGGGGCCAACTGACAATACTTTATTTTCAATTTAATGAAAACTTACTAACACAATTATATATTATAATATATCAAACTATCTATCATCACAAATTTAATATCAGAAACAGTTTAATTCAATTAATTGCCTGTACTAACCTACTAACAAGGAGACTGCGAGCTCAGTATATGGCCGATCGAGTTGAAAAAATTGAGGTGATTCTTGAAGCCCAAAAGAAAAAACGGATATGGGTGCGGGAGTTTTTGTGAATAGGCGTCTGATTGGTAAAAAAAAACGATTACTATCGATAGTCCAATATCAATAGTTATCGGTAGTTGACTATCGATAGTGCCCACTACTAATATTTATATATAATTTACAACAAAGAGAGACGCCCAAATTTAATAAGAACAGGACAAACATCGTTTTAATATGCTATTTATTTTCCTTTTCTGAGTAGCCTAAAGGTTTGTGTTATTAGTCATCAACTATTCATTGAGTGGAACTAATTTCTTTTTTTTTGTCAATGCAATTCTGAAGACATAATGGGTCAGTAGAGTTGTGGGCACTATCGATGGCGACTATCAATAATTGTAACTATTGATAGTTGACTGTCAAAACTGTCGGAAACGATAATTAATAATTAGGTGTCTTGATAACACATTAAAAAAAACGTAAGTTTGTTTGCCTTAAAGCTGTAATACCTATTACGTCAATCATGAAAATATGAAAATAATAAATCTGTAAGAGCTGCAGCCAGAGAATATAACGCTGCTTATCCCTGAAGAAATGCAAGACATAAGTACGCAACTGAGTTGCACAAAAAAAAAGCGGAAAACTTAAAATTATTCAGGATGGATAATTTTTGATTGAAATGCTTCATAAACAACAGTGAAATACGCACTGTGTGCTTAAAAACCAATCTGCTAGGCAACCGGCCGCCATCTTTAAATATGGCAGAATCCAAACCATGGCATTGCATCATATACCGTATTGTATTTCTAAATCAACTAATTACTAAATAACAGCCAAAGTAAACCTATGTTGCCATTAAAAAAAAGTCACAATGGCTGCCTTTCAAAAACACAAATCGCACAAAACAAATTAATTTTATTTATTAATGCATAATAAACTAAACATCAAATCCGACATGTCCGTTTCAACATGATCCCATTCGGTGCAATATTATTGTAGCAGCAATCAACAATATTTCCCTGCCCTACTAATCTAAACAAGATAATGGAATAAAGAGACGTATTACTAGGTTTGTTTATGGAAGTCAAAGCTCACCTTAAAACTTAGAACTCGTAATTGTCCGGTACGTTGACTATCGTAAACATTTAGCAACCAGTTCAAGGCCATATCCACGCATAAAGGAACGTCGACCAATGTGGGATATTGTGCGCAAGCATTCGTGTAAATCGCTCTCAGTACCAACATCATATCGGCGACATCTAATAACTTATCGTTTTGGCCGCGTAGGCCGTGGAGGTCGAAAGATTCCGAAGCTGCGCCCAACGTGACAAGATCTAAACACAGCTTTTTTTGTATAGCACGCAATTTCAGCGCAGTTCTGTAAGCGGAGAATCGAACCTCGTTCAACTGCAGCAGACACGTGGCCAACTCGATCATCTGTGGATGATCCCAATGCGTGGTTTCCATGCCGTGGTTTATGTAATACGGTACTTTATTTGGAGTTGTCGCCCTTTCCCATGGCGGCTGCACGCTAGAGGGGCCCGGAGATATTTCACCTAAAATTCAAACAATATTGTAGCACAAACGCCTATTTTTAAATTTGAAATTTAGAGTTTCCCGCTGTACCAGTAGATGGCGCCACCCTTAGGTCGCGAGACTGCTTACAGAGGGCGCTAGTATACGGTGCGTCAATTCGCAATGGAAATTTCTAGCGTGAATGACTCGAACCTTCAGGAAACATGTAGATTTTTTCTCGCGTCCGCGCGGCAAGTATAAGAATACACATGTGAGTTGGGAGCTAGGGAGCAGTCAATCTATATCGGAAACACGTAGCGGGCAGTGGAAATATATCTCAGTGAATATAAATCGGAAAATAAATATTAGTAATTAATTAAGTGAATTAAATAAATGTTTATTATTTATTAATTAGTATTAGTATTTTTATTATTTTATTAGACTTTAAATGTTTATTAAATATATCGTCGTGGTGATTTTTGTACCCCGAAAACGTTACAATATAAAAGAAAAAACGAATCTATCACTTGTAATATGAACAGGCTAATGCTAATCCAGTGGTACACATAGAAAAAGGAGTCAAAAAAACAGCCAAATGCAATATGGCGTCAAACAAGAAAATTCTTTATATACTTAACAATTTAACAACGTTCGCGGTAAGTTCTAAAATGGCTTTTTTAGTATGTGCTTATAAAAATTTGATAGAAAAAAGAACAATTTTTATTAATTATTTTTTAGTGGTTTATGAACGACAGATAAGCTGTATGGTTTCAATTTTTTTCGATTTATTCTGTTAGGTTTGGCGTGTAATACAGTGATACAAACGTTTTTGGCGGTTCAGTGCTAATTTATATTTTATTTATGTTGTTAGTTTGATGTAATCTATCTTTTATGTGATTGTTTATGAAATATGTGGGATAGTTTTTTTTCACATGCTTTTATTTTTTTCAAGATTTTCTTGCAAATTGGATGTTTCTGAAAGTGCATTAGGAACGGTGAATTAGGCTGTTTATGACACTAGTTTTATAATTGAAGTTAATTAATTAAAATTGAGTTATCTTTCAGCATGTGCAGGTTTAAGGAACCAATATGTATGTATGGTTTGGTTTTCTCTCATTAATGTCTAAGAAAATTTACTATTTTTTTGATTTCCCTTTTCTATAGTGAATTGTATTTTCGGATGGAATAAATTAAATGTTTAATAGCAACAGTTCGCATTTTTTTATTGCGTGCAATAAAAATAGCGCATACTCTGTTCCGTGTATTGCACACGCAATACAAATAAAATTGCACCCAGCTGATCGAAATCCATTGAATGCGCATCCGCTAGTTTTATTGCATGCAACTGTAAAGCTTTAGTCTAACGCGATAACAATTCAAATTTAACAATTGTTGCATTCCATTAGAAATAAATGTTGTGAAGCAAAAAAAAAGTGTAATTAAGAGAATTTTGCCGTAATATTTAACTTTCATATCCAAACATTACAAGTTGCCTTACTTTTAGGACGCTCTGTAGAGTCAAAGATATTTTTAATAAAATAAATTTTACAAAACCTATACAGAAAAGTATTTTTTTTTAATTAAAAATAGTGTAAAATAAATAATTGGGATTAATGTTTTAGAAAAGGCGCTTTAAAAGTTTTGGGGAGTACTTAAGTTTCTTATCTAGACATTGTCTATTGTAGAATTCAGCTTAAACCTCGAATTAGTGGTATTTTTTCCGTTAATTGTTTAGGTATTTTTCCTTTTAATCAGAATATTACTTTGTGAACTCTGTGTTAATTGCTTTTAATTCGCTGAAAGAATCAAGTTTCAATTTATTATTATTATTTATTCTGATTTAAAAATACAACTAACACGCTCACTAACAAAGAAATCATTGGAAATTTTGTTGTGTGTTAGTTATGAAGCGGCAAATAATTTTCTGCACCAAAGCGGCGACATAGCAACAAACGGTCCAGAATATAAATAACCTACCTTGACAGCTGCTTGTTAACACTTCTCTGCGTTCCCGTATAGCTGCTTGCAATGCCCTGTATCTCGCTGTACAATCTTCTAATTGTGTTGCGGAACTTTGAGGTAGAGCCGGTCCTAGCATAGCAGCTTGTGTTCTTGCCTCCTCCAACAGGCGCTGTAGAGGTGGTAATTGCTGCTCCAGAGTTCTCAAACTAGTCAATAGTTCCCTTGCCTCAGCTGCGCTGCGAGGGCCACTCCAGGACAATGTTGCACGTTCTAATCTTCCTACAGCAGCAACAGCTTCTTCGAGGTTTACCGTTAATTGCTTTATTTTCTAATAATAGAAAAAAAGTGAAAACTATTAATCGTATATACGTTTTATTTTCATCAGCCAATTATAGCATTCAAGAAATCAGCGATAATTGACCTACTTTTAAACGAGATGCGAAATAAATAAATTTATCGCCACTTACAGCTGCGTTCTGTTCGAATCTAAGAGCCAACTGGTCAGATCTATCAATCAGAGCATTCCACTTATCGGACAATTTAACCAATTCCCTTCTTAAGTTTCTTGCCAAATCACCCGAAGGTTCGCTTGCTACGAATTGTCTCGCGCTACGTAAACTGGCTTCCACCAACGGTCTCTTGTCCTCTAGTTGCTGTCTGAAGGCTCTATGATCGTCTTGTCGCGCAGCCAAACCTAATTCCGTATCCTTACGAATTACCCATTCCGTCAATTCGCGAAGAGATAACAAAAGGGCGTTCCAATAATCTGTGTTGTGCTCTAAACGGTTCCTGAGATCTAGTGTGCGGGTTCTAAGGGCCTATAAAAATTAAAGTTATTCTTAGAGAGAAAGTACTACAAACAAAAAAATATATTAAACATTTTTGTTAATAGGCGACCTTTTGAGAAATTAAAATTCATTAATGATTTTTATATTGCATCAAAATGCGTCAGAAGCATATTAAACAATTCAACGCTTTATGTCGTTTCATCTTGAAAAAATCGTAAAGCCTCCGTCACACTCACAAATGCTCACATCTTAAACAATAACTAATCGGGCGATGCACAAACTATTGCTACACGATCGAATTTAGCGGCATTAACAACAAAGAAAATTTTAAATCTCGGAAATTATCAGGTACGTGGTCTATATGTGATTTATACGTAGATCTTATAAACCGCTCGATTGCTCACTTCCTATCTCGCTTTAAGCGGTGTTTGAAGCCAAAAAAGTGAAAGAAAATATGTATTTTCATCCTTTTCTTTTACCAAACTAATCGCATGTGTTGTGTAAACCAATAAATATAAATTTCAATGTGATTTAATTCTTCGTTGGTGCGTTAAATTCAAAATGTAATTGGAATATTTGAACGGGGATTTAATGTAACCTCAAAATAGTTCTGTTTATTGACGTAAATGATTGCAAATATATAATGAGCTGAATTTTTAGTGATGTGAACGATAATTAACTATTTTGGAATCGTACAAGGAAAATTAAATCATGTTTATTGTTAACGTAACTTATTTCGTTATTTTTAGTTGCTCTATGATTGATTTATTTATCCTCACGTATATTTTCGGTTGAAATTATAGGGTCTACTTTAAAAACTTACGAATAGGATTGACTACGGGTATAATATAAAACATCTGGTAAAGGCTCCTGTAAGGTAAAACGTGGAAATCTTATCAATAAAAAAACGCAGAGGTTAAAACCGCCAAATAAAAATTGTCTAGTTCACGTAAATTTGTTTATGAGTTTGTCGTTTCGAATGAGAAAAAAAAACGCAAATTATTCACAATAAACTAGAAATCTGAACGACTCATTTATTTCATCCCATTATTTCCCAAATTGTTCATTTAATTTGGTTTCTCAAGAGTAATAAGCTATAGTGATGGGCATATTCGAATGACAGAAAAGGACGATCAGTCGATTATTGACAATAATTCGATTATAACGTTTGAATTATAAATGAGTATTTGTTGTTAAGAAAGATTTTAGGTCGATATACTGCAATACTAAATGAATGATGATTCAACTATTACATTTATTCGTTTATGGTTTATGGATCATTTGGTTATTAAAATTAATCGAATAAGCCCATCACTAGTAAACTGTTAGAGCACAAAAAGGCTACCAAAATATGGTGAAAAACAGTTACTTATTAAAATTTAAAAAAAAAAGTGACAAATGAAATTTTGATGTTTAAATTAGAAGAATTGCCAATCATAATAATTGTTAATTAATATTGGCCAATATCAAAAATTAACAATGATAATTGACAACTCTTTCTTTCGATAATTTAAGTAAATGGATTCCTAAATTTCATTTGTCATTTTTTAAACTTTCAATAAGTAGCTAGATACCTCTTGTTTTTCACCATATCATGGTAGTCTTTTTGTGCTCTAATTTACTTCTCCTGAGGAGCCAAATCTTTTTAACCTTTTCGTATTCTAGTCAAGAAGCAATCCAACCCAGAACGGAAAGCTAGCAAATTTTGATGTTTTGAAATTAAAATCTTTTCCGAGTTTCTTTTTTTTTGTGTGGGTGCGCGCAACCACCATTTTTTGGGTCTAACAATAGCGAGTCAAAGAGCAAACTGAAGGTCACAAATCAAAGGTGCTGTTTGTCCATTCTTACTGAGGTCTGAGATGTTTCTTGCTCTAATTACTTCTCTTGAGAAAGCAAATAAAAAATTTGCGAAATATCAAGACGAAACAAATAAGTCATCATTGACCTAAACCAAATAGATTGCATGCCTGATATATGATTTGAAGATTTAGTTATATGGTTGAAAACTCCTTTTCAATTAAACAAAGAAAAACTTACTGGAGCAGGCCAAAGTAACAAATGAAGAGAGGACAAAGATGGCTTAATGAACAGAGAAGACACGAAAATGAAGACCACACTAAAATAAGCAGAAGCGGTAAAGAGAGATCAAAGCCATTTGGGAATTAAAGATTAGAAGCTGCCAGTTAAAAGAAATTTTTCAACAAAGCCATGTGGATTAGTGATTTACATTATCTGATCTAATTACCTGCCATCTTCTTTCCATCTCATCGCCCCTAAGCTGCAACATTAGCGCATCTTCTGGCGCTAGGGAACCCAAAAGTGCAAGACTTGAATTCCTTAGAGCTGTATGTGTCGGAGCCTGCCTGTCTATATCTGCTTGTAATTCTTTGAGTTGATGGGAAGCTCTCCTCGATTCTACATCACTTTCCAGTGTTTCAAGAACCGATTCCGCTTCACTTAACCATGCTAAGAACTTGTCCATCGAGCGATCTAGGTTCTGCAAGGAACTTAGTGCTGCATGCAGTAACTTCCCACGGTTTATGACACAAGCATCTAATCTATCGTAATGTTGCTTAATATATTCTGTTATCTGCAAAAGCATATGTTTGTATTTATCCATTTGCTATTGTTTTATGTCGAATATAAAATTCTTAATGTCTAAAGTTCAATTTATCTATAGTTTATATTTATACAAACAAATATATTTTCTAAAATGAATTTAGTGATATAAAATGTAAGTACTATTTTCAATAATATTTAAAATTTTCATTTTAAATTAAAAATATAAAAACAGCATTACCTTTTTATAATGACTAGTATCTTCATGCTGATGCATTGTAATCAGTCTTTGGGTGAGTTGCTGAAATGCCTCAATCTGCCCTTTGAACTGGTGCAATTCAGCATGAAACCCTTTCTGTTCCCGCAATTGCACTTCCAAAACGTCGGCGGTATGCCCCACCGGTAACATACCGCCCAATTTCTTCTCCATTCTCTGGAGCCATGATTCCAATTCCAGGTGTTTCTGCTCGAAACTGTCCTCCTTCTTCTGCATCTTTTCCCGACCGCCGATTTCACACCACCTTGCGGATCATTTTTCTTACCGGCTTACCCTTGAAACAGGGTGAGCAGGGTAGGAAGACGGGCGACTACTTCACTCAAATTGGGCAGTAAGAAGTGTGCTCGTGAAAAGCACAGATCAATGTTTACGAGTCGGGGGGTCGACGACCTGCGCACCTGTATTTCTACGGCGGCGAAGCGTAATATCTGAAAGATGATGCTCTTCGTTTAAAGAAATACGGACGATTCATTTTTATGACAACTACTTTGCGTTCTCACACTTCTATTTGGGTCAAATTAATTGCGTTCATAAATTTTACTTTAACGCTCTAACTGGCTGTAGCGTCGATTAGTTAATAAAACAAAACGCAAAAAAAAATATTTTTATTATTAGCCGAGTCGTTTCAACTGAATCAGTTTATTAATAGATAACATAATGTAATATAATATCTTTGTTTTGCGATAGAAACATCTCCAGGATTGTCATTTCGATCTAACAACAAGAAAGGGTAATTCAGATCTTTGGGGGTTAACGTATGTAGCAATAATAAAAATAATAATTTGTAAAACATGAGCAGAAATGGTACAGAGTACCGCCCGTGTATTACAAAAAACAGTCAATTACAGACCATTATACAGACTTTATTTAACATTTTAGAAAAAGAAAAAAGGCTAATATTATCAGACAATTCAATGCATTTCTAAATTCTATATAAAATATCAGGCTCATCGAGAAGGCTTGTATATATGGAGAATAATCTCTCTAACACAACCCAAAAATATAGAGCGTCGAAAGTGGCTCTAAATTATTTTCTAATGCGGAATCTCTGCTGTTTTTTGAAAATGACTAAACAGAAATCGTGTAGGAACCTAAACGAAAAAACGAAATCGGGTGATTCAGCCATCCTCAGGTAGAAAATGTAACGCTGAAGTCCACTTAGATTCCAACCCAATAGTGCAAGTCAACATAATGGATTAATGAATCTAATGGCAATGTTATCTTCAAATTAAATTTGTTTATAATTGCCTCTTTTCTCTCCACACAAACTCAAAAAGTCATAGATTTCGACAAAAGTAACAAAAACTGATCAATGGCACCAATATCAACTCAAGTTTGATATAAATAGAGATAGAATCATTGGAGTTTCTTCAGTATTTTAATTAATATTTCTCTCTCTATTTTGAGTCATGACTTTTGTCTTCGATGGTACATATGTAATAATTTCTAAATCCGCAAAATTCGAATCACCCGCAATTAATTTTGCTAGAAACGTGAAAATAGCAACGATTTAAACTAGTGATGGGCATAATCGAATGACGAAAAAGGCATCATTCGATAATGTTTGAATTATGAATGATAATCCGATTATAAGTGATAATCGATTATGAATCATAATTGATATGAATTTAATTATTAGAATGATCGTGAAGTATATATAATGAAATAATGTATTGAAAAGGAAAAAAAAACATCTTCCAATGAGTTATAATCAACAAATGATCTATCGATTATATGCCCATCACTAATTTAAACTAAATTATCTTTTAGATAGATATTTTGGTTTATAACCAAAACCATATTAAAGAAACAACACATAGTTTTAAATGACTTTACTTTCATAGTATACTATTAGTATAACAACCTTATAATATTCATAAAATAATCATTTTTGTATAATGAATTAATTTACATAATACATATTATAAATAGGAGCCATAAGTTTGTATAACTAATTTTAAGAAAATATATTGCTTTTGCCAAGTTATATATACCATACTTATTTATGTAACACAAATAATATTACTTGCTATTGTATATAAACATATTGTCTTTTACCATTTTGCGAAAATTAATATAATACAACTTCATTGAGGAATTATACAGAATTTATACAGGTCACATTTACGTATATATTTTTATATGGTAACTTCAACATTTTTAACTACATTAGTCCAATCTACCTTGGAGGGAATAAGGTAAAAAGCAGGCGCCACTTGTGAGCCACACGGACACATACATCCCATTATCCAACTAAATGAACCAATTTTGTTATTACATTTCGGGCAGTGAAGTTTACCTTGTGTTGATTGTGCGATGTTATTCATCCATGACAACGGCTCCAAAAAATATGTTTTAGCGCATTGCGCCTTAGTGGATTTATCTTGATGTATTATTAAATTTGATTCAGAAGCTAAAATCCTTCTACACTTCTTACATCGATATACATTTGGCTCCGGCTGTGTTTGTGCTAATCCCGGATCAGTTTTAATCAGATCGAAATAGTCATTCGGCAAAATTTTAACTTTTCTTACTTTGTCTGCTGCCACCGACAATCTAAATACTGTATATTTCTTATTGCTGGGATCAACAATATAACCCATATCTTTATACAACACCAGCTGCGAAACAAAACCTTTGTTTGGATATACTATGCTCCTTTTTGATTTAACTTTTTGAAACGCCTGTTGATATGATAACTGATATTTTTTCATCATATATGCTATCACAACTGAAGCACTCCTAGATACACCGAAGTAGCAATGTACCAACACTGTACCTTTAGACAGGCCTTCCTCAATAAACTCAATGCAGGCATCAAAGTGTGATAATAAATCTTCCTTTGGAAAATCTGATAGTTGTACAAACTTCACAGTTAAATGTTTTAGCTCTAATATGTGTCTTGGCAAAGGACATGTGTCGATTGTTATTATATGGCTGATTTGATATTTATTCAATGTGTTTATATCTTTAGCTGCCGATAGACTTCCCAAATACAAATTCTTTTCAATAATATCAATACTTATTGGACCTCCGGCATAGTAAGTATGAACAACATCTTTGGCCGTACCATCATCCATTTCTGATAACGTAATGACTGACGATATGGGTAATATGAAGAATATCGGCACCCGATGATGAACAATCTGGTCTGGATGGGTGTTAGAATGACTCCAGAGTCACGAAAATGTGTTTACTTTTCGGCGCTGACCATGTCTTTTACACTTTTTTCTTAAAAAAAGATGCGATTTTCAGATTATGTCACCACACAAAACACGTCGAAATCTTGTTGTTATCTATCAAACATCGTTTGTGTATTTTACGTTTTTGAATTGGTGATACTTGACACATGACAGTTAAATTGTGTGGTTATGTTGTTTGAAAATAGGCGAAAAACTAGTGACGGGCACAATTGACGGAAAAGGCATCATTCGATTATTGCTACGTTCGAATTTCCATTCGTTCGGGCGAGCAAAGCAGGGAGTTTTGTTGACCACGTGATTTCAGAAACAAAGGAGTTATACAGAAATAAAAAAACGAAAGCGAGAGCGAGAACTTTTAGTGGCGCTACTGATAAATACGAAAATAATAATAAAACTTTTTTCACCGATTTTAAAAGAAATCACTAACAGGCAACTTACGAAAATAAAGAAAGGTAGCAAATCAACTCTAGTAGCAAAATTTAAGTTTCCCGTAATTATTTTTAGTAACTTCAACATTGAAACACGAAATTACCAATGATTTTGTATTAGATATTACTAGTTACTTTGATGTCTTTCTGTTGAAGTTACTAAGAATAATTGTAGGAAATTGAAATGTTGCTAATAGTGAAGGTTTGCTTATGTTAGGTTACCTTCCCCCACCATTCAAAATGTGCGAGCTCCCGATCATAATCCAGAGCAGAAAAATCTACACTAAAGCGTCTCAGAGCTAATATAAAAACGCCACAAGAGTTTACTCTATTTGCTCTGACGGAAATAAAAGCACGCTTCAGAGCTGGCTAAAAAAGCAAATCGATTGTAAATTCGAATATAACATTTGAATGATTAATCGATTATACGGGATGATTACGAACGACGAATCGATTATGAATATGAAGATATTGCAGTTAGAAGCAAAATATGTACATATAACGAACAAACAACCTAAACAAAATATTAGGAACTGGGACAAATAATGCACATAAAAAGAAATGGGAACCTAAAAAGAAAGTAAAAAAGGCCTTATAATGAATGGTAATCGAATGATCATTCGATTATCGAAATCGTTCGATCTATACGATTTTGCCCATCACTACGAAAAACTGTGAGGTGATGTTGACCAAACATCTTTCATATTTCGTTTAAATCTTGAAGACGGTTCTACACTGAAATGTACTGCATGACTTGTTTATAGTATTAGGTTTGTTCGAACATGCAGTTCGTGAACGGCGCACGATCAACTCAACCAATCAGACAACGCATTCCAGTTTGCGAGAACTCCAATCTGTTTTCCGATTAGTTCACGTGATCACGAACCGTTCGCGAACTGCATGTTCGAACAGCCCTATTATATAACCAATCCTATTGTTATTGCTTTCTTGCCAATTGGATTTTAAAATTTAATTGGTCAACAGCAACTAAACATTGACGAAGAATCGTGTCGAAATGCATATTTGTCCATTCAGCAGCATTAAATAAAAGATAAAAGCTACTTCTAGCAACAAATTTCAAATGCAGAATTAATTAAGTGCAACTGCACGAAGATTTGGGAAGTATTTGTATTTTTCATCTCTTTTATTTACCCCATTCGAATACAGCAGCCAAAGTAAATAAAAAAAGGAAAAAAATGTCTGAAACAATAAGGGGAAATGCATGCCGCCAAGAGTTGAAAAATAGTTTAATTTCCCTATTAGTTATGAGCTTCCAAACATAAAAATTGAAATTTCCAACAATTATTTTTAAATTCCTTTTGCATTTAGTAATGTTGCAGCATGTTATTTGAGATTTAATTAGAGTAATTGTATAGCTTTGTTTTTTTTTTTGCGGCTTTATGTAGGAATAAAGGAAATAAAAAAAATTAACATGAATTTACAAAAGTGTATTAGGACTTTTATGAGAAATACAAACTTAAAACTTATCCACCAAATGCAAAATATGTTGCTGTTCTTGATCTCTCCATTCTTTATCCCCTTCCTCTCCCAAATTACCTGCATATTCTCTCATAATGTGTCTAATAGTTTTCAAAGGAGAACCTCTTAAATTAAGAATCTGTGTAACTCTTTGTTTAATCGACGGTGGTCCTGCGGCGCATATTTCAACAATAATATAGTCCACCAACTGTAGAGTGAAAAGCCCTCCTTCAAGTCTCTTTAGATAAATAGAATCTTCATCCTCGTTCTCATCATTAAACAATGAGTCTAAAGCTTCTACTTTCTCCAAGTACTTAAAATGCAGTTCCATTAATCTATCGACTTTCTCATGATCATTTTCTGTAAATTTACTAATCAATCTTTGCCTCTGAGAACCTCGACAATTTCTTAACATAGAAGCTATGATAGATGTAACATGTTCTTCGTGTTCCTCCGCAGACAAAACCTTTTTCCTATTTTTCCGTGGTGTTTTCATAAATAATGGAAAGATTGTGCGTAAACCTAATATATCTACAAATTTATTGCAATTATCTTTACCGTGAGGACCGGACATTGCATAGTCTAACACTTTTAATGAACCATTCCTTGATGTTTTCTTCTCACGTAGCATTAAATTCATCAACTGCAAACCTTCACCTTTCAAGAATTTATCACGATTTGGTGTTGCCATTAATGCACTACAAAGGCAATTAAATAAATTCTCCATGAGCTCATGTTCTTCTGCATTCGATGGATCATGTCTTTTGTAAAAAGCTAATTGCTGCAATAAGGTATCTATTCCATCTATCTCACCAAGAGCTAAACGATTCTGATTATTGTCTTGAAGTAAAATTGACAACAATTCACTTGCATACAGTTTGTTAGCATCAAAAGGGGACTTAATTTTTAGACGTCTAAGTAACCAAGATAGTAAACCTTGTTTAACAGCTTCATTATTAATTTCAGTTCTTAATTCAGTGAGATTTTCTATTATTGCTAAGGTGTTATGTACACCATCGGATTCCTCTTTAACATTTTCATCTAGCCTTTCTAAATTTTGTACTAATAATGCAATAACTTGATGTTCTAATAGTGAATCCATTAAAGCTTCCGCTCCCTCTTCTGATTCATGTAGTATATCCACATCACTCATTTCTTGTAATAATTCTATTGTAGCAACCTATAAAAACAATATTATAACTAGTTCAATTCACAAATACTTGTACTTACCGCTACGTCAGTATTATCATGGGAAAGTAGTTCCAGTAAACTAGGAATAACGTTTAACTTTACCAACAGTGGATAATAATCTGGTGCAGTGGCCAAGATTCTCATCTCTTGCAAGATTTCATGTAACTCTACTTCACTCTCCATAAATTTTTCTGGTGAATCTGGGAACTTAATACGCATTTCTCTATTTTTTAAGCATCTCTTCTCAAAATTCAAAACAATTCGTTTAATTGTGGTTTCATCAATTATTTCACCCTAAAAAAAAAGCTTATGAGCAACTGTAACTGCATTTCTAATTAACACATACTTCTGTTTGTTCAGTCTCCACAAATTTTAAAATTTCTTGTCTTTCTTCTTCAGTTATTTGATCCAAAGTTTGAATTGATGGTGCGGGAGAAATGGGCCTAGTCATTTGATTTGCTTTAGCTCTAGCTATTCGTCTCATCTTTTTCTGCTTTTCCATTTCATCTTCCGCCTCATCTTCAGGTTCAACGGGCCTTTTAATTGCTTGAGGGGGCTAAAAAGTACTTCATTAATCCATTGTACGGATATATTAAATTTTTTTATTACTTTATACGATAGCAATTCACCAATTTCCATTATTATCTATTCACGACTTTTAAAAATTCACCAAATTTTATTTAGTAAAATAGATATTTCTACATACAAGAATAAAATCACCTAAAAGTGACAGCAGTTGACAGATCATCCAGAAAAAATAAACATCGCATGTCAACTACCAACTGAAATCTGACAAATATTACCGTAATTTCGTCCTTAATTCAGTGCTGACACCGCTTTTATTAAAACAATCCCTACCAATAGTAGTAGTTATTATTTTGGTAGGACTTATTTTTCAATTTAAATAATAGAAAAGTTGGATATGATGTGGCATATGCAGTTATCTTTGTTATTTTAATATTTGTAATTTACGCATCTATGCTCTTCACTTAAGCCTACATAATTGCAAAGGTATATTAATATTAGTTTCTTTTATTTTGCTCTAATTTAGTAATTTTTAGTTTTAATTGTTGTTGTTAAAGTAAATATTTTGACTTTTGTGTATTTGACATCTAATGCGCAAAGGTTGATTGCACATAATTTGATTATAAATGACATTTGTCATCTGTGTAGATTTACTTTATTTCGTGTAATGCATTTATATATTTGATATTTTGCATCTTTTAGGTGGTGTTACCAAAATTCTAGTCAAGCATTATGCTCTCAAAATATTAATGATTAATAGTACAGCGTACTTACTCAGATTAAATAATTTATCTGTCATGTTAGGTTAGAAACAAAGAAGATTGCGATTTAAATGTGTAGTCTTTTAAAGGAATTACAATTTACGGTTTGAGTTTATGTGTAATGAGTGAGACAGTGCCCATTTTAGTTGATACAAGTGTTTGTGTAAACGAAGTGAATTGTGCCTTGTCAGACAGCTCCACAGAAGATATAAGATTAGTTCCCGAGGTTTCGTTCGAACCAGCATTGGATTCCCCGGGCATAAACAGAGAGTCTCAGCCCCTTTTAAGTGGGCTTGATGTCTCTTTTAATCAATTTCCAGGTAAATGTTTAGATGTAAACAACTGAGAACCCTTTCATATTCTCTTAAATTCGCAGATGATCCTGTATTTAGTGATTTGGTTTGGCAAGCCGAGGTTGCTATTGATAATGGTATATTTCCTGAAAGAATATCACAGGGATCTAGCGGATCATATTTCGTTAAAAATCCCACAGGCGTAAGTGGATTATTTTAGTACTTATTACTTTCAGATGTTGCTATAAAAATTCATAAGTAGAAATATGCATTATAGCTAATCTAATAATTAATTTAGATAATAGATATATTGTCATGTGGCTTTAGTTCAGTCTTCATTTTCATGATGTTATGTATTCATTTTATGTGATTCTGCTAAAACACATTTTTGAAAAATTCTGTATTGATTGATGTAGTTTTCATTTTTGTGTTGAGGCAAGTGCTTGCTAAGAATGCCTTTACTATGCTACTTACTTTTTTAAGTTCGTAAGTGGGCATCTTTGAAAAAGGCATACATAATTGTCAAGACTTTGGGGGCATAAAATATTGAAGATAGATTATTTGTGTTTGAAAGTTTTGGCACAATGTTTGTTTTCCAGATACTCATTTTCGCAAAATATTTGATTTATTATTTATATGGCTTTAATTAGTTACTACCAAATTAGATATCTTATCTTTTGATTATAGATATGGATCTGTTTCTACACTCACTCATTGTTATGCTAAAATGGTTAGGTAGAGTAGGATTTTTTGTAGGTGCTGTTATATATACATATTTTACACAAAAATTGTAATGATTGAACATGAGATAATTATGTTTAAAAAGCATAAAACAATATAGAATTATAGTTAAATATATTTTACTATATGTAATAAGAACCCTTGCGCAAGTAGTCATAATGTAATTATTGTTATTATTATGTAATATGATGCTCATGGAATACATTACATTTTTTTATTGCCAAGCGATGTTATTATAGTGATTTCTATTGGTATTATGGTACTTTTTGATGTCAGATTGTTTCTTTGGATAGAAAATCATCGCCGTTTTTAAGCCCAAAGATGAAGAGCCTTATGGGAGGCTAAATCCTAAGTGGACGAAATGGATGCACAAATTGTGTTGTCCTTGTTGTTTCGGAAGATCGTGTCTCATACCCAATCAAGGATACCTCTCGGAGGCAGCAGCTTCCTTGGTAGATACGAAGCTCAATCTCAACATAGTACCGAAGACCAGAGTACGTCATAACTTTTTTTTTGTAGCGTTTTTTCTTTTATTCACATGGAACGTATAATCATCAGTTGTTAATCTATTTTGGTACATATACAGAGGCGCCACCTAACTCCTGAATTGAGAGATAATCAATATGAGAGAAAACAATTTTTTTTAATTTTCCTATTCAAAGTTCACGAGCCGCCACTGATAGGTGTTTTGTATGTACTGTTGAGTAATTAATATGAGAAAATAGATACGCCATTATCATACATATTATGAGTCATTGTTTTTGCTATCGCATAGGAAGACTTTTATGAAATATTATTTGTTTACACAATATACAACCTCGGAATTTTTTTAATACCTAACTTCTTTCAGAAAAAAAAACGAACTGAACAGGGAAGATAATATTTTGACAAATTTTGTAATGTTATAATAATTCATACCTAAAAATTCCTCACAAAAACGGGAAAATATGTCATTGTCCTTGATTGATAGCGCAGTAATTTGATGTCACAGCACATGGCAAAAAAAACTGCAAAGTAATACACTTTACCAGGATTTGTTTTCTGGTTCAATAGGCAATAATATAAAGATTTAATAAAATATGTCTTTTAATAAGTAAACGAATTTTAAAAGGAATCTAAAATATTTTAACTTGCAAACCTGAAGGTATAGCAAAAGAGTTTTGAAATACCTGTGCTCGGGTGTGGAAATCAATCAATCAAAGGCTTTTTGAATATACAAGATCCAACAATAATACTTTCATATTTTTATGACTTGGGTTATATGCTACATAGTAATTTAATTGTGCAACCTTAGAAAATATATTCAATATACCGAGTATTTAATATATATTTTTTTAGTAGCACATTATTTTGTACATCAGTAAATTCCAAATAATGTAGGGACTTAGCCGTTCATGAACTTGTGGTTACAAGCGTTCATGAATGAATTTCAATGAAGCTGAAATATTGATATAACTATGCAACTCTGAATGCTTAAACGAAATACAGCCAGCTAGCGTTCACTTTTTTTTACAGAAACATTTGTAACTCCAAACCAAACAAACTATTTTCATATTCTGGAACTCAATGAAGTGCGTTTAAAGATATTCCATAATGTAAAAATATACAGATATACATGTTTCATTTAAAACAGTCGAAATATACTTTCCGAATTCACACAGTTAACATTACAATTAATAAAAGATGGACTTACTATTGCTGCACCCTGTGTAGAAGTTATTACGCTTATTACAAAATAGTCATAGCACAAACGGTAACAGTATATTGTATACAATGGCGGATTAACCAGTAAACAAAAGAGAAGCGTATAAGGCTCGGAAAATACTTCTAATTTTTATTTAATTATTTAATTTTAAATTATATTTGCATTCAACTCAATAGGAAAGGAAGCACAGATTTTGGTTTAGCTTAAGGAGCAATATATTCTTGATCCGCATCTGTTTAGTGCAAAGTAAATGGTAGAAATATCAGGTTCACTCTCTTACATTCTTCCACTGTAGCTAATAGTTGTAAAAGCTCTGCCACAGTTATATTAAATTACTCCTGAATTATAATGATCATTACCCTATCATACATACTTATTTTTGTCGAAAATAATAATTTTCGCTTTTATTTTTAGGTTGTTAAATTAGTATCAGATACTTTTAATTATCTTAGGATAGATAGACAAAAGGCAAGAATGAAGAGGGCAATTATGGAACAGTTTCCGAATGTTGGTCTACGTTTCAATAGAATAGGTCTTCCACCAAAGGTAAATATTTTACTATAAAAATTTTAAGAAAGATATACAAAAAAAAAATTAAAATATACATATATACAGGTGTCCCGCAGCCAAATGGCCAAACTTAAGATAGAGGTATCTGACATAATTCACTCCACGAATTCCTTCAATCACGCTGTTCACGAGTGTTGATTTTTCTAGCATACATATGCTTTCATAAATCCCCATGCATAGAATACTAATGGTGTTAGGTCTGGTGATTTTGATAGCAAACCTACACATGTTGAATACAAATCGTTTTATTTGTTAAGTACTCGAAAGCGATTCTTTTTGTGGACTTAAATGTATTAGCTTGGGTTGTCGAAAATTGCATGTTCTTGTGGATTCCTGTCAGTTAAATAGAGAAAAAAATTCTGTATTTTTGAGGGAAAATCCAAGGAAAATTAATAAATGTCATGTTTAACAGAACCGTGAAACAGTTCTTGTTAGCCAGGATCGTATTACCAATTGTTCGTTGTAGTGTAAAAAAAAAAGAATATTATTGCCAGATTATTTACTGTAGAAAAACATATCAGAAACGTAAAAAAAGTACTGGATTGTATTTATACAAGTAAGGTTCTTCAGAGCCAAAACATTACATTGTAAATCTGATTACAGAAACTTATAGCCACGTTATTTTGTAATAAAAAAATTGAATACATTTTTTCCATATTTTGGAAACCCAATGCCCTATGTCAAAAACATAGAAAAACATTTTTTTTTTCAATTATTGTGTATCTTCGGAACCGTTCGGAAATTGTATTTTTTTTCAGAATTATGTCGACTACCTCTACCTTAGGTTTGACCACTTGACTGCCGGACACCTGTATACGTATATGTAATAGAATTTATTAATAGATATTTTTTAAACTCAACTTTAAACTACCCACTTATTCACCTATAAATTCACAAACACGTGTATATTGAACATTTAACTATCTTAAACGGTGTACAGAAGTGAAGCAAAGAAATGGTTGCGCTGTATATAATTGTCTCTGTCTAACCGTGAAATCGCTATTAAGTATGCATGCATTAAGAAATTGTGCCGAGAAGTGATAGAATCGTATATTTAAAAACATAGAGCTTGATAAATAAAATGTTTGTTGGTTTGTCTTACGAAAAATTTTCATAATTATCTACATTGATAAACCTTTAACAGAAGAGTATCAAGGCATAAATACATTGCAACGTGGGGCAATTATATTATCCACTTTGTATATTATGTTTCAGTGAAACTTGAAAATGTAAACACAGATATAACTGAATAAAACAAAAATTATGCTTATTATCGCACTCTGCAACTCTGGCAACAAAACGTAACATCAATCAATGAATTCGAGTTTCGCAAAATACAGTTTCAATATTGAAATTTATCCAACCTAGCAGGCGATCTTCGTCATCGTTAGTTAATGAAGTGGTATTTTTTAATGTTGTCAGCTTTACATGTGCTTATGCTAAAACAGAGAAGTTATAATTGAAAAAAAAACACTATGCTAAGTAACAGCAATATGATAGTGAAGAATAATATTCTGTCACAATTCTAAATAAATATATAGATAATAAAAGGCAACCTCGCGTAGGACACGCATTATTTACTGTAAAATGTTACATTGCTATACATTTGAAAATATTTTAGCAGAGTTGATATAAATTTGACATAAGGTATGATGCAGATATGACAAACGTCACTTGCTGGCTTGAAACGTCTATATAGGATTTTCACCAAACGAATCGTTGTAAGTGATTCTTGACGAAAATTAAAAGTTGTTTATGTGTTGATATTCTACAATACAGCGTCAAGTATTATAGAATATCAACACATAAACGACCTTTAATTTTACAGGTAAAGTTTTGATTATGTTAAATATTTTTTTAACTGGACGCATTCACACAATCACCGTTTACGATATATTTTCTGATTTATAAAAAATCGCAAGCGAAAAGTAGCTGAAACTAATAAAACTCGGAGGAAATTATAAAATAAAAAGTAAAATGCGGATTTTTGAATTTAATGTCAATAAAATACAAAAATAAAATTTTAAAAGCTGTAACAGATTCTTATACGCAAACTAGAATACCATGAAGTAAAAGGTGTACCTCTCAGATTGTTAAAGCTGTATTTTACCAACAGGACATAATTGATTTTTGGAAACAGCATGCCTTCAAATCTGGAGAGCATCGGGTGTGGAATTCCGCAAGTATTCATACTAGGGCCGTTGTTGTTTATAATATACACCAACGATCTAGTATTGAAGATGTCGGAATTGTTCGTATGTAGACAATACTTCACTTGTGGTGTTTTCCAAAAATTTCCAAAACATCGACAAAAAAATCTAAGACTGCGGTCAAAACATCTAAGAGGTGATTCTGTCCAAACAAGCTAATGGTAAACCTGGATGAAATGAAGACACTGACAAATGTTTTTACTAGACATGTATACATTAATTTTCTGTAATTGTGATATTGCAAATACATAAAATAGCCATAAATTTCAAGCACAGTACAAACATTTCTATATTTCTGTAAGACTTATTGAACCAAATTTAATATATTCCGATAGCCCTCTAAATGCTAAACGGATATATATGTATTGTTGATTTTTATGCACATCTGATACGAAATACTTAGAAATCACCGATTTTCAGATCAGTTTCACCACTTCAAACCATTTGTCAATTGAACGAAAATCAGTGTTTTGTATAGTCTTTTAAGGTCTAAAAATCACCCAAGTTAAATTTTTGAAGTTTAAACTATGGCATGAACTCCAGCATTACAAGCAACTATTAAGGGCTCTGACTATGCACATTTCTCTTTCTAAAAATAAAATAATAACATATTATAACAGTACAATGTGGGGATATTGTTTTAAAAGATACACTATTTATTTACAGTGTGGCTCTTTCCAATTATTTGTAGATGGTTATAAAGACGCCGATTATTGGTTGAGGCGATTTGAAGTGGAACCCCTACCAACGCGTATGGCGAAAAAATTCCAGCTGCAATTTGAGAGGCTAGTCGTTCTGGATTACATAATCCGGAATACTGATCGGGGCAACGATAATTGGCTAATTAAATACGATCAGGCGGGTATAGTAACGAAGAACCTAAATGGTACCGTACACGTGGAAACAATTGGAACGATAACTGATACGACTGATTGGAACTTGGTGCAGCTACCCGAAATTAAGATAGCTGCCATAGACAATGGTTTGGCTTTTCCTTACAAACACCCGGATAGTTGGCGGGCTTATCCGTACCATTGGGCTTGGTTACCACAAGCTAAAGTTCCTTTCAGCCGAGAAATACGCGAACTGATCTTACCCCCACTATCTGATATGAATTTCGTACAGGTATGGCTTATATTACTGGAGTAACACAGGAAATTGACAGCCATTAATTTTAGGATATGTGCGATGATTTACACTTATTATTCAAACAAGATAAGGGTTTTGATCAACGTCTCTTCGAGAGACAAATGTCTGTGATGAGGGGCCAAATATTAAATTTAACCCAAGCTCTTAAGGATGGGAAGTCACCAGTACAGTTAGTTCAAATGCCTGCAGTTGTTGTAGAAAAGTAAGCTGAAATTAGTAAATTTATTTTGTTATGTTACTGAATTTTTATTTCAGGTCACACGGTCAAACTACATCTAGATTTTTTAATTTCACACAACGCTTCCAAGATAAAAGCCCCTTCTTTTCATGGTGTTAACATTACATTTGTACATATATATTTAATGAAAAGATCTACGATATATTGTATACATGGAATTTTATTTAATATAAGTCGTAACACTGTTGTATATTAATTTCTTATAAATTTTATTTTAGTATACACTGTGTTTAATTTTATTATTTCAATTTACTAGGAAATAAATGAAATGATCAAAATATACTACACCAAATGCATTTTAATTCATTTATTTACAACTAATAATTAATCCTGAACACATTAATCTTTACGTACTTTTTCTGCTTGTGGATCATCATCTCTAATAACAGTGTATTCAAGCTTATATCTTCGGTTATCCCCATCAATTCGATAATAATTGTAAAGGGCTAAAGTTGCAAAACCAATACCAACTAGTGCCATGAAGGACGATCCAACAACTTCAGGAATTTCACTCCAAGCTCTTTTAAAGAGACTGGCTCGTGCAATTGACATGATTTAAATGAAGTAAATTTCTTCGTTGGCAGAAATAAATTATGAATATCTTCTTCAAAATGGTTTGATATTGTTGGGTTAGTTATACAATCACTGACAAGATGACAGATGACAATCATGATCAAAAACTTAGTGGAATAAAATTACTAGGAACATCAAGTACTTTTCAACAAGCTAGCATTTTTAGAATAAAATGTTATCTGTTCAATAATAATACATAATCTACTTATAAGATAACCATATTTTCATTGCAATCATCCTCTTTCAATTGAAATTGAAAGGTCTAAATAGTGAGTTTGGTAATACTACGTTGCCGTCACTGTTTGTTCCTCGAATTGATGATTGACAAATTCAGATAATTTGAAATAATCCTTCTGAATTAGTTATTTTAACAAGGAAAATATAACAGAAATCATGGATAGATACTCAAATATTTTTCATATTTCAATATTGTTGATATTATTCAGTAGCCTGTCACATATTAATGGTACGTATAATTTAAAATTTTCCATTTTCACATATGAAAAATTTTGGAGATTGTGGCTGTCTGTGATTGGTTCGTTTCTCCTTTGGGATTTTGAAATTTATTACGTGGATACTATACTTGATAACTAATTATTTTTGCAGGAGCAAAACAAAGATATGTAACTTGTGGTTCGGTTATTAAGCTGATGAATTCTGATTATCGTGTCAGACTACATTCACATGATGTGAAATATGGTACAGGCAGCGGGCAACAGTCGGTAACTGGTACTGAAGTTCAAGAAGATGTGAATAGTCATTGGGCTATAAAGTCCACAACTGGTCAAATATGCAGAAGGGGTGAACCAATTAAATGTGGTTCTGTGATACGATTAGAGCATATTGCCACAAATAAGAATTTACATTCGCATAATTTTGCTAGTCCTCTAAGTGGTAATCAAGAGATTAGTTGCTATGGTGAAAATGGTGAAGGTGATACAGGCGACCATTGGCTTGTGGTTTGCTCAGGTGAGTTAATTTCATAGTTTACACTTAAAACGGGAATTATTTCATTTAGGAAAATGAAATTGTATTTTTAATATGTGATATTGTCAGGTGATTCATGGGAAAGGGATGATAGTATTATGTTAAAACATGTTGATACCGATCAGTACCTGGCAGCATCAGGTAAAACATTCGGGAGACCAATAAATGGGCAGATGGAAGTAGTTGGTGTAAGATCAACTAGCGGTCCTGTCCATTGGCAAGCCATGGAAGGAGTATTTCTTCATGCTCCCAATATTATGGAAAAACATGTACATGCACATACAGAACTGTAATATTAGAATAATTTATTAAACTAAAGACTTTGTATTTGTGTATATCATGCCAGTTATTTAAATAAAAAAAAATCTACCATAACTTTTGATCAAAGATTCACATCTCAGACAAAGCTGTGTGTATCATATGATCAAATCTAGTCATATAAGTAATAAGTTGTTTTGCAAAAAAAGTGAAATAAAGAAAAATATAATAATACAAGTTTTATTGTAGGTTTCAAAGAAAAATAGTAACAAAACTTCAAACAAAACTACATAAATATAGTAAAATAAGATCCTATATATATGAATCACAGTTTAAATTATAATGATATGCTAGTTAATCGAGTACTGGTCCTGTCCCCTGGGGAACTATAGAAATGCTTCAAAAAATTGCTTCGTTTGTCTGGTGGTACGGCTTGATGTGTTTTCTTGATGCAGAACAATTTCACAATTAGAACGCCGTAAGCGAGAGTTTTCAAGCACATTGGCAAGTATTTACACCATTCAACGCGCTGGACTTTTTGAGCATTTGTTAAATTGTGAGGTATCCAATGATAACACACCTTTCTTACTTCCAAGTAATTATGCAGGATCTTTTTAGTTGCAATCATACCAGTGCCCAACTTGCGTCTAATAATTCTGTAGGTGATTCGATTCCCTTACTCAATCATTTGTTTTACCGGTAGCTATGTTTTCATCAGTAACTGCAGAAATTCCTTCACTTAACTCGTCGCCGAGTGCAGCCCTGTCTACCTTAAATTCGTTGTATCAGCTGTAAATAATAGTCTTTTGGGTAGGGGCTTTATCGCCAAATGCAGCAAATGCTTCGGAGATAGCGAGCTTTTAAAATCATAATAAATCATGACTCCAAATATTCTCTTGTTGAAATGAATTTTTACACATTTCATTTACTTTGATAACACACTGAAAAATAGTTGCTGTAGTTATTGAAACCAAAAAAAAAAAAAAACAATTTCTGGTTGGCAAAAATTAACACCTCTGTCAATGCTCTGTGTTATATCAAATGAGCAAAGTTAGTCATGTATGTAATAAGATTATTAAACTGTTTTAATAAAGTATGTCTGAAAAGGAAAATAAGACACAGCTTTTTCTAATTTAATTGTTTAATTATAAATAAGGTTTGTTCTAACAAAATTAATGATTTGTTGTGCACACGCACAAGCAAAACCAAAATGAGTTGTTTCACATTTCGAGTCAGAAGTTTTTTTTTTACTATTAACTTTTGTCAATTTACAACAATACCCATATAGTGGACCTATAGTCGGGGCATTGCAGGTTTGAACTATTCACGAAGGGAGATGGATGAATTACTCTATTTCGCCTACAAAATACAATTGCGCGCTGTCGAGTGAAGCGCTGTATCACGAGGTATCTCCACCAACGTATCCCTACTCTTCTCTTGCCGAATGGTTCCGACATACGATACCCTGACTATAGGTGGACTGTTTGATCTGTATACAAACGTCGTAATAATCATAATTTAAATGTAAGTAAATAAGTAAATAAATATCATCATTAGTTCTTCGGCACATTAGGGCAGCAGACAGCAGCAAACCTGAATGAAATGTAAATGAATGTTACTCATTAATATGGCTTTTAAGGAAAATGTAACATACCCTCTCATTTCGCAATAATATTGCTGAAAAATATTCAGATCTGTTAGCAAATCATGTACTTCGTGGCATTCGTGGAGCAGTTTACATATTCCCGGCGTATTTTTAGGTGTCGCAGGGCATGGAATATGATCTGCCGCCGTCGAAGTCTCATTTAATCCTAACTTATAAGTACCTACAATAGAAAAAATATATACATATATTTGTTAATCGCCTATGACTAAACTACAATAACATTATTACCTTGAGGTGTTGTAATGATATCATTTTCTAATACAGGAGCTAACCATTTAAGATGGCTTTTTAATTCTTCAACTGGTGCTAAGGTAGGTGGTACTGGGGGTGTAGATGTCCTAAATTTTCTTAATTGTGGCATGTAATTTGCCCCTCCGAATCTTGCGAAAGAGTGAGCACGATTTCGCGAACTTGGACGAGGTGCCATAAAATATGATGTACCTACTATGTCATATACGTTGTCGTACAGATCAGTCGGTTGAGAGACAGCCAAATTAGCAAAAGATGAACTTCCAGCTGGTCCACTAATAGCCATCCTACGTTGAGTTGGGCCGAAACTGTTTGGCATATGGTTGTAAAATGGTCTAGCTGAATCAAAACTTGCTTTTTTACCGACATCTGCAGGTACGGTTGTGATTGAACTATCAGTAGCATTTGGTTTAACTACCACCAAGGAGCTAACAGGAGTCACAAAAGAATACTTCAATGCCAAATCTAAAGCGCTCTTTTCTAGAGCGGTTTTGTTATCAGATCTTTTCATATCTTCAAGTAATTGATGTATGGTTTTGTAGGCCCACAATCTCTCCAACTGACTTACTGATTTTTTTACTTTAGGATACACTACTATAGGCCCATGGATATTAGTTGCTGATACCGTAGGTACCCCATCCGGCTCTTCTTTACCTAAAATAGTAAGTTTAGTAACAACGTACCAACTATTGTATTAGCGGTTTCATACTGAATCTTCCAACGACAACTATCTCACCACCATCAAACAGGATTGGGAAAGTAGTTTTACTAACTTCTTTAGCATCATCAACATACTTGAAGGTAACATTACGCAACACTGGTGAAGATATGTGGTGGTAAAAGTCTTGCAACTGAAGTGACGCATCTGCAGCTTTATAAATGTGTCTAGAGAACCCATTGTTGCGAAGCGAAAGCTTTTGAAGAAGATTTTTATCAGCACCATCGCCGAAGGAAAGGCTAAATATTGGAACACCATGTTTGTTCTGTTCTTGTACCTAACAAAAAATGATAATAAGGTAATGTTAACACGATCAGGGGACATTTACCTGACCCAAAATCGCATCAGAATTTCTTTCACCAACAGTAGCATCACCATCAGTTAGGAATATTATCATTGGTTGTGGAGCATTTTCAACGGAACTATTTCTCTTATCTACATCCACTAAGTATAACGCTACTTTTAAAGCATCAGCTATATTGGTACCACCATCAGCAGCCAACCTCTCCACTATATCGACTGCTTTCTTTATATTATCAGGATTTACTTCATTGCTAGTGGGGAATTGTGTTGCCTGTAATTGTATTTTCAAATATTTCCTTACGGTTCTTTCAGATTAATAAAATTACCGTTATATCTTCGTTTATGTTATATGTAAACCAATAGTTTGGTATGCTAGTGGGGTACGCAACATAATTATCTTCATAGTGAATATTCCGCACTTTCACTTGTGAGCTAAATTCAATTAAGTGGAATTTATCGTGGCTTCGTAATTCACTTAAAATACTTTTCATTGCTGTTTGCAACTGACGAATTTTCGTGCCCGACATGCTTGAGCTCGTGTCCAACACAAATAAAATATATTTGGGTAAAGGCTTGTTGCCTGGTGGTGCGAAGAAGTGCACAAAATAACCATCATTCAATAATATCTAGTAGAATAAAAACCAGTATATTATAACAATAGATAGATGAGATTTTTTAACTCATGTACCACAAGTGACGGCTCGTGAGAATTTTACGTGGGGGATTCTTAATTAGAGCATATCTAAGCAGGCGTATAATCGCTGATATAAACATAAAAATAAATGTCCATTCGAGTACAAGACTCGCTTACGTTGTTGATATTTAAATCCAAGGGGAACGATATATTTTGTGTTTTAATATTGGAGTACGTGAGACTCTGAAACAATATGATGCACACAAACAGAATATATCTAACTATTACCATTAGTTAATATGAAAGATATATTGCCCATGAGCCATATAGCACGAGCCGCCACTGTGTACCACCAACTCAACCAACTCAATATTACCTCGCCACCGGTTGAATTCCTTTCAACATCATATTGCACTACAAATTGTCCCGCCAAACCTTCTTGGGCATCTGTTCCTAACGTACTGGCTAATTCCTTTTGCCGTTCAACGTTTGGACTAAAGCTTACCGTAGCAGCATTTGTATTAAGCATATGTATCTGTGCCCTAGGATCTAAGTCGCCTTGAACATCGTTTATCTTGTTGCCAGATCGAATGGACGGAGTTTTTACGAATTTCAAGGGTTGCGATTCGTTAATATTAACCTGGAATGTGTAGAAAAAAGAATGTTACATTTTTTAGCGATACAGATCGTACCAGCGGCGACTGGTGCATCTGTTTTACGAGGGCTATTACAATAACCGAATTTCTTCGTATAAGTTCGTAATATTTTCACATTTTTATCGTCTGAAATGCGAAAATGTCACAAACTTATACGAAGAAATTCGATCATTGTAATAGCCCTCGGAAAACATTATGCACCAGTCACCGCTGCCTTCTGGTGACGTATCATCCGCCGCCACTGGATGATACTTTAATGGTTGCTTACATGAACTGTAAGATCTGGAACTGGTTGTTTAGGGTGAATGTTGATAATCATTTCGTATTGGTTACCCTTCCGTTGTAGAAGCTGTTCATACGTTAAGTAAAATATAACTTTACTTTCGGGTTCCACGTTTATTGATACTGTAAATCTGTTTGATTCTCGAGCGCTTGCCGATACTAGTCCAGCACCTTGGCCACTAGCAATAGCCTAAAATATGATATTGTTAATAAACGAACGACTTGCAAAGAAAGCAGGGCCACATACCTGGTCATATATTTGCTTTGCTTGTTTTTTTCCCTTAACATAGGCAGCGTACTCTTTCCCACCTATACTCATCACGAACTTCGATATAAACGCGTCTTTAGGCAGAACTATGGAAAACACAGTTTCTTGCGCTTTTTCTGCCCAGTTCTTTACTTTGCTAGTCACGACAGAATGCGCAAATCGGTTCGTAATATTCGCTTCCACGCGCATTTCGTAAATGTTTGGTGGTCCTGACGGATTTTTAAGGGTAGTCTGAAAAGTCGAATCATGGCAACGCCATATTATTATACCAAACTTTTACAGAATTGACAGGTGTTTATATTTTATCTCATTAACGTTTTAATTTGTACTTATGTACAATAGCAAACACTAGCATAGAACAAAATATTGACAAATAGATATAGAACTAATTCCATACATTAAAATACTTATGCGCGAACAAAGTAGAAGAAAAAAAGGCCGAAAAAATAAAAGTAACATATTGTTTATCTTTATTCATATGTTTTCAAATGTGAATATGGGATAATAACAAAAAATTCGAATTCGACTGCAGAAATAAACATTCTAAGAAGAATTAATGATGTACGGAAATTTTAAAGTTTATCATTACTGACGTCATGGTGTGGTAAAAGAATATAAATATGTACCTAAGTACATATTCTTTTTTCTGATCCTAAGAAAAAATATCTTTCTCGAATAGGGAATCCCAGAACTATACATATAAAAATGATTGAAAATAATGTGCTTAGTAAGTTGTATCGCATTTAGTACTTTATATATATAAGACGAAATAATCCAAAAAGCAAATATTCCAGCCTAAAAGAAATATCAAAATAATTTTTTTATTATAAATTGATAATTTGGACTCTGTTTATTTGTTTCTGCATTATTTAAACTATACAATTATTTATTTAAAGCTCTCATCAGCTTGAATTTGTGCAATCTTACCTCTTTTCCGTTATGAGGTTCATCCCGTTGTACCTGTCGAGAAACTCTGCTCACAACAAAAGAATTTCTCTCGCCAATGGTTTGTGGAAATCCATAGATTTGCACTACCAACACCAAAATAAACACAGCCTTTGCTAAAACATTCATTTTCCATCTGCAAAAGCAAGGGACATGAATGTATTATATATTGACTGGCACGCTCGCTTTGGCGATAATTTAATTATAAGAACTGAAATAGAAGTCAAAGGTTATCACACTGCACAAATGTGCCATAAATTTCTTCTTTTTTTAACGATAATTATTTTGTTATATGGCTAAATGTGTAAAGGGAAGCTGAAGTTGCTTCTCAATTAAGTGGAAGTATATAATACGGATTCCATAACAACTTAGTTGGTTCTGAGAAATGTTTGTAGAAGTTATTTAATTTCACGAAAACATGAGTAGAGGCGGCTTTACATCAAGCAACATGTGACATGCTTGGGTTTTTTGAAATGTTGTTTGGACAGTTATTATTGGAAAACAGATAATCAGATCTTCATGTACGGTAACTTATCGGGCGCGTATACAACTTGAGTTTATAGGGGCGACAATGAACATTTTAACTAAAAAAAAGGTTGTCTGTTTTCTTTAGATACAGTTTTAATAGTGCTCATAGGAGGGATAATTGCACAAAAAAAGGAAAAGAGAAGGATGAGTGTTTGTCTTTAAATGTATTTATATGTACGTTTCGCTGGCTCGTGCGGCGCGTGCAACTTATAGATATCTAAAATTACTAGAAAATAAATATTATTTTCTTCAAAATTCATTATTGTTTAAGAATTCAATTTTTCAAGCTTGGTTTATTTATTTGTCATGGAATTTAAGAATTTTATTTCCTCTTTCCTACAATCCAATACATGTTTTGCAGACATTTTTAAATATCTTTCGGACGACCATAATTAAACGGGCACGGAAGGAATCTACCGCAGTCCCTCCAATTACAGGCAACCTACTGTAACTGGTATATTCGTCAATCGGTCGACCCTGTTCCATCTGTATATCAACTGGTATGCTTGTATTGACGGCAATTAATTACAACAAATGACGAAGGAATCAAACGTTATCACCAGTGGAGAGCGTTATTCAGGCGCAAGGGTGGTCGGGATGTATGTATGTAGATAGAAGGGTGATGTTATACCGCGACCTAAAAGATCTATTGTGTCCCCTATTCTTGCTGCTTTACAGCTGGCCTTCCAATCCTGTTCCTTCCAGAAAGTGTAGGATGTCAGAGGGCCCAGTCTAGATAAGTCTCCCTCTTCGATTTCACATGCTCCCAGGTGCAACGCCCTCGAGTTGCACAGTGCTACACAGTTTGAGAGGAGGTGGATGGGTGTTTCATCCTGTTCCCCACAAAATCTACATTCAGATTCCTTTTCCAATCCAAGCTTACTCAGGTGTCCTTTCAGTCTACAGTGGCCTGAAAGTATTCCTGTTAATATGCGAACATTGTTCTTACTCAGGTTGATGCATTCTGTAAACCTCTTCTGGTTATAAGTTCCCAGAAGAATTTTACTTTGCCTCATTCCCTGCAGATTTTCCCAGTAACTGATTTCTCTGCTCCATTTCTGTTTTTAGTTTCTTCAGTATTGTACTGCTACTTAACCACAAAAGGGTTCAGCCCTACAAAAAGCATTCCAGCCCTTTTTTTGCGAGGTTATCCGTTATTTCGTTTCCTTCCACTCCTGTGTGACCCGGAACCCACAGGAGGGCTACTTTATTTCTTTTGCCTAGCTCATTTAATTTCCCTAGGCATTCCCAGACCATCTTGGAACTGATTTCATATGAACTCAGCGCCTTGATGGCTGCTTGACTATCAGACATGATGATAATCTCCTGCTTCCAATAATTTCTATCTATATTGAACTGGACACATCTTTCAATAGCGTGTATTTCCGCCTGAAATATACTTGGATATTTTCCCAAGCTTTCGTAAATATGTGGTTCTAGGCCCATATATTCCTATTCCAGTTCCCTCTGCCGTTTTGGAGCCATCAGTATACCATTTGATGGCATTTCTATTCAAGTTCAATATGGCGTTATGATCCCACTCGCTCCTGTTACTCAGCTTTATGAGTGGTCGGGATACGAGGAGTATTTATAAAGAGAGTATATCAACATCTACAATTCCTAGTCTCACGGTGCAAAACATTTTTGTTTGCTCTTTGTATTTATTGCGTATGCCTACCGTTATAGCGGATATCTGATAGCGAGTAAGTGTGCAGAAATTGAATTGGCCGACTGGAGCGATAAGAATCAGATAAACACTTCTTCGATCGAAAAACATGTTCAGCGGAAATACATATGGACGTATCGATGAAATTACTATTTCACATCGAAATGAATAGTAACCCGCTTGCCTTCGCGAACAAAGAGCCTATGCACTGGAAGTAAACAAAACAATTTTTTTGCCCAAAATATATGAACGGTGCTCGTCTTTATAGTTATCACACTACTCAAATATGCCATAAATCCCAGCGGCGGCTTGCGCAGACCCCCATGAGAAGACTGCGACAATAGTTGAAATTCTTCGTATAAGTTCGTTACATAGGATATATGCAGGATAGCATACGAAGAACTTCGATCATTGTCGTAGCCTCCCCGAAGACATATGCACGAGTCGCCACTGATAATTTCCCCTTTTTATTGGTACTTATAGGAAATATTTATTATAACACGAATTATTAGCAAATGTTAGGTCTGCATTTAATTTATTAAATAAATTTATAGCCTTAATTAGTAGGCAAGAAATAAATTAAATTATTATTAATTAATTTGTATTTAAATTCCTACAAGTTGTGTTATTTATAGGAATTGCATTTTTTTTCTTCTTAATTATAACAAATATATTGTAGAAAATGAAACAAATGATAACAACATAACAAGATAACAAAATTAGTAAAATGTCGTGTAAAAATTTTACCAAAACGAAAATTTAAAATTATATTAACGTTAAACATAAACACAGTATAATTTTTCTATACAAAATTATAAATCAAGGGAGAGAGAGAGGGCGAGATATGGTATTTGGGTCTTTTGCAAAGGTTAATTCTATAAGCGAAATTTTGATTCGACTTACCAACCCGTGTGTAAGCTTATTCTTCTCGTAATCCGAAATATTAAAGGCCCAATAATTTTATATAAAACAAAAAGGGTTTGTTTGAACGGTTTTAACACATAAACAGAATCACTTCGCGAGCAAAGCTTTCGCTTCCAGTTCTCGAATTTTCAAACTTGGGAAAATTACAGGATTTAACAAAAGAAGATTGAATTCAATTTTTAAATTTGGATACGCTCGGTAACGAAGGGGATCGCGAGCTTTTCAGAAGCTGATTCGAACTCCACGAACTAATTAATTAAAAAAAAAACAATGTCAAGGGTTTTTATAAACTATCTCGCGTTGTCACCCCGCGCTCTCGCTACTCGTTTTTCTCTCTACAAGAGGGCGCAACAATGGCGATACTTATTTATAACTGGGGGTAGACACTTAATCGGAGAAACTTCGTCAAATTTCCCATTGGTTATTGTAATCACGTGGTAAATTTTATTATAGTGCTGTCGATGGTGCGCTGTATGCAATTAGATGCAATACATTATCGATGTAGCTTTGAATTGTGAATAACTTATAACACCTCATTTACCTGCGCTTAAACTGCGTTGAGTCAAACCAACAACAACAAAATCTAATGTTGTTGAGGGATTTCGATGTGTTTCTTATCATAAACGGTCGAAAGGATATGGGTAGACCAACATACAGAATATTTTAAGTCTCAAATATTTTTAAATATCTCCGGAACTTGAAATGCTCATACTTATTTTACGCATGTTTATGCTCATGTGGACAAAGCTTAATGCAGTGCGTGAAGATAGTTGTAGTAGGCGTGTCCATGCAGTCATGCCGTCCATGTTTTACGTTGAATATTATTTTGTTGTTATAGTCCAAGTCTTATAGTTATTATTGTGGTTATAGTTCGTTTTTAGTTTAACTTTGTGCATTTTATTCTCATTTTACGACTATTATAGAAGCTCAGTGGCATTTGTTTTTATTGTATTAAAGTGATTAACGATTTATTGTGAATAAAGGTCAGTGCTGTAAAATGGCGAACTCTTGAATTTACAAATATAATATTTCCACACTCGATGTCAAAGATCCATTAATTCTGCTGTATTCAACTGCCCTAACACTGTGAAATGTATAACTTTGTTTAGATACTATAACTTTTATAAATAAAATATCTTTATATATTATTTTAGTGTTGTATTTATATATCCACATGTTATCATATGGATGTGTATATACCAAATATTTCATGATTGTAATAGTATTGTTACTGCAAACTGTACTATTACAGTTATGAAATATTTGTTATATACCTAAACAAAATTTTTAAATATTACAAGTATATAAAATAACCCATTTGAATATACCGCCAGATTAGTTGTAGTTCTGTGTGCGGAGTAGTGGCGCGCAACTTTGTCGAAAAAGTAGAGCATTAAGTGTCCTCCCCCAGATTTATAACAATTTATAATAAACTATTAACGCATTAAATATACTATAAACTGTACTTGCGTGAGACAAACAACCGACATATACGCAATACGCATACACGTAAACAACGGCACGTAAAAGATTACGAACACGAGCCTTTCCAATTTTACTCGACAGTGTTCATTCCTGTTTTACCCCCACTCTAGGAGGGAATAATGTAAATATTTTGGTTTTATCATGGCTTCAATTCTAAATGTAAACAACTGTTTCTATTACTCTAACTTCTTTGATGCTTACACACCGCACCACAGGTGTCTAAAGGACCGTGTTTATTTACGCGGTTGTCAATTTACAGTTGACCAATTTTGTATGGCATATAAGTTGCCGACGTCCTTTTTCCGTATTGCTAGAAAGGGCTATGAAATGCTATAGCCGTGCTGTTTTAGGTGTTTGTAGCTGTACATTATACATAAGGTTTGTTCCAACAAAGTTTAAGATTTCTTACATGCACAAGAGAAACTAAAATCGACAAGCTTTTCAACTGTAAATAATAATAATTCCCGCCTTAGGAAGTATTTTAATAAAAGAACTTTTCGATTTATATTTTTTTTTTACTAATACAGTGAAACAACGCTTTAGTAAATTTATAACAATACTTATTTATATAATCATATATGTACAAATGCCTTAATAATCACAATTTATACGTAAGTAAACACAAATATCATCTCTAGGTGCTCGGAACATTAGGACAGCAGACAGCAGCAAACCTAATGAAAAGTAAAACACACATTGAATTGAAACAAAACAGAAAATTGAACATACCCTCTCATTTCACAATAATATTGCTGAAAAATATACACATTTGATAGCAAATAATGTATTTCAGGGCATTCGTGGAGTAGTTTACATATTCCTGGGCCATTTTTAGGTGTCGCGGGACATGGAACATGATCTGCTTCTGTCGAAGTCTCATTTAATCCTAATTTATAAGTACCTAAAGCAGAAAATGTGTGTTTTTTAGGTTTATGGCTGAACTACAGTAATACAATTACCTTGAGATGTTGTGATGACATCATTTTTTAATATAGGCGCTAACCATTGAAGATGGCTTTTTAATTCATCAACTGGTGCTAAGGTAGTTGGTGGTGGAGGTCTAGATGTTGTAAGTATCGGTGAGTGCGGTATGTAAGGTGTGGTTCTTACATTGGAAAGGCTAGCTGGAAGTGGAGCAAGATGTGGAGAATATGATTTATCTACCACATCATCGTAAAGCGAACCGCTTAACGGTTGCGCTAAACCATAACTTGATTTTCTCCCGGTATCTGCAGGTACGGGCACGATTGGACTATCGGTAGCATTTGGTTTAACTACCACTAAAGAGCTAACTGGAGTCACAAAAGAATACTTCAAGGCCAAATCTAGCGCGCTCTGTTCTAAAGCGGTTTTATTATCAGCCCTTTCCATATCTTCAAGTAATTGATGTATGGTTTTGTACGCCCACAATCTTTCCAAACGAGTTACTGGTTTTTTGACTTCAGGTTGTACTACTATCGGCCCATGTATACCAGTTGCTGATATTGTGGGTAATTGACCCAGCTCTTCTTTATCTAAAAGATTAAGTTGACTAATGACGTGCGAGCTATCCTACTAACGGTTTCATACCGAATTTTCCAACGATCACTATTTCCCCACCATCAAACAAGATTGGGAAAGTGGTTTTACTAACTTCTTTCACATCATCAACATACTTGAAAGTAACATTACGCAACACCGGTGAAGATATGTGATGATAAAAATCTTGCAATTGAAGCGACGCATCCGCTGCTTCATAGATGTGTCTAGAGAAGCCATTGTTGCGAAGCGAAAGTTTTTGGAGAAGATTTTTATCAGCGCTATCGCCGAAGGAAAGGCTAAATATTGGAACACCATATTTGTTCTCTTCTTGTACCTAACAAAAAACGAAGTCAAAGTAATATTAATACGATCATCGCCTTCAATTTCGTTTACCTGATCCAAAATCGCTTGAGGAGATGTTTCACCAACAGTAGCGTCACCATCAGTAAGGAATATTATCATTGGTTGTGGGGCATTTTCATAGGAACTACTTCTCTTATCTACATCCACCAAATATAACGCCACTTTTAAAGCATCAGCTATATTAGTACCACCATCAGCATCCAACTTCTCCACTATATTGACTGTTTTCTTTATATTATCAGGATTTACTTCGTTACTAGTGGGGAATTGTTTCGTCTGTAATTTTATTTTCAAACAATTTTCGTGTATTGTTTTCGGATTTATACAATTACCGTTATGTCTTCTTTTACGCGGATACTGTCGACTGCATAAAAGTCTGGTTCACTACTTGGATATACAACGTAATTATCTTCGTGGTGAATATCCCAGACGTTTACCTGTGAGCTGAATTCGATTAAATGGAATTTATCATCGCTTCGCAATTCACTTAAAATACTTTTCATTGCTGTTTTCAGCTGACTAATTTTCGTCCCCCACATGCTTCCGCTCGTGTCCAATACAAATAAAATATATTTGGGCAAAGGCTTATTTCCTGGTGGTGCGAAAAAGTGCACAAAATAGCCATCATTCAGTAATATCTAGTAGAATAAAAAAGAAGAAAAGCAAGTAGATTATAGAAATTAATTGATTTCGATGAGATTAAATTCATGTGACAATAAAACATTTATTTTTTTTTGTATTTACTTATATGATTTCATTGAAATAGAAGTACAAATTGGAAAACTTGCAAATATCAATAACTATAAACTTATTTCAACTATATTACCTCGCCACCAGTTGAATTCCTTTCAACATCATATTGTACTACAAATTGTCCCGCCAAACCTTCTTGCGCATCTGTTCCTAGTGTATTGGCTAACTCCTTTTGGCGTTCCACGTTTGGACTAAAACTTACAGTTGCAGCGTTTGAATTGAGCATATGTATCTGTGCCCTGGGATCTAAGTCGCCTTGAACATCGTTTATCTCGTTGCCCGATCGAATGGGCGGGGCATTTACGAATTTCAAGGGTTGGGATTCGTTAATATTAACCTGAAATATATTTAAAAAAAATGTTACGTTTTACTAATACAGGCTTTATATTAAAAGTTCTATTACATGAACTGTAAGATCGGGAACAGGTTGCTTAGGATGGATATTAATAACCATTTCATACTGGTTATCCTCCCGTTGTAAAAGCTGTTCATACGTCAAGTAAAATATAACTTTACTTTCGGGTTCCACGTTTATCGATACTGTAAATCTGTTTGATTCTCGAGCGTTTGCCGATACTAATCCAGCACCTTGGCCACTAGCAATAGCCTAAAATATATTATTAATAAACGAACGACTTTCAAACAAAGAAACGCCACCTACCTGGTCATATATTTGCTTTGCTTGTTCTTTTTCCTTCACATAGGCATCATACTCTTTCCCACCTATACTCATCACGAACTTTGATATAAACGCCTCCTTAGGCAGAACTATGGAAAATACGGTTTCTTGCGCTTTGTTAGCCCAGTTCTTTACTTTGCTAGTCACCACGGAATGCGCGAAGCGGTTGGTAATATTCGCTTCCACGCGCATTTCGTAAATTTTTGGTGGCCCTGACGCAATTTTATGGGGTACCTGAAAATTCGAATTATAACGTCACATCATTAAACCAAAGTTTGATAGAAATAACATTACGACATTAACACCTCAATTTGTGTTTAAGTACAATAATAGACAGTAGGGGAAGTACAGAACCGAATAGATTATAAATCAACAAGTTCCTCCAGACATTAAAATATCTACTGATATACAAAAGAGAAGAAAGAAAGGACGCAAAAATGAAGATGTCGCAGTTAGGGTTCAACGAACGAGACACAGGCCTCGGGAATATCCTGATACACCGCAAGTCAGTGTATCGAGCGCCAAAGCTTCGACATGTTCTGCTTAATTATCGAGACCAGGCTCAGTTCCTACTCACAAGGCGTCGTCTAACGAACTGCTACTTTTCTTTGTCATATTTTGTTTTTTGAATCGCAGGTAGAGAGATTATTTACACAAGATAATTAAGGGTTAGTATGAATAGCTAGGGCTGGGCAAAATACATTCCAAATGTATTTTATCCTATTAGTATTTAAAATACCAATAATATAAAATACATTCAGTTCCGGTATTTAAAATACAGTACTATAAGCAAAGTATTTAAAGAAAATAAGGTATTTTTGTAATCTGTTATCGGCTGTTATAGGAGAAAAGCCTTACGTTTTCTTTCATAATAATGTAAGTAAAATATGTTTAATGCTATCTAAAAAAAAAAAGAAAACACTATGGGTTGTAGTATCTTTTTATACACATTATCATTTCGTTTTAAATAAACAAGCAATTCAAAAAGTTTAGCTGATAAATAACTTCTTGAGCGAGTATGTATAAGCCTTGCAGATGAAGTCTTTTTTGAAATAGTATTTTTGTTCGTTTCTTCGCACATCATACAAAGATCAGTTACGGTCTCTCTGTTCAATTTTGATGTTTTGAAATATTTAAAATCATGGGAACATTGTCAATTTTGTTATTATATGTTTCCATCATTTCCAACGATTAAATTAAAATAAGATTGTAATTATTTCCATAATAAAATACGTAATCGAAATGGATCCACAACCAAACTATTCACTAATTACTAATACACTATTTACTAATTATAAAGTAAGGTTAGGGAGGCACACAGCGCAAAATACACGGTATATTACATATTACTAAAAAAATATCGTTCGCACGGTGTAATACTTAGTGATAGGCATAATCGAATGACGAAAAAGGCATCATTCGGTTATTGACGATTATTCGATAATTCAATTATGACGTTTGACTTACGAATAATCATTCGATTATGAGTGATAATCGATTATGAATGCTTTATAAGAATGATAATCGATTATGAACGATTTGTATGAATTGTAATCGATTTTATGAATTTGCTTGGAATGTAGAAGAATTGGGAGGAATAGTATACAGAAAAGGAAATGAGAATAAAAAAAAAAATATATCATTATATTAGGAAGAAGAAAAATCACTCATTCATTGGAAGGAAAATGGTTGTAGGTTTTTTTAGGTCCTCACTTTCTTCTTTATGCAATTAATTTCTCCTAATTCTTAATATAATGATCTTTTTTTTTTGGGTTCTCAAAATTTTGATTATCGAAATCATTCGATTATGCCCATCACTAGTAATACCAATATATAGCACTGTCCGTGTATATTCAAGTTATGGTAACTGTGTACTGATGATGTCATGACTCTCATATGATAGTAAATAAAGTAATTTATGTATTTCAAAATATATAAAATACTCCAAAAATATATTTCAAATATAAAATATGTACAAATAGTATTTTGTATTCCAAATAAGTATCTGAAATATTTATATTTTACATGCGTCCAGCCCCGTGAATAACATTAGTAAAACAAATCATATCAAGAATTCTTTTTTACAGTATTTATTTGATACAAACACGTGCGCGTATATAGCACTTTATTTCTTATGCAACAGAAAATAAGGCTAATGGCGCGCCTATTTAAATTTAAGTTTTCAACTCTGCAAAAGATGACGCTGCCTGCATAATGTGGAAATTACATTTGTCAAGTCAAACATACAGGGCCCTGTAGTATGCTTCAATCAAAGTTTCTAGTGCGAATGCACTAGAATATTCAGGACAGATATAGACCACTCCAGAACCAGACGCGATAAATATAAATAAGCAGCCCCGCAAACGAGGACAGACCACTTCTATAGGAGCCTTCTACGTCATATGAAAGTATATGTAAAATAAATATCCTTTCATTCATAAAAATGTTTATTATATTTATAAGACTACATATTTTTTTTTAAAAAGGCCGAAATCGAAAATAATAGGTCGAGAAATGAGTTGGAGGAAAGACCAGAAGTCAATATTAAAGAAAAAAATTCAATAAGAGGGATGACAATTTAATTAGACTAATCTATTTTGTGAAAATGGATGAGACATGAAAGAAGAACCTGGAACTCAAACCATACACATATTGTATGAATTGTTCGCGGAATAATCATTGATAAAAAGCACTTCTTTGATTAATAACAAAATAATGCCTGTAACTGCAAATAAATGATTTAAAAGTACGGAACTTCCAAAGTTTATCGGTGCCAATCGTTACTGACGTCATGTTTATACATTTTCTCTGTATCTGAACTTATAGATTATGCATATGTAGGAGAAAAATCTTTCCCGAACAGCAAATATCATAGTTTTAAAATAATATCATAAAAAAAACATCGTTGATAACATCTATGATCTGTATTTTCGTATTTAGTATAAGTAGATTATAGACAAAGTAATCAAATAAACAAACATTGAATCCTAAAATAAATAATTATTAAAATAAACATGATTTTAAAATTATTCTTACAGCTACCAATCCGAGTTTGTATAAATTAATGATCTTACCTCTTTTCCGCTATAAGGCTCATCCTGTGGTACCTGTCGCGAAACTCTATTCACAACCAAAGAATTCTTCCCGCCAACGGTTTGCGGAAATCCATGGCTTTGTACCACCAAGACCAAAATAAACACAGTCTTTGCTATAACATCCATTCTCGGCCTGCAATTATATAATGACTGGTATGAGAGAGTATTGACTGCAATTTAATTATAAGGACCGACATACGAGCCAAAGGTCGTCACATTACACAAATATGCGATAAATTCCTCTTTTTATTGATAACTATTTTGTTATGTGTCGCTAAATGTGTAACAGAAAGCTGAAGCTACTTCTTGTTTATAATCTGGCAATACACACAATAGATAATCTATAGTAACTTGCTCTGATTAACAAATATTATGCCAGTATAATATATTTATATTTAGTATTATTAGTTCTTGAAAAATATTTGTAAGAGGTACTTAAAATTAAATTAAATGATTTTTAAAAGATGTCCATATTTTTGTGTAATTATATGATGTTTCAAACAAGAGGTTATTTTCCTTGTTAGTTCAAAGGTGAAAGATCAATTCGTAAATTTTGGGTCAGATATTTGTAGGATGTATGGGGGATGCCGCTAGTGGGTATTCCCAAAAAGAATGGGAATTCCAAAATATTTCAAGTAACGAATGCGTGTACGAACTTCAACAGAAAACACATGCAAGAAATGTATTAATGATTTCCCAGCTAGCACAATGACGTCATTTTCACGTCATATATTGAGAAATTATTATTAACTGACGTCTTATTGACGTCAGTGTGTTATTTTTGTGTTAATTAGTGTGTCAATAAATCAGAATTACCCCCCCCCCCTCCCCCTCCCCCCGGCCCTTTAAAAATGTAAGACAAAATAAAAAGAATCTTCTGATCTTCAGTTAATACCACATTGGAATATTTTAATTATTTGGAAAAGGTATAGAAAAATTATTGAATTGTTATTTTATTAATTGCATCTACAATAATAAAATTCTCTTGCACTTCCGGTTTCGCCTAATTGCCTTCTTCAGGTGCTTGAATTATTTTAAAATTAAACAATGCAATTATCGAATTAAAACCTGAAAATTAATGAACCGTAAGAATACCTAAATTTGTTAAATGGTGTCCGCAGTCGAAACTTCTCCGGAACTTCCTAAGAATTTCATTATTAGATGCAGTAAATACAATAACAATTCAATAATTGGGAAGTATTTTTCTATATCTTTTCCAACTGACAGTCTAACCCAATTATGGACATAAAATCACCACTAGTTTTAATTATATTGGCAAAAAAAAATTACTATTTTTTAAGTAGTGATTTTACTACTGTTATTTAAATAAAAGTATTGCATATATTACAATAATAATTATTCATCAGCATCTCATAGTGCTATAAATTAAATGGAAGCCATTTTCATTATTTTTTATGGAACATTTAGTTATAAAACTATAAATACGTTATTATATTTATATAGTTTTACTTTTTTAAAAATTTGTTTATAAAAGTAAAATTACTTTCATAAAATATTAACATTTGTTTATTTAGAAAAAAATAATACATTTGCAATTGAATCCGAATTTAATTTTTCCCCACTATTAAAAGAGTAATTTAAAAAAAAATGTTTTTTTAACGAAACTGAATCATTAAATTACCTTGTTCATACTGCGTGATTTCTGCATTTTACTTGATTTGAAATTGTGTAGGATGTAGAAAACACTCATTCTTTTTATATTCCAATACATATGTTAGATACATAATATATGAACATATTATCGTATTTAACTTTTGCATTTTATGTAACTTAAATTGATTAATTTTAAACTTTATTAATAGATATGTGCTGTCCTAACCTAACTATCTAATAACTTACGTAGTATAAACACGCAAGAACGCACGCAGACAAATTTAAATCAATCTCTTGACACTAGGCTTCATACTGTTAACTTTCTAAATCTCCCACTAATAAATATATGAACTGAACCTGTTTTTGTAAGGCAATTTCCTAGAATATTTTTCGACCTAATGTGACTTCGTAGAATAACTCACTAATCTTATGGTAAAAAAAGTTCTTTTTCATTTGCTGGAGACAAATACTTGTTCAATGAATTCCTGCAAATATGGAATACGTATATGTAATCATTGAAAACTTTAATTACATTAGGTACTGTTTGGTTATTTCAAAGAAGTGATTACAAATAATAAATTTATTATAAAAGAAGATAGGTACCTACATATGGGTATGCAACTGATCCGTATATGTTCCTTTCCTGTATCTTCTGTTTTAATGTAGTCTTAATACTTCTGATTAAACCTGTTTGGTTAATAGTGATGGGCATAATGGAATCGATTTTCGATTATTCGAAAAGTCATTCGATTATTTAAAATCTTCGAGCTCTAACCCCCATAACCAAATTTAAATTTTCCGCAATACCTTTAGTGATTAAACGTTAAAGCATAAAATTACTTGCCATATTATGTAACACTATATTAATAGTTATTTTAATATCTTTACGTTGAATGCATTAAAAATAAAGACGGGAAATTTAAATTTGGTTACTAGGTAATTATTGTATAAAGTCAAGTAATTAATGACAGTGAGTAGACGTTTTCTGTGGTGAAACATTTCAAATATAAATGTCAGTGAATGATAGTGAAATAATCGGTTATAAAGTCACTCGACTCTTGTAATTATTCGATTATTGACGTCTTTAGGTTATGCCCAGCATTATTGTTAGTTAGTCATGCACACGATTCACCTAATTTTTTTTTTGCTTTTTTTTAAATGCGTTCTTTAAATGAATATTTCCCCGAAGTGTTATTTTAACTAAGTAAGCAACGAATTTTGTATTAATGGATTAAAATTGGAATCTGCCGCATTAGAATGCATGTTTCAACTATGTGAAGAATTTTATATATTTTATTAAAAACTAACCAGGCATTTCATATTTGAATATTTTTATATAATAAATTTGGCAAAGTTTTCGACATTTCTGACATTTATCATTTTAAGGTTGGTTTGATTTGCACAGTCAGTGCATTGGAGTGAACGCCTAAACAAGTAGTTTTCTTTTAACAAAAAAGGAAGTAAAAACAAAATAAAAAGAGTCTTCTTCTTCCTAATCCGCAAATAAATATATATATTAAATTAAAATATTCTAAAATATTTTTTTTTATATTTAATATACAAAAACCATCAATATAAGCGTACTTTTATGTTTTAGTATTCCTTTCTTCTGTAAACTTAAAACGTATATAAGGTGAAAATCGTAAACCTTATATTAAATTTTGCATACGTATTTTATTTCGATAGTTTTTCAATTATTTACACCTCGTTATCAGTCAACGAATGGTACAATTTTCGTAAACCGCTATTGCAAGGAATAAGGAAAAATCTCAACAAGAACGGATAAACAGCATTGGCACCTCTGATCGCAGGGAGACAGAGAGCAAAAATTTGCGACTTCAATCCGATATTGACTGCTATTGGCTAGAACAAACTCAAAGAAGATGGCGATGGCGCGCGCACATTCAAAATTTGTTAGCTTTCAGGTTATCATGCTCCTTTATCACACTTGATACTCGTTTGATTGTGCATTCATAGGTTATAAAAACCTTGAAAGCTGTCAAATGACTGTCAAGAATTTTTTTGACAAGAGCCGAGCTCGGCTTCCTATTGGCTAGAACAAACCCAGAAATTTCGTGGAGATAGAATCCGTTAGCCGTCCGTTCTTGTTTACATGTTCCACAGCTATGGAATCAAAGATAAAGAATGTGGTCATTTTTTTTTTATTTAAATTCAGTAATTGATAACAGTGGTCAGAAAGAGCGTTACATTTTACAGAGTGCTTCATTTGGGTTTATTAAATAAATAAGAAATCAGTGTGGCCTTCGACGGAAAGCTATCTTCGACTAAAAGAAGTTTTTAGGTTTTTATTTTCCCGCCCGGTTCATTTTTCTACAATCGACAAGTCGAATTTGATTAATTTGCACTAGTGCTGCCCTCTGTGATTCTATAGTTGGTTGATCAACGATATGTGACATCATACGGATAACTCTTTGTACAAATGACAAATCGGTACAAATTGAACAAACTTAACCACTTAATTCAAAATAGCGAATAGTGTATGGAAAATGGAAATAGAGGAATTGGAAAATAAGTTACCATTGCATATATATAAAAGTCTAATGAATGGTAGATACCCGTACATTAACTGTCTAATTATCTCTTATTTATGTTTAACGTTTACAGCGAATTTTGATTCATGTAAATCAATTTTGATAAAAGACAAAAGAGTTCTTCAACAAGTAACCAAATTAAAATTTGATGAAATAGATTTATTATTGCAAGTAATAAGCAGGGCATATATTGAAGATAAAATAAGAACAAGTAGTACTAGTTAAAAAAAATGGCAAATTTACTAATTGTAGGTTGTAGGTGCATGTATTCCTGAATGGAATAAAATTAGCACAGGTTGCAAAGAAATCGACGATTTATTGCATGGGGGAATCCCTGTAAATGGTATCAGCGAAGTGTATGGTGAGAGCGGTGTAGGAAAAACGCAATTCTGTTTACAATTAGTGTTAACGGTGCAATTGCCAAAGATTTATGGTGGATTAGAAAAAAGTGAGGTTGATTAGATAATTAAAAAAGAAAAATGTAATGTTCATGTAAGATATGTATGTAGGTGCCCTATATATATGTACGGAAGATCCATTTCCTTCAAAGCGTTTTAGGCAAATGGGACAATCTTTTTTTAGGCAATTTCATAATGTGAAATCCATGAATTCAGATTTTGAAAAAAATGTTTTTGTGGAACACATAGGGGATTTCGTAGGTAAAGAAATATGCAAGTGACACACATTCTAATCAGTGTTCCGCTTTATTTTATTCTAGGAACAGCTTAGACTTTGCTTATATGTTAAACTAGTAAAATTAATTCACACTGTAAATATTGGAATAATAATAATAGACTCAATCGCAGGCATATTTCGTAGTTATAGTGAACAGCGAAACTACGAAAGAAGAAGTGAAGACTTTCAAACAATTTGTAGGAAGTTATATGAGCTCTGCGAGAAACACAAAATTGGAATCATTTGTACAAATCAAGTATATATAAAAAATATTTAATTATCTCCTAAATTATTTCAATAAATTTATATAGGTATCAGATAATTTAGAGACCGGAAGAACAGATCCATGTTTAGGTTTGGCTTGGAGTAATTATGTTACATGCAGATTTTGTATAGCACGGACGTTTAGAGGAACAACACGAAAATTTCAAGTCGTTTTTGCACCTTATTTACCAAATATTAATTGTAATTTTGTGATTCAAGAAAATGGTATTACGGGTTGTGAATAAGCTGTATTTTATGTTTGTTATATTGGTTTTAGAACCCTAATATTACACAGATACGGTGTAGATTATCGCAAGACTGATCAAGTCGTATTTAGATTTGGAATAAATGCTATTAATTATACATATGTAATACATTAAATTTAAAGCAAATAGTTTCGGATTTCCAATTCATCAATCTATAAACGGGCGACTGATAGCCGCCCATAATAAAACGAGGGCTCTGTATAATATAAGGCCAAAATAAAATATTTGTGTATTGTACAATAAAAGAATAATACATTTTACATTTTATTATTACATCAAAGCTATTTCTAACGCCATATAATTTACTTTATAAAGATAATACATAAAAAGTATTTGTATCCATTAAAGAAAATATACGTAGTATATTTTATTCCGAGGATGGCAACCTTGAGAACACACTGTTGACAGTTGACATAAAAATAACCTAATAAATTCGAGTTTTTTGTGTTATTTTTATATTAATCGCGAGTAAATATGGTAAGTATGCTTAGAATATACGATTATCATTTTGTTTATTATGACCTCTTTTTCATGTTAACGTCTAATACACTATTTTATAATTTAATAGAGTTCTGGAGTTATTTTGGCTGGATTAGGATTAGCTGCTGTCGGCTTCACTGGTAGATACATTCTTCGACAGTTACCAAATGTTTCAAAAACGATGAATGAAGCAATGAGAAATTTGCCTAAATTTGACATGGATACGGTAGCTGGTTCAAAATATTACAAGGGAGGGTTCGATCCAAAGATGAATAGACGTGAGGCAGCTTTAATATTAGGTAGTTGACAATTTCCTTGTAAAGTATATTATAATGCCATAACATGATTTAGGTATAAGCCCTTCAGCAAACAAAATAAAAGTGAAAGAAGCTTTTAAAAGGGTGATGGCTGTAAATCATCCCGATCGTGGCGGCTCTCCATATATAGCTTCAAAAATAAACGAAGCAAAGGATTATATGGAAAAACACTCATTTTAATTTAGTGATATATTTAGCAAAAATTGTGATATATAAAGAGTATAAATAATAAACATGTATTAAGTTCTTGAACACTATTAAATATTCCGACTAGACTTAAAACACAGTAACACAGTTGGTTGTTTTCACCTTAGTTGATTACCAACTATTATGAGTGTAAATGTTTCATGCGTAGCTTATTCAAAGATTTCTTCGAAAATGATCCAGGGATTTTAAAGATATCCTAAAAATTATAAAATATTTAGCTAAATTCATATGCAAAAGTATAGATACACTTACTAACATAAATTTGTGGCAGTTAATCACATTTTGGCTTTCACCCATACTTTTGAAACAAACTACTAAATCACTTAAGTCTTTAGTTGCCAAAATCTGCTGCCTATGTGTTTTTATTAAAGTGATTGCAACACGGAATAAAATCTTTGATCCTTCGTAAAATAAGCAGTCCCATATTCTTAATACAGTCTCAGTAGGAAGCACTTCAGCATAAATACATACAAACCATTTAGTCGTTGCCACAGCCCAAGGCATACCAATATCTTGGATGTGTTGATGTACACTCGGATCTTGAATTTTAATTATCTCATCCAATACATCAAGGTCAGTAAGAAGCCCTGACATGGTTTTAATATAATACTGAGGTAGAATTTTTTCAACTAGAATTTTTAGCAGCCAAAACGTTGCCTCTTCATCTTTTGTCGCTAATAATAATAGGCCTGCGATATAATTTAAACCCTGACAATAACCAACCTCACTATTTTGATGTGCAAATGTTGCCAATATATTAAATAATTGACTAGGCAAATGGGAATTACTACTAAAATATATATTATCGGGAAATGTTCTTGGTAAATCGATTTGTATCATGTCAATAATAGTTTGATTGTTAATTTTTTGTTTCATTTCATTATACGTCAATGTGGATTCTTCTTTCGACAACTGTGCACCAGAAATAATCATCCAGGCATTTGTGCGGTGAGAGATTGGAATTCCTTTCCTCACAAATCTCTTCAATGTGTTGTTCTTTTTGTGTTTATCACTATCCTTTAATTCATCCCATCTCTTTGATCGTTTTGCCAAAATTCTATAGTATTCAGACATGAAATTCCCATATATTTCATAATTGAAATTTTTAGACCGTTGGAAACCATACTCATCTACTTTGCTAAAGAAAAATTTACTTAAATATTATGAAAATAGAATGTTGACTACACAATTTTACCTGAAATTCGTTTGAGCCATTAGATTGTATGTTTATGTATTTAAGTCTTAATAAATAATTTGGTGATTCGTTATATGTAAAAATTTCACTTTTTTTTCTTTTCTTTTACAATCCATCCTAGATTATGTTTATCAACGATTTCATAATAATAGTAATTTCGATATTATCATTAGTATGCCTATTCATCGAAATTAAGTAGGTAACTTTAAACTCTTTAGTCAGTACGTTGCTATTTACATCTGTTAACCTAAAAATAACGGCATTGAACACCACCGTTCTACAATGCAAAAATACAAGCGTCTAATGATTGGAAGTCATTTTCCGTCCACTCGATAGTGACATCATAGTGACGTATGTAGTTACGCCACAGTTTGTATATCGATAATGCAATGTTCGTCAGTCGTATGTGTTTCTTGTGTCAAATTAAAGTATACATTTTATTGAAGAATCATTCGTATTCGTAGGTAAGAAAAAATATAAAAATTAATTTAGTATTTACGCAAACTTTTTTGGTTATAGGTACGATAGTGTAAAGTGAAATATAAATTTATTTCAATACAAGTAATCAGTTACTGGAATTGATTAATAACATTGGTCTAATGGATCACAACTTGAATTTTCGTATTTCATTTGTAAGGACCCATTGAAGATAGAAATAAGTTAAACATTATTAAAATGAAAAACAGATATCTTTAATATTATTGAAAGATAATGTGTTATACTTAAAAGTAATGATAAGATGGTAAGTGAATGCAAAAGGTAGTTCATGTTAGTGCAAGGTGAGAAGTCCCCGATTATGAAATGGGTAGCCTAGTTTTACAAGAGTATTTAATTGGTATGGATGTATAGGGATTACTATTCGAAATTTTACTGTATGGTAAAAATATGGTAAGACAGATTGGCCGTAGAAAAGTAGTACTGAAGTTGAAGTTTTGTAGAAAGAAGTAAATTACAGTCCTCAAGGGCCTGTTAAGGATCACTGCATACTTAGGCTCACAGAAAATGATTCCGAGTATTTAGGATGTATTAATATGTATAAAATTGAACAAATTCATTACATTATTGTAAAGATTTTATGTAATTAAATTGAATAAAGCAGTGGTTTGTTTTTATATTGCAGTTTGCTAAGTAGTTAGTAATTTCCCAATTTTGAATGTGGTGACAAAGCAAAATTAGTGTTCATGTCGTACATCATTATCTCGGGGCATTAAGAAGGAAAAAAAACTTAACATCTGATTATATTGACAAATTCATTTATTAGAAACATTATTAGTCATTACAATTAATGAAAATTTACATGTGATGTAATTAAATAAATAATTGCACTCGCATAAAATACTTCCATTTTCGGTCATCAAATTAATCAAGTTGCTTGGGGTTCCTCAGTGATGCATAAAATATATTTCATCAAAAGATCAATATGCTTACTGATGCTCACACATTATATTACATTGAGCAGTCAAGAAATCAAGTGACCGACGATTTGGAGGGAAGTAAGTGGAGCTATCAAATGTTTTTAGTTGGTGACGGACCGAAAATTGTTAACTTGTACTCGAGGCGGTAATTCGAAGCAATTTATATAATAATGGATGTGCAAACATGTATGGAATGCACTAAAAAATTCAGCGACGTCTGTAATTTAAGAAAACACATGAAAAAAAATCATCCGGAGAATAATGCTTATTTAGCTTCTCTCCAAGTGAGAAAAAATAGAACTTACAATTTTAGTTGCAAGAAATGCCACAGAAATTTTAATTATTCAAAGCATTTAAAGTTTCATTTAAAAAAGATACATAACGAGAACGAAGGCAATAGAAAGGCCCAACATCAATGCGTAATATGTAGCAACTTCGTTGCAGAAAAGCAGACCGTTCTACAACATTATAGAGAGTTTCATAATATTTCAATTGCGGATAAAAAAATGGTGTTTCAAACGGAGGAAGAATTTAATACTTGGAAGCTTACTTTTGAAAATGCTAGTAACTCACAATATATAATCCAATCTCGAAAAACCTGTAACACATGTATCTATAGATTATGTATGTCATCGATCAGGAAAATATGTTTCCAAAGGCAAGAATATTCGCCATTTAAAAATATTAGGAAGTCAAAAAATAAATGGACTATGTCCTGCAAGTTTAAAAGTGAAGAAGCTTAATAATGGCACTTGTGAAGTAACACATATCGAAACGCATGTTGGGCATAAAAATGACATTGGTCATTTGAATTTATCTAAAGTAGAAAGGGATTATTTAGCTATGAAAATTGCATCTAAAGTTTCTTTTGATGACATCTTGGATGAAATTAGAGATTCCATAACTGATTCAGAACTGAAACATCTGCATCTTATTACAAAAAAGGATCTTTATAACATAGAATCATGTTTCAACTTAAGTTCGAAATCAGTAAGACATAAGAATGATGTGATAAGTGTTGAATCCTGAATTAATGAGATGCAGAGTAAGGGAGACGCTGTTTTTATTTTATAAACCTCAGGGCTGTGAAGATGAAGAATGGCCGCTACTTAGAAAAGAAGATTTTGTCCTCATTATTATGACTGCAGCACAATGTGAAATGTTAAAAATGTATGGAACAGACTGTATCTGCATAGATGGAACTCATGGGATGAATAATTATGATTTAAAGAGCAATTGTGAAAAAAACGGATGGGGACATTATAATCGTTCTTATAATAACATATTTGATTTCATTATGCGTACAGCGTAAAATTTTGATGATAAAAATGTACTAGTGCTGTTTTGCTTTTTACCACTTCAAATTGTTTTGGTAGGATTATGCCGCTGTATATAGGTCTCTTTTTTTTATTGCAAATGACAATACTGCAAACTTCTCCTAGACCCCTCACCACAAACTGCACTAAACTGGACGTACGTTTCGATAGCAAAGCTATCATCATCAGCAGAAACACTGAACTGAATAACTACACTAAAACTACCCTAATTTATACCTAAAAAAGGTCATGGTACATAATCACGGTCATGCTTAACTTTAACTAGTCACTAATACTAACTACGTCTGATCCACTACTTCTACTTAATAAACTATACATACAAGAATTTAAGGGGCCTAAATCTGAATTCATTAAAATATGTTTGTTTTTATATATTTCCATAGCCTCATAACAATTTAATTGCACATAGTTGCTTACGTTTTTAACTAACTTTACATTGTCAACTTTACGGTTTTCTTCAAGCATATGTAGGGCTACACTAGATTTGTCAAACCTTCTAAATTTAAGATGAGCCAAATGCTCCTTGTAACGCGTTTTAATTGATTTTTTAGTTTGCCCAATATATACATGATCACAATTTTTACAAGCTATTTTATAAATGCCTGATTTGTCCAAATGATCTACTTGATCTTTGGGCTTACCTAAAATATTTTTAAGACTATTATTTGCAGTAGTTGTCTTGTCTAGAAAAAACGTTTTAAGTGAGTTAATTCTCTAGTTTAATTCTCTTTCCATTGGTGATGCTTACAGATTATTCGCTTATTGCACAGTTTGACCTTCAAACATGTCACTGTTGATGCGAGAGCATACCTTATATGTTTTGCTGTTAATAAATTCCTGCATTCATTTTAAATATATATATATATATATTTTACAGAAGCATATATTGTTTTATTTCTATAATCTTCTAAAACATAATCACACATTTCAACTTTCAAAGACAATACTAACAAAAGAAACTATTGCTCAATTTTATTACATAAAATATTTAGATCACAAAAACGTAATACTTTAAATTGGTTTGATTTTAAATGTTTAACTTTAAATAATGTAAATATATTTAGAATTTCACATTTTAGAAATAATAGTTTGAGATATTTTTCAATTTTGAGCATATAAAAACTAAATCTATTTTCCTTTTGTGTGTTTAATTAATTAAGTTCAATTTTATTAGACACAGCATAATTTTGTAATATTTTTTTTTTCCGAAGAAAGCTGTATACATACAGCTGAAACATAATTAGAAATTGAATCTACGAGTTTTATCGTTTCCACTGCTACCAAGAAGGAAATAACTGGTTTAATACTAATTATACATATCATTGAATGTCATTATTGGTCATACTATCCATATTTATTTTAATGTATTTTAAAGTATCGTGGTGTAACTAGCGTTACACTGTCCCAAAATGCTCAATATCATTTTGTGCGAGTCCAAGTTTCTAGTGATCTTTTTTGCAATCCCGAGGACCTTAGTTTTCTTTTTTCCATAAAAATTTGACTTCAGTATTACTTTTCTGGGACCACCAATCTGTCAGGCTTGTTTCTGCCATGGAGTAAAAAAAATCTGCAATAACAATTTACATACTACATTAAATTTTCTTGTAAATGAAGGGTTCCCATTTCTTAATCGAAGGCTTCTTAAGAAGGGTAAGAATGTGTGTACATGCATTGCGATGCCAAAGGAGGAATTGAAATAGGATCATTAAACTGAAAGTGAGCTCTTTTGCATTCACTTACCATCTTATCATTACTTTTAAGTATAACACATTATCTTTCAATAATATTAAAGATATCTGTTTTTCATTTTAATAATGTTTAACTTATTTCTATCTTCAATGGGTCCTTACAAATGAAATACGAAAATTCAAGTTGTGATCCATTAGACCAATGTTATTAATCAATTCCAGTAACTGATTACTTGTATTGAAATAAATTTATATTTCACTTTACACTATCGTACCTATAACCAAAAAAGTTTGCGTAAATACTAAATTAATTTTTATATTTTCTCTTACCTACGAATACGAATGATTCTTCAATAAAATGTGTACTTTAATTTGACACAAGAAACACATACGACTGACGAACATTGCATTATCGATATACAAACTGTGGCGTAACTACATACGTCACTATGATGTCACTATCGAGTGGACGGAAAATGACTTCCAATCATTAGACGCTTGTTGCAAAAATGGGCTACATTCTCACCATAGATTCTCACATAGATTTTAGTGCACTTAAATGTCATTAAGTTACTACGTTTGAATCTGCAGAACAGCCAACTTGATTCGTTTCAAAACATTTAAATTGAAATTTGTTAAAACTGTTTTTTTGAACTTTGATCCCCAGAAGGTATTTACTGCATAGATATAATAATAATATTTCTTCATTCAAATTGTTTTATGATTAGATTTCGATTTATAGCATCAATTATATAGTTTACTCGGAACGCCGGAATTGATGGAATATTCCAACTTTGGTGATTAGGAATTTTTAATTCCACAAAATTTGTATTTTCTATAGCAGTTGTTTAGTATTTTTATTTGGGTACAGTTTTATTCATAAAGATGAATTCTACAGCTTTTCTTTACGAAATATTTCAAACATATATAAGCGATAATTAAAAAAATTATATAATGCAATTACATTTAATATTAGAAATCCGAAGACACAATGCAAAAGACAAAATAAAATTTATAATACAAATATTTTTCTTTACAATAATTCGTAGAAACACCAGAATATTTTTATAAAATATTATAACTAGAAGACTAGACCGTGTACCGTGTAGTACACTCCCAAAGTGTGCTAAATATTATTGTCTTTGTCATCACCATATATTTATTTTTGTTCATTCCCGACTGTAATCATCATTTGGGGTTGGTAACTGTCCTTGTAATTCCCCGGTGCCTTGCAGTTTTCAATTCGGCGGTACCTGGCCAACTGCTGGTAGACTTGTTTCATACGTTGAATATTAATTTTACTTGCGATTGCGTGATTTACCATGGGCATGGAATAATCTTTTCCTACTATGCATTTCGCAGCTCGCTGTACCTGCAAAGGCGCCGTCCATGGCTCGTGAATGTATTGAATTGGCATATTCTTCAATACGGGTAGATATTTTCTATAAATTGTTAACATCATAAACACGAATGAGCAGTTGTGAACATGAATATAGGTTACCTTATATAATCACCATTGGGATCGGCTTTTCGACCAAACTTTACAGGACAATAACAATGAAAAAATTGCTGGAAGAAGCTGGAACAAGAAAGCCACATCCACATTCCAGCATTGACTGACCAATCAGCATCCAATAGAAGTTCTTCAAACACCTTTATGGGAGATGGAAATGAAGATAATTGTTTTCACAGAAAAACGTTCTTACCTTCATTCCTTCTTCCCATGAGAGCCAGAGGTCACCTCTAGTGAGAAAACACGCTACTGCATGTCGTGCTAGGTGATGGATCCAGCCTTCCTCTCTTAATTGGGTCATGATGGCGTCAATCCAAGGAAATCCTGTTTGGCCCTGTACAATAAAATAATTAATAAGAAAAGAAACCTTTTGAGAATAATCATCAACTCACACTAGCCCATTTTGCTAGCGCTTCTGCATTTTTATCCCAGGGAATTTGGACGCAAATAGGATTCCCTAACATTTTGTCAAAGTTTGGATTCCTTGTAGCGGCGCAGTAAAAGAATTCTCTCCATAATAGTTGCCCGTGTAGTGATAATGGTGGGAACGTCTTTTTAATTTTCTTGTACAAATCTGTCAATTGATGATAAAATAGACGGGTGGAGATACATCCGAATCTTAAATATGGCGATAATCCGGTTTGTGACGGTAGAAGAGATTGGGGTGTCATTTTTGGTCGTCCAAAAGATGCTACCCACGCTTTCCGTTCTAAATGGCGCTCTAGTCGCACTAAAGCCTCGCTTTCCCCACCTTGCCAAACAGGAGGAAATAATCCTTCCGTATCGAAACCCAATTCCTCCAAAGTTGGTACTCCATACTTCTCGTCGTGGTCTTCACCGATCGGGGTAATGGCACCATTTAACGTCTGAAGCGTGATTGGCGGTTCTGGTTTAGGCGGTTGATTCATACAAGCGATAATAGCTAAGAATTGATGGTACGTAAGTGGGGCCCTTCCTCCATTCCTGTCGATAATATGCTGCAGGTAGTATAAGGTGTGAGAAACTCTCTGTAACACTGTGATTCCCAATTCTTTGCAGATGGTGGTGATGTTTTGATCTCGGACTCGGCCGAAAGGCTCCGGATCTTCCTCGAAAGTCAGTACCGTGGTGCCCCATTCCTTAAAAAGCTTAGGCAAAGCGTCTGCAGGTTGACCTCTGATCACGAACAGTCTGGAGTTTAGGTTTCTCAGTCTACGATCTAAATCTTCTAAGCATTGAAGTAAAAATCTGAAAACACAGACAGTAAGCACCATTGAAGGGTGGGTATTATATGCCGCATACGACTGACCTCCATTTGTTGATGCCTACATTAGATGAGCCGGCGAACCACGGGTCCAAAATGAAGACGCAGCGGAATGTTCTCGCACCTTTGAGACCCTCACGAAGAGCGGGATTGTCGTGTAACCGGAGTCCCTTCCTGAACCAATGCACGAGGTGCTTCTCTTGACCGGCACCGCGTCCATCCGTCCGCTGACCAGCACTTCCTATGCTGAAATTCCCGCTCATGTACCTGTAGTGTTCCACCACATGATTAATACGTTACTAGTTGGCGATCAGGAAATGGATTTTTGTTTCACAGCTTTTGGTAGACTCTCTTCACCTAGAAGTGAAAAAAAAGAATGTTTAAATTCAAGAGTCAGGTATTTAAGCTAGAGAGAACAAATTAAAAAAGTATCTTTAATTTGGAAAAAATGCGTGGCCACACATTCGGGAGTCGAAAGAAATGAAAAAGGTGATGAGTCAGCAAAAAAGGTTTTATATACTCGCCCAAAGCTTGCCGTAGCTGTTTCTGAAAATCCAGCACAAGAATACCCAGACAGCACAAAATGTCTCGTAGACATCCATTAGATATCCTTCCTGGATATCCAGAATATCCATTAGACGTCATAGACATTCTATGGATGTCTCATAGATTTCTAAATGTCGGCCTATTAGATATCCAAAGAGTACATCTAATGGATATCCTGTGTAACACATCTAATAGATATCCCACAGAGCACAAAATGTCTACCACACATCCATTAGATATTATTTGTGGATGTCCATAATATCTAGTAGACGTTACAATAATCTATGGATGTCTCTTACATCTCCAAATATTCGCCTATTAGATATCCAAATAGTACATCTAATGGAGATTAGAAATGTCATCTTACACAAACAAATTTACACAAACTAAACAAGGCTTTACAAGCAGAGTAACACATTTGTTCATGTATGCCTAACATCTAACTTGCTAAGATTAGCTAGAATACCAAAACACTACGACTAGGTAAATTCATGGAGCGACTATTATTGGGGAAACATCTAAAAAGCATTAGGTAAAATTAAAAATAGGTGTAATAATCGGCCAATATTAGCATACGCTGTGCTTCACCTTACCAAGGACCATCACTGTCATCAGATCAACCAATAGCATTGATTATCCTAGGTAAGATAAAGCGTATCATTTGCTAATATTGACCGATTGATACGCATTATATAAAAATATGTTCGTGAATCGAATAATACAATTTGTATCTGGTTTAAGAAAAGTCCTGGAGTTTTCCTGCGAGGGACAAAAACCATTTTTCTATTAGAAGAAGAATAAGAAGAGCTACATTATAACACCGCTTTGAATTGCGTAGCTGCTAGCCTCCAGCCATATATAAGTTATGGAAGGTGACAGTTGCGGAATGTACCAACCCCAAAATTGAAAAGATACCGGGAACAGCGCTATAATTAACTCCATAGCACTGTTGTTTGTTTTTGTTTTCGATTGCGCAATGGCTTTATTAGGAGGGTGAAATAAAAAAAAAATCATTAAAACTTTTTTGTTTGGTTCGTCATGCTTTAATACCTGTCAAATTGTATGCCCCATTTCAAAATTACCTGGTATATATAAGACGGAATTCAGAAAATATTGGAACTACAAACTATATAGTACACAATTTTTAAATTTCATTAAATAGAATTAAATTGTCTGTGTGGTTTTTAAAAATGCATGTAGTTTTTTTTATGTATTAACCATAATAGTTCGATATTAGCACCTCATTAGAATCCTTTTAATTAGATTGTTATTAATTAAATTGTAATATAAAATGATATTGTTAATATGTATCAAATTTTTCTTTTCGTACGACAAATTCTATGAAAAGAATTTTAAGCGATATTATTTAGTTACAGTACAAGAAATTTTAATAGCGTTTATGATGATATTTGATATTAAAATTCTACAATGCTATACAATCGTTGTACATATATTAAATTTTGGAAATGTTATGTTTGTATTAGACGCATGTGTTGTTAAGCACACAAGTTTAAAAAAAATAGGAATTTGTTCAGAATAACATAATTTTTACAATATTAAAACCTGTTTTAAACACTTTAGATTCACCGTAGCATTTGAAAAATCGCTTACCTGATCTATTTATCCAGAATTTGAATCAAAATTGTATAGAAGCACAATTTTCTTCACTTATTTAAGAAGTATAATTAATTTATTATGTTTAAATTACTACTAATGGCTATGCTGATTTTCTGTTTTGATGGATTCGTATTAGAAATCTTGACGTATGGTAAACGGTACGAACAGTAAGCAATAACTTCCGTTTCTAGTAAATACATGTCCCTGCACACTATAGACAAGACCAAGCACGTTGATAAAAACGTGACTTTCCGGTAATATATTTGTCTTCGATTGGATGTTGTACGTCACGTGGTCTTGAGCTCACGTTTTCGCTGATGAATTTTATGTGTTGCACCCTCTCGTTAATTAGCTACCTACCATGAAGGTCAGCCGGTGGGTCAATACGCAAACTTTTTTAAATAAAGATAAACAGCCGCTGATATTTATGTAGTTATACCGCGGTGTTTTTTTACTATATTAATACAAGGCTTTATTATAATACGGTGCAATAGAACTAACAAACTTCTCTAATTGATATTATTAAGCAGATTGCACAATATTTGTATCGTAGAAAATATATACGTGAAAGACCTGCACGTGACGACCTTTTTTTCTTAAATTCTTTGCGGTTTATCTTTTCAATATTCTGTTAGCTAATATGTATTTTTATTTAACTCTTCTTGCTAAAAGAAGCTAGAGAGTGAAGTAACTCAGCATTCTTTTCCGTAAGCAATATCCTTTCGCATCATAATTTTGTTTTTAACTTTTTTTTAACACATTTTCTTTCATTCAGTGGCGGCCCGTGACAATATTGAGTAATGGGGCTAGTCTTCGGCCAATTTTCCCCTCATCCTTCCCCTCCCCGTTTTTTTTTTTTGTATTAATTTTAGAAAGTTTTGAATCAGCTTCATTGAGCTGGCGCTAATTTATTACTGTATTTCCTTCGAACTTGTACTTTAAACTGCACGTATACATGAGTCACTTGTTTACATTTCCCCATCTAACTAACACAAAATTATTTAGCTGTTTTTGTGATGAATGCGTATTTAATGGAGATACAGCCCTTAGCACCAATAATTTTCACTACTGAGCAGAGGAAAATCCACGCCAATTTCGTGAGTATGGTCACCAAAGCAGGTTTTTTTGTTGGCGTTTGGTTAGGCATAATAAACCACACAGCGTTCATTTTTGGCTTGCTAAAAATTTCCTGTGTTCTTGCGTACAGAGTCTCGCATTCACGTTCTCTGTCCTCTTATTACACAGTCTGTAGTTGGTACCTCCAGTGTTGATTCCAGTTTTCTGTAGGTGTCCTTTCAGTTTACATTGTCCTGTTAGGAGTTTTGTTACGATGCGAAGATGATTTCTATTGAGCTGCAGTAGTCCTTCAGCCTTCTTTTTTGATGGTCCCTTAATAAAGGTCTTGTCATGAGTTTACCTGATTGTATTACTTCAGTGTTCTTTTTGTTTCTCTTTGACCAAACTTCTTACCTGCTCACGTGCTGTCTTTTTAGACAATCCTGGAACAGGTTCTGGGCCTATATGTGAAGCAGATGATCTTTTTCTTGCTAACTCATTGGCTTTTTGATTTTTTCGATTACTGAATGTCCGGTCACCCACAGCAAAGTTACTTTATTGCAGTCTGTCAAGCTACTCAGTTCTCGAATACATTCTCAAGCCAGTCTTGATTGTATCTTGGAGTTCACTAGTAACCTCAATACCGCCTGGCTGTCTGTAGCATTGTATAGAACATAATAAGCAATACTAAGCATATACTATCAAAGCGTGACAATAACCCAAACCGAATTCAAACTATTTCGTTTTCGACGAAGCTGCTTTTTGAAATTTTCTTGTATAAAGTAGATGTGAATTGATTTTAATTGCTGTTTTATATCTCGTGATTTTGTAAAACGTTTTTTTTTCTCATTTGATGTTACAATAAAGCTATAAGCACATTAGATGGAGTGCGTCTATATATGAATAATAAAATACTTTTACTAATAAAGAACGCGTTTCATAAGGCCTTTCTAGACTCGTCTGATAAAAATGCACTTGTAAAACTAGTCCTGTAATTCTTTTATTCATTATTTCTTTTATAGCAAACACATTCTTTCTAGCTTCTCGGAATTTACTCTATTATGTGGTGTCTAAAGACGATTTATAGGAAATATTATCACAACATTTGAAGTAGCTTTCATGTATTTTATTTGTCGTGATTGTACGCTTTTAATATCAGTCAGTAAGTTCAAAAGTTTTACATGTAAAGCTATACTTTTCCCATAATTTTTCCGTTACTCAAGCGTTGCAGAGCGAATTTTCTCTATCTATGGTTTAATAAGTTTAATTTATACCTTTTGTCGCATCAATTATTGAAGCTTCATTTACGATTGGAACTAGATCAATCACTTTCTCGCGTTATCTATTTCTAATCATTGGCGCAATGTTTCTAATCCCTGATAAATAATTATAGGTATTACTACCAACCGCACTGGCACGTTCTAGACTAAGCGTGATGTTGGCCTTTGCTGGATTTAATATCTAATAAATATATGACACAAAAAAGAATTTAAACTCGTTCGCTGAGCAACTCTGCATAAGTGCGATTTCTAATTATTCACTGCTTAGAGCTGATCTTAAATAAATTGCGCCCAAATGAGACGTTTCGGTTTGATTTATAAAACAATCAGAGCGAGTAAAGTAATAAAATAAATAATAAACACGGCGTCAGATAATGCGTTCGCTTTCACGTTGAAATTATTGATTTGTGAAGTGCAACAGGTGATATTATAACTATTAATACTTCATATGGGCAAAATAATATACCGTGTGGGCTTAAAGTATGAAATATTAAAAAAAAAAATAAAGCTTAACACATTAAACAGGGTCTATTACTTCGAAACTTTATAATTGTGTGAAAATTTACAATTTTTTTTTTCTGTGTGTTGTGTTATTTTATGCAGGCATACGTAATCGTATATTACAATAACTAAGCCATTTTTCTTATTATTTATTGATGAACCCGACCCTGTATTGCACCCTCTAATTTAGATATTATTAGCTTCAGTAGTATTGATATATTTCTTTGGTTAAGTATTTATTTTTGATTAACCTTTTCGGAGTGCTTTCAAAATTGATGGAAGTTTTCAGGCCATTACCCATCAGTTGTATTGGTTTTAGAGTTTTATTTTTGTATTTTCACATGTTTTAAAATAGAAAATACCTTCCCCTGTTTTATCTGAATGCCGTGAATAAATATATTATTTGATTTATCGTTGTTTTCCCACAATTTCTGTATTATAGATATGGTAATAATAACAGTAAGAAAAAAGAAGAAATATGAACACAAATGGGAAAATCACAATTCCCAAGTTTCTGTGTTTGGATTTTTCTATTAATTATACCATTTATTAGAAATCGTGTAAAAGTGACGTTTCGATGTCTAGATATATAAGACAATCAAGACTGAACGGATATGTATAATTTCAGTAGGTCACACTTAAAGTGCGCATTTCTTTTTTCACAGGAAATGCACGATAAAAATATTCCATTTCACTAATTAGCTAAATATGGGAAATAATTCTTCTTTTAAACTATGTACACTTATCAATTACACTTAATTTCATATGATAAATACCTTTTGTTTTTAAATCTGCAATTATTGTATAATTTTTAATTGCAAACTATTCACCATGACAATTTGTACGCTAATAATGGCTTATTTTGGCAATAATGACAAATAAAGTGTGACAGGAAATTACTTCCTTATTTTACAATAAATTATTTCTGGCATAATACATTTTATCTGCTCAGATATTAGGTTTAAAAGTCTAAAACAAACGTTAAAAAAACAGTATCGTTGCGTGACTCTCCCGTGAATACACCGCATAATTTATTCATTTGATGACTGTCTCCCCATTACGAGTAAATGCTCTATTGATTTTTCAAGTACATTGACTTCTTATATGAAAAAAGGTCTTTGAAGCAGCAGGTGTTTTACTGTAAAATAGTTGTATATATAAAGGAAAAATTATAAAGAAAATAGTTACGAATAAAAATTAAATCATATAGAATCACATATAGAATCAATTTTTGTTTTTGAAATGCTTATACATATCCTGCAGATAAGAACAGCCGGTGAAGTATAGCGGGAATATTGTTCAAAATATTTCTTTTTTTCACTTATACGCTGATCCAAAAATGGGTGCTAAAACAACAATGAAAGAAATCATATTCACATGAAATAATACATTAAAATTAGTCCAAAGAACGAGTTTATAATATCGATGAAAAAGATTTTATTAAATAACGATGGATTTGTTGAGTAAAAAATCATTCATTGTATTAATAAAACCAAAATCATAATGAAATGGTAGCTTGATTGGCTCAATGAAATATCTTATTGTTGTACCGAAACCAGTGTTATTTAAAAACTTTATTTAGTTTACTGAATGACCATGAGTTATTAATTTACGTATAAACTCCAGTAGAAAAATGAAGAAAGGCATCAATACAATGAACAGTATTTGTTTATATGCTAATCCCAAATGGTTGACTTCATGCATGTTGTTCATAATCCTAATAAATTTTAGTTCTTTTTTATAGAGAAACTTCTAATTAAATAGTGAACTTAACTCATTGATGCAATAATCGCATTCCATTCACTCAATTCAGTAGTATGAAAGTAGGTAATATTAAAAATAACAAGATTGATGATTATCAAAAAACATCAAAAGAGTGTATGTGTTTCTGCCTACCAAGCGTCATTAACATTCCTCCAAGAGCAAATACACATTCTTCACATGTCATGTCTTTGTGTTATACTCGATTTTCTCCTAAGAGGTTTAGAGAGCTTAGATGCACGCCCTCTAAAGCCCACATGCCAAACTCTCACTCAGTCAGCGACCGCGGCGTAAGTCGGTAATTTAATCACTGTCGTACACCTTTTATTAAGGTATGCTATTTGTCGGTCTTGAAATAATTGCAAACATTGTACTAACGAAGAAAGTTGGATAGAACTAATTTCTTCGTTTTTCTTTCTGATACCAAACTTCAATACCACCAATCCAGAACTTACAATAAAAGAATCATTTATTTATATGCAAGGGCAAAGATGATTCTCAATAATTCAGAAGCAGCGGATAGGATGATATTACATTTCCTAAGCCAACCTTTGTTAAAAGCAACAATTAAAAAACTAGTAACAGTAGTCATAAAAGATTTTGAATTTTATATGTTAAGATAACTACAAAATGTATGACGTTACTTTGTATGCGCTGTTCAATTCTAAATTGAAAGCTTCTTTGTGGTCTACTTATTTGTCCTCTCCTTATAGATCTGTGTGTTTCATCTATCCTATGAGACCAGCAAACATGAGTTGACCCTTCTTGTTCGGTATAATATAACATAACTACGCTATTATTTTGACAATTGAGAAAATTTCATAGCTCACTACAAGAAATACACTCAAATTATCATAGGTACTTGAATAAATGGTGTTAAATACCTTGAAAAGTGAATGAATGTGACAAAAATAAGGAGTTACCTTGGTTATAAAAAAAATTTGGAAATGTTAGGAGGGTCAAGAGAGAACATAGGAGAGCATTTAAAGCTATTTCATTCTAATCGTGTTTTATTACATCGGTTGCAAATTATGCACTTTTTGCTACTCATTAAAAAATGACTCTTTGATACATGTTGCCGTAAAGAGAACTAAAAGACCTTTTGAATGATTGGTCACTCATCTTTCCTTGATTGGGAGCTGGTGCGCCCCCATTAATGATTTTAAATCGTCAGGCCCGTCGTTAAAAGTTGTCCCCCTTGATATGACAATTGATAGGTTTCAGAATTTTATATAAATGACAGCAGGTAAAAAAAGTTATTTGGGGTGGCTTGTTTAAACTGAAATGCTCTGTATATGTACAAAATGTGCCTACATAAAAATGAAACATGTATACATATTGAAAATAGTAATATTCCATATATTTTAATATCGTTCATAATATTAACGCAATACTTGCAGACTTATTTTCGATACCACATATAAAGATGCCTCAATCGTTTGACCTTCCTCTGCAACTGCAGAACTCCGTATAGCAATGCTTCCGGAGTCGGTGGACATCCTGGAACATAAATATCAACCGGTATAATTCTGTCGACGCCTCTCAATACGGAATAGGAGTAATGATAATAGCCTCCAATATTCGCACAACTGCCCATCGAAATCACCCACTTGGGTCTGGCATATGGTCGTAGACCTTCCTCACGCAAGGTGCCATCTTATTTGTGACGGTTCCGGCGACGATAATGACGTCTGTTTGTCTCGGGGACGCCCGAAACACTACGCCGAATCTGTCCATGTCATACCTGGGCGCAGCCATGTGCATCATTTCTACTGCGCAGCACGCCAAACCGAAAGTCATGGGCCACAGTGAAGTTTTCCTGCCCCAATTGACGAGGTCGTCCAATCTGACGAGGGTCCATTCTACCCAAGATTTTGGGTTGCCGAAAGGTGAATATGGTTTATACTGCTGTGTTGCTGCAGACGCTTTATTTCTTCTGGTATGTTGTAGCACACGCGCATTTCTAAAGCAAATTACTACGCTTTTCAACGACTGCATCGTTTAATTGATGATCTGCGAAATTTTATGTCAACGTCAAATCAACGTAACAAATTTTTGTGAGGCGTTAGTAAATTTGACATTTCTATTATTAAACTTTAGAAAATTTATTTGAAATTGGAATTATGTGGCTACATAGACAATTACATTTTTTAAACTATTTTCCTTTCCATAAGGCTTCCAAGCTGACCGTTATTAAAATACCCACTGGCCATAACAAGTTGGACTTTTGTTTGCCCCAGTTGATCCAATGGCGGAAATGAATTCTATTTGCATCCAACCAATTTTGAATGTATCTAAATGGAAAAAACCTTTTATTGTCAGCTTCACGTGAACTATTTTTTGCAAACTCGCATATAGATGAATCTGTTATTTTGTGTTTAGGAAGCAAAATATTGTTTGTTTTATATATTTTACAACGCCACATTTGAGTTCTGGTGAAAAGCACATGCCAAGTATCATCAAGTGTCATATACTTGCCATGTCATGTATGACATGATAATTATTCTGATACAAATTAACAGAAGACTAAGAATTCTAATTGACTTCCTTGACCCTAAATTTACTTGACATCTGCACAGATCTAAAATTAAGGTAGAGATATATATAATCATCATGTTGGCTAGAAAATCCAATGAAAGAAACATTGGTTAAGGCTAAATGTGATGTACTGGACGCATATCACGGTGGTCACACCCGAGAACATCTACTCTTGCCCAGATGCGTTATAGGAGTTATGAACTATCAAAGTTTCTGTTGGGGTGCATTAGCCAAGAAACATGTAATCAAGGGCGAACAACTAGCAAATTTTAACTGCCCAAAATCACTACCTTTTCTGATTTTGTTCTAGCCAATAGGAAACCAAGCTTAACTCTTGCCAAAACAGTTTTGCAGTTCAAGCTGCTGAATGAGTTGAATATAAAGGTTTGTTCGTTTATGCATAGCAGGAACAATGATATGCAGGATGGGGTACGATCTTTTGAGAATGATATCAGACCATATGACTCTATTCAATAGACTTACTTTTGAGGTGGAAATCACGGATCGAATACGCAGGAATCATTCGAGTTACAGAGATACTCACTGTGAATTTATCTGGTTTAGAGACATAATGAAAAATCGAGATGACAGTGACTCCCATTCTTGATGATTGTATGGTTCTTATGAACCATGTGCATCCTTTTTCATTTTATATCTATTTATATGTGTCTACCCTTTTCTATGATGGGGATTCTTGCCAGATCATTTGCTGGCTCAACAAACACATAAAGCACTTAGTTGTGGCAAAGGAATTGTTTATTCTGTTTGTAAAGGAAATGAAAAGCTAGGTTACAAATCAAGATAAATTGAAATGAACCATAAGAATTATCATTTGCAAATATATGATGAACACATTTAAACACTTGTCTAACGTAAAGTCATAGCTTTTTTCCAAAAAATATTCCACCCATGATGCATCATATCCTATGATATTAACTGCAATAAGCAACGAACAAGATTTACACAATTTTTCAAAAATGCCCTCTACAGGTTCTTAATCAACATTGGTTTTATATACACTTGAGAAAACTGGGAAGAAAGTAATGTTGATGGACCCTAATTGAGAAACATTGTTTTTACTGATGAATCGTGGGTAAATACTGAACACTTCGTAATAATAGCGTGGACTAATATCACAGTAAGTACATCGAGATAAGTATTTCTGCAAGATTTAGCGTCTTCAAGAGGTTCGTGGTCAACATTATGCGTTAATTCATGCTGGCAATAAAAAGGACTTCATTTTGTTTTTTTTTGTGCTGTATGTAATTTCTTATGTAAAAAAAATTCTGATGCCAACGATGAAGTTTATGCAGATTGGTTTTTTAATTATCCATTGCCTAATTTACCTGCACATTCTGTCATAGTTCTTAACAATGCACCCCACTATACAGGCTATTCCACGTAACTGGTTCATTAAAAGTTTATGATGTTCTATTATTTACTTATATTTGAGATTTTGGCACCGGTATCTGTTCGATTGGAACTATAAATGTAAAATATCTTAACCAAAATATCACTTCCGGTTGACCGGAAATGGATGTCAACTTTCTTATTTTAAATAGAATGATATAATTTTTATTCATTTTGGATTCTACAATTATAAATACGTCAGTTTTCATTAGCTATTCATAGCTACATGTTGCCGTTTTTAAGTTATTTAAGTTTTTCTTTTTTTTTAGTCATAATCATTGCATCATTGAGAAATTAATATCTCGGTTAATACTGCAAGTAGAGACTCCAAATTTGCTATGTTTTGAATGTAGATATAACTCTAAGAAACGGTTAGCACACTTTACATTCTAACATACAGGGTGTTCAAAACTGAGGAACAAAATAACATATTGTCAACTGCAGAAAACTCATTTTTTTTAAATAGAACGTCCTGTATTTTAATTCGGAATTAGGAAGAAAATATCATTCCCTATCATTTTATATGAGCATTCCCTATATCTATCTCTAATAGATTTTGAGATATGAGCGACTTTTTGTTAAACAGACTAAGTATTCCTTTTTTTTTAATAGAACACCCTGTATTTTAATTCGGAGTTAAGAAGTAAATATCATCCCCTATCACTTTATATCAGCATTCCCTATACCTATCTTCAGTAGATTTTGAGATATGAACGACTTTTTGTTAAACAGACTAAGTAGCCCTATCTTTGCGTGTTTGTAGCTGGCTCTGAATGGGATTAATGTCAAATTCATTGACTAACCAAAAGTGTTTATGTATATCATTGTAATTACACTTTCGTACAACGCAATATTAATAGAAATGACTATTCGAACAGACATTCTTGTATGGTTATTCAAAAATAATACATGAATTTGACGTTAATCCATTTCAGAGCCAGCTACAAACATTTAAAGATAGGCTACTAGTCTGTTTAACAAAAAGTCGCTCATATCTCAAAATCTATTGAAGATAGGTATAGGGAATGCTCATATAAAGTGATAGGGATGATATTTACTTCCTAATTCCGAATTAAAATACAGGATGTTCTATTTAAAAAAAATTGAGTTTTCTGCATTTGAAAACATGTCACTTTGTTCCTCAGTTTTGAACACCCTGTATGTTAGAATGTAAAGTGTGCTTACCGTTCTTAGAGTAATATCTACATTCATAACATAGCAATTTGGAGTCTGTACTTGCAGTATTAACCAGATATTAATTTCTCAATGATGCAATGATTATGACTAAAAAAAAAAGAAAAACTTAAATACTCAAAAACGGCAACATGTAGCTATAGGAATAGCTAATGAAAACTGACGTATTTATAGTTGTAGAATCAAAAATGAATAAAAATTATATCATTCTATTTAAAATAACAAAGTTGACATCCATTCCGGTCAACCGGAAGTGATATTTTGGTTAAGGTATTTTGCATTTATAATTCCAATCGAACAGATACTGGTGCAAAATCTCAAATATAAGTAAATAATAGAACATCATAAATTCTTTTAATGAAACCAGTTACGTCTGGACATACTCTTAATAGGTCGACTTTGAAAAAATACAGTGTTTGACAACATCAAGCAAAAAACCAAAAAATGCACTATAATAAAAAACTGTCTGGCTACGTGGCACTATTCCCGATTATTTACTCATTAAGATTGAATACTACAATTGTATAAAATAACTGTTAAAACTTTCAATATAAAATATTGTTGTTTTAAAAGTATGGTATTGCCACTCTAAATATATAATTTATTAAGTGTTAACATAAGTTTCTTACCCAAAAATTTTTTTCTCAATGTATAAGGAATAAAAATAAGCACATTTTACATGATCAGTTTGCAAAACCAAAAACAAAAGGATTTTTTTACCAACGACAAATTTACTAATGTGTGTTTGATTTGGAGCTAATAAAAAATTATTTTAGAAGTAGTTTCGATAAAAAGAACGTTACATGTGTAAGTATTCATGTATTCGTCCATATAAGATACAAAAGGAAAGACGCAGGGGTTTGCTATGGTGAATGAACACAACACAGGTGTAACGTATTCATTAGATAGTGGAGCTTCATTTCTGTTTGAGCGGTGCAGTAAGCAACTGCGAAAGTGAAGTAAAGTAGTTTTTATCAATACGATTTTTAACATTTCGATTTTCGATAAAATTTATTACACTCTGGAATAAATTAATCCGAAAACGATGTAACAACTGAAGTATTGGGCTAGATTTTAATTTTTGGAAAAATTGCGCATACTTTTCGTGTACGTTAAATTTAAATTTTCGCGGAGATTTTGTGAATTCCTTAGCTGCAGGAAAATAAAATATATTTTATTGCTAAGAGCGTCATACTTCCATTTTGGTGATCTAACAAGTTAGAAGAGCGTGTCGGTATAGTCTGTTGTGTTTTGTGGTAATGTAATATAATGTGCTCCAGTTGTCAAGGAAACCACCATAGACTCAAAACGACGTGGTAAGTTCTTTTGCGTTTGCGTTTCTATAGCAGCTATTTCCGGATTTTTCGCAACATAACACAAGCTTTTTATTTGCTCCAGTAAGGCATGCTTACATACGTTTTAGTGTTTATTTAGGTCTTGGCTTGACGTAACTACGAATTGAAAAAAGGTACATTTTATGGCCATTTATATATCGACGGCTAAAATGCAAAACCTCATACGTTAAAATTTCCTAAATTTACAGAAGAAAGGAAAAACTAATGGAAAAACATTATTTTTCGCAAATATGTTTCTAATTGCCTCTAAATAAAATTTTAAATTAAAAAAAAAACATATTGGCGAAAAAAGAAACATTTTTCAGTTAGTTTTTCCTTTTTTCTGTAAATTTAGGATATTTTTGTTTACGAGGTTTTGCACGTTAACCATCGATATATTTATAGTGGCTAGATGTTGTCTTCGCTATATTTAAAAAAGAAATCATTTTGGAAAATATGGCACATATAGCTGAATTAAAGTATGAACAATTTAACTATGTACCTACAGCACCAAATATTTATATAATATATACTTAATGTGGTATAAATATTATACGTTTCTGAAATATTTCCAAAACAAAAAACATATATTATAGAATATTTTAAGATAAATATTTATAAATGATATTTCTTAAATATAGAAATAATATTTGTATTACTTATCTATAACAATCCGCAAATTAGCATTCAACATATAACCAATATTTATCAAATATTGTGAGTTTTATATATTTTATATTTTAAAAATATTTAATCCATATAAATTCCCAAATATGTTATATTATATAACAAATGCCGACATACGATATTGTCGTTTAAGAAATTGTTGGCAAACATTGTCCTGGAAGTATACCGAATTTCTAACGAACCTTTTTTTGTATCAGAATATAAGAACGATTGATAAGTTAAATCATGGTAATATCAAAGATAAGGAAAGCATTGGATATACACTGAACTTACTCTTATTTATGAACATATTGGTAAATAGTGAATGCATAAATCCTGATTTATGGGAATCAGTGCACTGCTTTTATATTATGTGTGCATTGATCTTCCAGCCACCACGTGATGGTCGAATGTCGAATGCAACTATACAACATGTGTTTGCAAGTGCATCTGGATTATTCTTATCATTGAGATATATGTAGTTGTGTTATTTCCTAATTTTATGTGTTATAGAATAGTTTCTTTAACGTTCTCTTAATTGTACTTCTAGCACTATTTATAATGATGAAACATTATATATCTAATAAGTTAGAAATATTTATGAAATAAAAAAATCTGTCACTTTTGATGTAAAACAGATATTAGAAAAAAGTATTTTATAAATAATTGGTACTACTTGGGTTTGCAAGTTAGTGTTTTTGTATAATATAATTGGTGCGAAGGTAACTTTTGTTATTAATTTTATTACCTTAAAAAATGTGCTCAAGGTATTTGTAACCAAGAACATGCAAAGATTTTCATTATATTTCTTCCAACCTATTACTTCTGTTTTCTTAACGAAATTGACCGTTAAAGCTGACACACATAGCCAACGTCTTCGAGCATATCCCTCAACGTGACGACTTCTGGAAATTCAGCGCAATTATATTTTAATAAGTCCGTGAAAAATTGGAGCGCCAATTATTCTGGTGAATTCCGCTACAATCGCTATTTTCATTATTATTATAACCAACTCGTGAAAAACACAAAAATATGTAAATCTCTATATGGATATTTTAATTATGAACCGGCACGTTGTATATCGGCAAATATATGAAATTCAAATGAAAGTCACTTGCAAAAAACAAGTAATGAATTATTGTGGATATCGCGAGAAGCAGTCTGCTATAAGTACAAGAAGTGGGTTACTAGATCGATTTTTATATTTTGAATGTATAAGAGAGGAAAATTAAATGAAAGCAGATTTATGTGTAATTTGCATAAAAATAACTTATATGCGGTTAGTTACGAATCATTGTATTATATAGGTCTTTTATATTAATAAAAAATAATCATATACATTACGTAATATATTGTGTATTATAATATCTACACTTTTTCAGAAATTAGCGCAAATTATTAAAAATATGCATATAGACACACCTATTTCAAGATTCGAACCAAAACGCTTTGGTTTCAATAATTCCAAGGTTGGGAAATTTTTATGTGCATATGTAGATAGGATAAATTTCTTCTATCATGTCTGGTTCCAGAAAAAAAGATAAAAAGGGCACCTACACACAAGGCTGCCGCACAAATTTATTAACTTTCGGCGAATTGTCATAGCTCAGCCGAAGTAAAATGAGCGTGATATTCTTTTTCTGACTAGAACGCAGTCTTATAGCGCTATCCATGGTATGAATAACAGATTAATAATCAATTGCCTAAGCGAGTTATTGTAAACACGATTTATAAATTTTGTAAAAGTAATACCAAATGAATATTATCTTATTATTTTACTTTTTACTAATACAAATGTAATGTTGGATTTAATATTAGTTTTACAAATCTGAAAAATCATGTTACAATAACTCGCTTAGACAATTGGTTATTAATTTGTTATTCATACCATCAATAGCGATATAAGAGTGAGTTATAGCGAGAGAAAGAATATCACGCTCATTTCACTTCGGCTGAGCTATGACAATTCCTCGAACGTTAATAAATCTGTGCTGCGGCCTCTTACGTAGGTACGCCTACGGCTGAAGTACTTCCTATTTCCAGTCGCCCAGAATACAATCTACAGCTTGCAACTTTCCACCCTGTATAACATGTGTCAATAATTTGAGATCCGAAATTAATTTCTTTTTCTAAATATTAAACTGTATATGTATATGTTTCTACTATTACATAATCAGTGAGGTAGATAAAAAAGTTTAAAATATTCAGAGAATTTAACTATTTTCAATATAATTATGTATATATTATTTTGTTTGTTTTAAGAACTACTTAAATTTTAACGACTTAAATACATAGCTAGTGGCCAGTATTCTCGTTGGCATCGTTCGTTGTAATTTTATACTTCACCAAACAGAACCAACCCCATTTTAATGTGAGAACAGTCACGCTCAGTCAAACATCGTGTCAGGTGTTGTATGTAAACGTGTACTACATACAAGCAATTCATTCACCTACTAAGCATAAGACACCTAAAACAGAAGACTTCCTGTGAGGCTCAAAATATCATTATGCTGCAAATAATATACAGGATTGTGTACAAATTTAGTTGCCAAAATTTCTATTTAATTTCCTCTTATACTTCTAAAGTTGTTCTTTTTTTTAATATGCAACTGAATCAATACTAAAAATAAATTTGATTTAACCAACGCCTGTGCCAAAATAATTACGTTATTGTTTTTTTTTATTATCAATTATTGATAAAAATAAAGTGTTGCAGTTTTCGTGACAGCATACTTTTCTTTGTGAAATAAAATATGCTGCAAATAGAATTGAATATATGTAAGTGCAACGAATTATGGACCGAACTTATGTCACCTTATATGCCTATTGTATTTTTTTCAAATAAGCATAGCTTGGAGTTTCAAAAATATATAGCTGTTGATATTTATTTTGACAAAAAATTGACATTTCTTGAAATTCATTTTCTTGGCATCATAAAAATATTTTGGGATAGTATTCATTTTTATTTTGTAAGACGCATAAGCTGACAGTGTAGACCCACTTCACAGTACGTAGGTACCTAAAAATTCTTAAGGAAGTTATTTTTGTTGCGGGAACTAACATGGAGTCTCCGAAAACTGCAGCTTCTAGTACCCTGCACTAATCTGTACAGGTCTCCAGCTGGTGTCGATTGGGTTAATTTTTGATTTGCCAAAAATTGCCTGTCTTCTTGCATCCTAGAATCTCGCACTTACACAAGAATGTGGTAAGCGTTCTCTGGCCTCTCATTAAACAGTCTGCAATTAGTGTCTCCGGTGTTGATCCCAATTTTCTGTATTGTACAGTGTTCTGTTAGCGAAGGTGATATCCAACTGAACTGCAGCAATTTTCCAGCCTTCTTTCTAGATGATCCCCTTAATAACGGCCTTACCATAAATTTGCCTAGTTGTATTCCAGTTTTCTTCGACCCTTCCTTCTTACCTGCTCTCATGCTGTGTTTTTGAAACACTCCTAAAACAGGTTCTGGACTTATATATAAAGCAAATGATCTCTTTCTTGCTAACATCAGCGGCTTTTTCGTCCGGGCACCCACAGCATAGTGACTTTATTGCGGTCTATCGAGCTATTCAGTTCTTGAAGGCATTCCCAAACCAGTTTTGATTGTATCTTGGGGTTCACTAGTGGCTTTCAATATCGCCCAGCTCTGATTGATTTCAATCGTACACTGCAATATTGCGCATGTCCCTACTTGAAAGATCGTGGCAGATCAATTCTTATAACCTGTCTCTGTAGTCGGATTGATTCCAGCTCGTCCGATCCGTGATTCATCATTAAATAATAAATTCAAATCGTTTATAAAAAGGAGAAACAAGACTGAGCCCACCACCGAACCTTGAGGGATTCTCCAATTATTTACTTTGACACTGGAATTAATTGACTTAACAGAGCTATTTACATTATGCTTAATATTCACATACTGCTGCCTATTCCTCAGAAATGAAGAGAACCCACTCGTATGCGACCTCGAACGTAAAGCGTCGTTTAGTAGGGTTATCTGAATTTACGATTTTGGTTTGATAGTAATTCTTTTTAGAGTTATTAAACAGAGCCCTATGTCGTAATTTAGCATTATTGTATGCCTTTTTTAGAACAGGATAATTATTTTTAAGAATACACAAGTCCTTAAGTTTGCACTTGAAATTCTGACTTCATCGCTCATCTAACTTTTCCTATTTTTGCTATTGTCGAAATATTTCCTAACAGGGAAATAAGTATTGAAATTATGTAGAAATATGTCGAAAAAACAATTAAAAGCCTCATTAACATCACACAATCCATAAACAGCTTCCCACGATTCATAAGCCAAAGCCGAATTAAATTTAGCTTTAATTTATGTTTAATCGAAATAAAAAAATAATATACAGATGTTCCATTTAAACAATCATAAGTTAGGTGTAGGTCAAAAAAAAAAAGCTAAAAACACCACTGATTACTTAAAAAGCTAGATTATACTCAATTTCTACTTATTTAACTTCAATTTTGTCCTGTGCACCTCAAAAATTACAGGGATTAGGAAAATGTTGATTGCAGCACTTTTTTGTTTCATAAATTCGACAGTTAAAAGCGTAAATAGAAGATGTCAGTTGTGATTTGGACAATAATGGAATGCAGTTTGAACATTTGATGTAACAAATTTCCAGTAATTTATATTTCTACTTCGAATAAAAAAAAATGTCTAATAAACAGTGGTTATATGTTTGTTTATTTTGCGCTTGTGTTTGCCACGGGCTACTAAATTAATAACGTAAATAATTTTTAGTTTTAAATTTTATTGGATAACTGGTAATAATCGATCCCATAAACCATATATTTTTGAAAAGAGAAAAACTCTCTCCAACTATGCAACTGACTACTATTACTTACATCAAAAAATAATCCAACTTTATGCCGCAGGTGAAAAAAGAATGCACAAAGTTAAAATCTGATTTAACTAGTCGACTTCTACTCGTAAAAGTGCCTCGAAAATGTTAAAACAGTTTCTTCGTATCATTAAAATCAAGCGAGTTATTAGGAATTCTGGAAAAATCGAAAAATCAATTTTTGGCTATAACTCAAAAACAAAAGAATATCACTAATTTTAGTTTTCGCCCTTGGGCATATCTCGGAAAAGGAGATCAAGACTTGGCCACTCGTTTTTTCCTATCCCTTAAATAATATATGCATAGCACATATAATTTCAATCTAATTCTCTTTACAGATGATGAACAATGGAATTGTGGAGAGCCATTTTAATATCAACTTTATCTTTAATCCATTTACGTGGCGTTTTAAATCAAGGTAAGTTACAAAAAAAAAAATAGTGCAAATCACATAGCATTCAAAAACGTCGTAATTATAAATATTTTCTTACTATAGAAAACGCATCCTTTTACTAAGAGAATGTTAAATTGTCAGATACTTCCTGTCAATTCTATTCGTAAATTAAGACGAGACAATACAAAAAGTGAAATTCTGGCTAGTAAAAGTGACAGTTAACGCGGCACTTTTCGCCTTAATTCGTATCTGACAGTTTCGATTTTAATCGCATCTTTCCTCTGTCGAAAGTAAGCGTGCTATTGTACCGCGAATTCGCCGATAAGTTTGGCAGTGACGTCACCGTAAATGAGGTCTTCCTTAAGGTCGTTATTCGTAGCCGCTGACCCCTACACGAGATGTGCTTTAAAGCGTGCTTCCTTCCAGAGATCCGGTCTTCGCTCATTATGTGGTAGTGGACGCATCGATGTGATGCTGAAAAAAATATTGATTGAATGACACGCCTCATTGAGATAAACTATTAGATTTGACAGTTCAATCGCTGAAAATTATATAGATGTTTGTTCTTAAAACGGTGTGAAACAACATAAGTAACAACTGTTGACTGAGGTTAAAGAAAGCAATATAAGACAAGCAAATGTAGACGATTTTTCATAAAAACTCGACCAAAATAACACAATAAAACTATGCATTAACGTTACAAACACCTAAAAAGTCTTTTTCGTTCCTGCAACAGAAAATGTTGGTTCTCCATATACCACAAAACAGTATTGATAAATTAATTAAATTATTTTGAATTATACAGGTGACTCAAAGAAAAGTTACACACCAAAGTTGTGAAAAATTAAATGGGGCAACCTGTATATTATGGCATATTTTCATAGTACAGACTAACATTTAAGTGCACTCTATTTTCGGTTGCATAAATAATCAAGGATTATTTATGCAACCGAAGGACTTAGATTTGCATTTAATTTGAGAAAGATAGTACATGGAATTTGGTCCACCTTGTACATTTCCCACAGGAAAAATCGGGACACCAGCAATCGTGAATTTTAAAATTTCTTGGGTGTAAATGCAGCTTTCAGAGGATATATGCTCTTATCAAAGCCATAAATCACTTTTTTGTGTGTATCATTGCGATCAAAGGTAAAGACTAAAAATTAAACAGAAATATAAATTATATAGAGAAAAAGGTTATACATTAAATAAACACATTAGAATTTCGGTGGCGGTGTTTCCTTAGAAAATACCAATCGAAATATTAATGCAAAAAAAATAAATAACTAAAAGGCCTCTTAAGGAACGGCACCATTTAGAAATACACATATATGTATTTAACTTGTTTGATGTTATGCAGAGATAATTCTTTTTTTAAGAAAACATATGCAGATGGGATTTTAAAATTATATAATTACTATGATGTCTATAGTTTGATTTATGCCCGCAAGTAATACTTAGCAATAGACAATATGTCAATCAGTCTCCTGAGTTTTGAACAATGTGATTTTCACATTGATTAAATACACTATTATTGTATTCTTTATTGTTGTTTAGTATTCTTAAATATTGTATTACTACAAAATATTTTTCTATGTATTAAAAAATTACCAAAAACAGTTTAAGATTATTTACAAATTTTTAAAAGCAATTAATTTCACAAAGAAATTATTTATTTTATTAACCCTCCGTTTATTGTATTTTCAAGAAATATATCTTAACGATCGCCTTGTAATCCAATGTCGTTCTATTTTATTAATAATATAGCTAACACTTTTGGTCTGTAACACAGCTAGGCAGTAGCAACGAAAAAGTATTAAATGTATCAAATTCAAAACTAAATATTTCAGCAACTAACTGAGATTGACGAACAATATGCTTTCTTACAATGTTTGTTATGTATTATAAATCAATAACATTGTAAATAATTGTTAATAAACCTGTGCTACATAAAGACAGTTCGTAAAGAGACCAGTGTTGGCATATTTCAAGAAACTAGATCACACGTCAGATTACACAGGCGATAGCTAAATATATTTCCTGAAAATACAATAAACGGAGGTTAATAAAATAAATAATTTCTTTGGAACTTAATTGCTTATTTAAGAATTTTATAAATAATCTTAAACCTGGTTTTGGTAATTTTTAAGATAGAAGAAAACTTTATAGTAATACAATTTAAGAATATTAAACAACAATAGTAATTAATACATCAAATAGGTCATAGTAGTCAATAAATCTGTGAAAATCACATTATCCAAAACTGAGGAAGCTGACCGACATTAGTCTATTGCTAAACTAATACTCGCGAGCATAAATCCAACTAACTAATATACAAAGAGCACTAACGAGTAACATAATATTAAATAATAAAATTCCATCACCACATGTTTCTTAAAAATAATTATCTCTAAATAACAACAAACAAGTTAAATACATTTATATTTCTAAATGAAGCCGTCTATTCAAGAGTTCTTTTTGTTATGTATTTTTTTTTTTTCATTGGTATTTCTAAAGGAAACGCCGTCACCGAAACTTCCATTTGTTTATTCTATACATAAACCTTTTTCTCTCTATATATTTATTTTTCTCTTTAAATTTCTTAGTCGCTACTTTTGATCGCAAAAATATACATAATTAAGTGATTTATGACTATGATAAGTTAATAGGTCCTCCGAAAGTTGCATTTACAATCAAGAAATTTCAAAATTCTGGATTGCTGGCGTCCCGATTTTTCCTGTGAGAAGTGTACATTGTAGTAGTTAAAGAAATTATTTTCGAATATTTTTAGGTATAACAGATAATAGATGTTACCTGGAGAACGGTGCTTCATCTGAAAGTTTCTTCGTATCAGAGGACCTCCCCATCGGAGCTCTTGTTGGTGAAATCAGAGTTCATGGCGATCCCAGACCAGACGGTACTATCGCATTATATCTACGAGAAACTGACAGTCCAATAACCATCACTTCTGGAACAAAGAACCTCACTCTAAGAAGTCGATTAGACAAGGAGGGCATTGATGGCCCATCTTCGGTGCTTATCAATTTAATATGCGAACGCTTGCACACCTTAGATCCAGGTTTCGTCATACCGATCAATATAAGGGTGTCGGATGCGAATGACAACGCACCAGTTTTCGTCAATGCTCCTTATGAGTTGAATATATCCGAGGTGACTGTCGTGGGGACAAGGGTTTTGCAAGGAGTTCACGCCATCGACGCAGACCAGCAAGGTCCCTATTCCAGCATCAAGTACAGCATACAACCTGGAAGACATGCTGATTATTTTGAGTTTGAAAATGAACTGGAAGGAACGTTGGTGTTGAAGAAGCCGCTAGATTATGAGACGTTGAAACAATTCGATGTGAGGATTAGGGCGCAAGATCACGGGGAACCTCCTAAAAGTTCTGACACTACTTTAACTGTGCATGTAGTCGATGCGGATGATCAAAATCCTAATTCCTAGACGACAGATATGTAGCAATTCTGCCAGATTCGGCTGTGAAAGATGAGATAGTAGATGTGAAACCGAGAGGTATAAAAGGCGTTGATCAAGATTTGGGAATCAATGCTCCAGTCTTTTACACATTCAACGGCGTAAGAGGTGATTATTCCTTATTCAAGTTGAACAGAGAGAGCGGAAGAGTATCTGTGAGAAGAAACCTTATGGATACAGACTTGGCACATCCTGCCACTCTTGTTATAAGAGCAACCCAAGAAGATAATCCTGACCGTTACGCGTTAGTTACTTTGACTGTGTCTAGGATGGTGACCAAAGGTTTGAGGTTCTTAAGAAGGATTTTCAACATCAATGTGGCTGAAAGTCAACCGGTCGGAACGACCATCGCTACCTTTTCCAATAATCGTCCTGGCCAGGCTTTGAGGTATTCGTTTCGGAAGAAAGTTTATTAAAGGTGTTTGCGATAAATCCTAGAGGAGAATTGAGTTTGAAGAAACGTTTGGATTACGAAGAAAAGAACGAGTACTATTTCAAAATCTTCGCCACAGATGGTATCACGGTAAGTCATCAAAAAGAAATTTCTCCAAGGTTGCAACTATTTTGTGCTTCTAGAATGATTCGGCTGTAGTGAATATAACAGTCGAAGACGTTAACGAATGGGAACCGAGATTCCGCCAATCCCATTATGAATTCTTTGTTTCCGACGAATCCAAGCAATTCATCGGCCACGTAGAGGCTGCTGATGGAGATAAAAATGACGTTCTAACTTTCAATTTAGTCGGTTTAAATGCCTCGATATTAGCATCAAACCGAGATGGACAAATAATTCTGAATGAAGTACAAAATTACTACGGTCTAGCAACTTTTGCTATCTTGGCTACAGATAGCGGAAACCCACCGCGCAGAACTTCAGTTCCGGTGACTGTTCACTTCCCACCTTTACCGAACGCAAATGAAATCACCAAAGACAAGAACAACGGTGCCCATTTGCTATTAGCTGGTTTAGGAGGAATATTATTAGTTTTAGCCTTCGTGGTACTTCTTCTTATCACCTACATATGCAGAGCGTAAGTAGTGCCACATATAGTACATTTCAAAACGATAAACTTTCTGGGTTATTAACAGTAAAAAGCGGAATCATGTTCGAGAACAGCTACCATCTCTGTCAATGGAGAAATCTTCAACGTCTTCCAGTTCGTCAGCAGGAGATAAGGTCAGTAACCCGATGTTCACCGATAGAATGAGATCTCCAACCGCCACTGCCATGGGTGGTTTACCAAATGAAGCCATTGCCAAATCTCGGATACCAAGTCCAAAAGTGCATCCAGCACCACAACCTCCTGTTTGGCCAAGTACTGGATTAGCTAATAGGGTAAAGAAATTAAGTTGGGGTGATGATAAGGTACTTGGTTAAATTTTCGTATTTTTTGGAGCGTCAATATGGTGCATCGCTATCTAATCTATTTCTTTTCCTTATTTCAGACTGATTCTGATAGCACAGACAACTTGAACAATATAGACACACCTTCTAGAGCTACGGAAAGTACTAATCTGACTGTGTATTTTTAGTGGTAATTCTGATAAATGTTTTATTATAGATATTTAATGGAGATGACATGTATTTTTTCACGTTTGTATATACTTATATATAATTATAAAACAGTTATAAAAATAAATGTAAATAAATTGTTAATTAATGTTACGTACATAAAACTTATAACCAAATATGCGCAAATACCTATAATCACTAAATGACTAAATCAAAACTTACGAATCTTGAACAAAATTAGTATTGATATTTAATTGCAAATATCTGTTTAGTTTCAGACAGCATTGTGTATGGATATGTGAATCCATCGTAATATTTATATTAGATAAACCCAACCTTTTTCCAGAAACAGTGGTTTACAAGTTGCAGCTACGATGTTGGTTAAATTATCAAAGATGTTGGTTTTTTTTTACGCTGATTACAATGCTTTAACCAGAAAAAAACAATTTAAAATCACATTTATGAGATATAATAGATAACTTTGTTTTTTTAAATGGAGCACCCTGTATATTTTGGCGCCAATTGATAGAAAACCAATTTCTGCATGCAATATTGTTATAATAGTATAACTTTAAAATGAAAACAAAAAGCTACGACTCATATACAACCACCTCCAAAAGGGAACTTTGAACTTCGTGTACGGAACTAAATTACATTATAATACATATATGTTAATAATAAATGTAACAACATATAATATATTATATATAATATATTACTTATTATTATTTATTCTTACAAAATTGTTTTTTATACCTCGGTGCTCTCATAACTTCTAGGGCTGAAATGTATAACATATAAATATTCCTGAAACCAATTGATGATTTTCATTTTTTATTTTCATTTTTTATTATAAGTTCTACCACAGAGAAAGAATTTAAAGAAATATACAAACATACAAAACAAAAACACCCTTCAAAAAAGGGAAAAGTAACAATTTTTTTCAACTGCATGTACGGAAATAAATATTATTTTGTTGTTATAATTTTCTTTTTTATTTGCATTACTTCACTGAAAGAATTTGACAAAATATATAATAAAGCCAAACATAATTATACACTCCTATATCGTATAATAAAAAGTCAAATTGGCACCTTAAACCCAACTCAAAAAAATCACCCCTCAAAAAAGGAAAATACTAATAACTTTGATCTGCAATGAATAATTATTTTAACCCTAAAATAACTAATAACAAATCGTTCCTACCAAAATCATTCAAAGGGATTTTATTTTTTATTTACATGTTCTACCACACAGAAAAAAACTGAAAAAAAAACATAGTAAACCTAGATGTATACAGTCTAATATAACAAAAAGCCAAGTTGGCACCTTAAACCAAACTCAAAAAAATCCACCCCTCAAAATCGGAAAATAAGGATTTGAACTGAGAATGCCCATAATCAGTACTTACTTACATATATTTTTTAACGTGATAGTTTAAGTAATTCCTGAGAAAAATAATATTGAATTTTGCCACCCTTATGCTAATATCTCCAATGGCGTGGCATCGATTGAGCTAATTTTTGGTATTTACGCTATGTGTGACAGTAGTACTCATTTGTTTTAATTTTAGCTCGATAGCTTTAAGGGCACTTTTCAATAGCTTATCGGAGCAGCTTGGGAAGGTATTTTTTTTTTACTTTTTTACTTTTTCAATCATATTATTCTTCCTCTAATTCCTGCTCATAAAAACTCTTCTTTCGTAACACCATTTCTCGGAGTTTTATACAACACGTATGATGTGTTAAACACTCTTTATTTATGAAACTAATTATTCAAATCATCCTACCCGTGTCCACTGAAAGGTATACACGAGGCTACCTATCTAAGTACTATATGGTTCATAATGATTGAAATGATCCACTCTAACTAATAATTCCCTATGATTTTTAATAACAAAATATAATCAGTAGCCTCGCGACATAGATATTACTTTTGAAAATATGAATAAAAAAGTAAAATGTGATTAGTTCACATATCGCGAGTCTACTGTAATCGTCAGCTATCAGTTATTATTAAATGCGCCCATGGAACGACTTTCGTTATCTCCACATCGCCAGGACACTGATTATAGATAATATACTTTTATAAAATCATTGCACGGAGTAAGGGAAACATGGCGAAAACTTACCTGGGAGGATCTGGGAAGAAAGTCCAGACTTATTACTGATAGTCACAAATTTATTTATTATTCCTTCTGAGTACCGAAGAAGCGCCTCCACAGTTCTCAAATTCGTAGAGCTTCCGTTCTCGCGTAGCTATTTCCTTTTCACGCATTCAGAAGTTGAACAGGAAAGATGATGACCTAAAAAACAAACAGGTAATTGCTGCCCAATCAACACGATTTTTTTCATTCGCCATCGGTATAGAGACCTCTTATAACATTTTTTACTCAATATTTGCTCAGTCGTTTGGATAAACGGATGCAGATCGATTCCGTAATACAGGACTAGTATTAATGAGGTTATCGCATAATTTAACTGGAAAAAAATTATACAGATGGACGTTCACAATAGTTTGTATTGTATAGATGGATGTCGTTATATACTCATAATCATACTCAGACAGGCCGTCTTAGCGACAGGATACAAATCTGACTATTTCGTTGCTCCTGCAAGAGTTACTCAAGGAACTCTCTTAGGGCCTATTTTTTTTTTTGTAATTTATATTAACGATATAGTTCTCACAATCGTATTTTTCAACTTTATCCAGACTATTTTAAAATTTATACTGCTATTTCTTTTGTAATATAAATGTTCTTTTACACCAGAACCCAAATCATGATAGACTGATAGTAGTAACTATAATAAAACTGATAATAATATACTGGATACGGTGTGAGAATTTAAAATTGGTTAGTCATATAACTCTATAGGGCTCTCTTTATTTACGTTGCGGTGTCCTGAACATACTGATGAAGCAAATGATTGGGAACCGTGTGAACCCTTTCACACGGGGTCAACTTGTCCGTTCGGTGGCTTCAGTAGGTCTTGATTGACAATCAACTAGTTGAGAGTAAACAAGGCAACTTAGTTGAATCAAAAGCAAACCGCCTCGTCTGAAAGAGGCCTAAAATTATATTTTTTCCCAGCAGGGGGGAAACTGTCAATACAGTGTCAATACTTTTCCTCCCTAGGGAGGAAAGCTGTACTTTAACTCCCTAGGGAGGAAAAGTAAGTGACATTGACATGATGAAACTGTACATCTTACAATATGTGACATTATTGATAGATGATATTAGTCCATTCGACCCAGTCTGAGCCCATTTTTGAGATAATTGCTAAATTATTAGGTATTAAATTTCAATTAACCTATTATTAAACACTTTTAAAACGACGCTAACTTAACAGTTCTCAAAAAATATTGAACAGATTAAGCCTAGTATCTATCATATCACTCACAGGCATGTCTATTATTTTTAGACATTTAGTTAAAATTGGACTGGCTCGGAAAAAATTAGTATTCAAACCACGTTGAGGAAGTGCTATTGCAGTGCTTGGGCAATTACAATTAATTTAATACATATTTGCCCGCGGCCTGCAATAGAGCACTCTCTCCCTTGTTTGAAATATACTACTTCTTTATTCTATGTCATAATATCTGCAGCAATATTCATCTCTTTTCCTCAAGCTTTTGTAATTTTACGAAAACGCGGAAGAGTTACAATTTTAGAACCGATATTTATAAGCCAGCAATATGTTATAATTAAATTGTTAGTCATTTTTTTAAAATCAAACTCGAATTTTAAAACGGAAAGAATAATGACATATGTGGTCAATTGCACGATACATTTGAAAGTCAAATTTGAAAACTTTTAAACGTATCGTGCTTTCTGTGTTTGAATTTGATTCTAAAATATGGATTAACAGTTTCGTTATGACATACAGATATCAGTTCTAATCCCAAAATTCACAGCAAAACTATTATTACTATTATTATTACGTTACCTCATAAAAGGCAAGGACATACATCTGTAATTAGGCGATTAATATTTAATATATGCTAGCTGTAATCAAGATGCACAAACATAAATTTCAATTACTACAAACTATCGCGTTATGGGTATCATTTAAATTACAAAATTAAGATTAGACTTTGCATATTGATCGTTTATAATTTCGATTAAAATGATTTTTTCACACAAAACAATAAATGACGCGCTTACTAATCAGGAATAACCCAATGCAGTAGCAAATGTGTACTTTCCGGAGCAAGTTGAATGAAAGTATGTCAAGAGGTCGATACACCTATCCGGATCTCTCTTCAAAATAATAAATTTGCATCGAAATAATATACATTTATTACAATTACCTAGTGCGCCTTAAATAACAAAATTCATCTTAACATTACTTCATGAATAACTGTCTAAATCACAAAATTTGAATTTGATTCGTTTACATAAAAAAAAGTCAAAGACTACAATGACATATCATGCGAAGAAATGTAAAAGAGAGAGCGATTTTAAACTGATGATCCTGTGATATCCATAAAGTAGTTTCAACTGAAACGCGGGCCAGTAAATATCTGCACGTTTAATTTTAAAATGTCGCACGTGTATTTTTTCGTATTTTGCGCGTGGCTGCACCTCACCTTTGGAACGTTACCGACGAACGTGACAAAAAGGATGGAAAATAATCCGGCGAAATGGACCGAAGATGGGGTTTGGGGCCCTAGTGTGTTGGAAGATCTCGCTTTATCGAGCAATAGCAGGTAAATAATAAAGTTTTTTTTTTTTAACTAAATTAGCTAAATGTGTGTGTTTTTTTATCGGGAGTGGTAAATCAGATGCGTGCATAATATTTTTTTAGAGAGAAAAGAATTTTAAAAGTGATACCAATTAATAGCGGTTTTGTTGCCGATGACAGACTCTCTTCAGACGCGCAAGAGCCGAAAGAATCCAAAATTAGTCCGGGCAAGATTATAAATAAAAAACCCACGACGCCATTATCACCTGTGTCTTCACGTCCAGCACCAGGAAGACAAATATCAGAAACTGATTTGTATTTATTAAATGCGATCGAAAAGTTAGTTTTTCGTATGGATTTTATGGAGAAACGCCTTAGAAAAGTAGAAGAAATGCTTTACTATGTGATGGCTGGAAACAGAATAGACAGAGGTTCTTTTTCTAGGCAGTGAAAAATTCCTTTTACCGATATGCATTTGTATTTGTAGATCCTTGTCCAGAAAATTTCACTAGAGTTGGCAACAGCTGCTATCTATTCCACGCAAACGCTGGCAGAGAATTGGATTGGAAAGCATCCAATAAACAATGTAAGAAATATGGCGGGTCACTTGCTGAGATGGAAACAATTGAAGAAAACCAAGACGTTATTAGTTACATCCAAAGTATGCCACATTTAAGAGGTATTTATTTTTTAAGAGGAAATTAAAAAAATACACAATTTCAATACATAATTGTATTTTAGGTAAAGATTTTTGGACTGGTGGCCTTAATCCTGGGTTACTTTGGATATGGAGCAACAGCGCTCGTCCAGTGGCTAGCCCTGGATCGACCAATAAGAAGAATCCATCTGCGAACATATTGGGAGCAGGTAGATGTTTAAGCTAACCTATGAACAACCATCAAGAGGTTATTCTTATAAAGGTACTGATTGCGCAATCAGATATCATTTTATCTGCGAATATCAAGATAATACTTCTAGTAACGAAATAAAAAGAATTGGTCGCAGTAAAAATATATTTATAGACGAATTATAAACTGTTTACAATTACAAAGGCATTAATAATAATAATAATTATTCCGCAATTTATGTAATTTTGTATATGTATAATTTATTAAAAGAATTTTTTTTTAGAATTCCTATTTTATTGTAACATATTATGATGAAAAAATAAACAGTCTGAAACTCGTCTATCCAGCTCGTTTAAAGATTTTGGTGCACCATTACCAATTTTGTTGTTATTAAAGTTGCAAATTGGGTGAAATTTTAAAATATTCAGTGATTTTAGTGCTGATTAAAATACAGTTCTGAAAAAAAAAACAATTTAATGAAGCGTTTTTGACATAATTAGATTTTTAATATATATTAAATTGAACGCCCTGTATATTTTATGATATAAAAGTCTTAATGGCATTTAAATTAAGACAAGGATACAGTTCTATTACAGAAGGATGGCATTAGACTTGCTTGCACTCATAAATAACTTGATGGTTCATTTAATGCAATATTTTTCGTACAGATTTTGGACCTCTATTTCAATCGATCCACGCACAGTATAAAGGGCCGTCCCGGCCTACATTTAGAAGTGCTATGTGATAAATAAGGATAGCGTTACGTGAGGTTGGATTTTAAAAACGTGTTTTCGTCTTCTATTCGTTGATGGTATAAAGTTCCACTTTTTTTTGTTAATCCATATAACGCCTTTGTTCAGATTTTTTCATATATACAATGCAAGGATATCTGGATGAATTACGAATTCCTTTCAAGCTTTTTATATAATATCTTATTTGTGTTCGGTTTGTTTAAATGTAAAATGTTAGTCAAACTTTGGTTTGCTTCTATTTTCTGTTATTTGATGAAAACCACAACAGATTTGATGAAAAATAAAATGTAATATGTACTTTATATTAACCCAAAATTCGCGAAACTAATTTATAGTAATACTTTATTTAATAAATATTTAAACAAAATTAACAATTAAATATAATACAAATAATAATAATAGTAATATATAAATAAAGTAAAAGTGTCCAGACAAATTTCGAGAAGTCGTTCATGCAAAGAAGAAAAATGTTATATACATATAAAAGTGTACAATTACTTGGAATGCGGCCACGCTACATCCCTTTTAAAACATTAAAAAAATTAACCAGAAGGTTTAATAATATTATATATTATTTTGTTAATTAATATATAAAAAAAGTAAATACCTAAGAACTATAGACAAACAAGAGAAAGTTAATCTGCGTTTACCTATTGAATTAGTGGAAAAAGTCACAATCTCAACATTTTTGGCATTTCGTGGGATTCAAAATATTCAAAAATACAAAAGTATTTATTCACTTGTTTTTTTAAGTGCATTTTAATCAAATATGCAGATAAAACAGAAAACTAATTGCGATTGTCATCAAACCTAAAGGCCGTTTTACATCTAGCTATTTATTGCGCAATTTTATTGGCATTTAAATTGTACTGTATAAACGATTAACGTGTTACGGATTTAACACGTATTTAATCCGTGTTATACACGTTTACACGTAAATTTTAAATTGGCCAATAAATTGCGCAATAAATAGCTAGATGTAAAACGGTCTTTATAAAGCGTTTTCTCGCGACGCAGCGCTACGAAAGCGCTGCATAGTATTTCAAAACATGTCATTTCAGCGACAAATGCGATTCAAGTAATGACGTCAAAATTTAAACTGGTTCAATCGTTTTTAAACCGATGTACGAGACCGCTTCAAAATAAGTTTCAAAGTGAGAAGACGTTTTTTTGTGCGACGATAAGTGATAAAAGGGTAAGAAGTAAAAAGTTACAAAAACACAGAGAGAACAAGGTGGAGAAGTTTATTTATACCCTTAAACAATCTGAACTCAAGATTATCCAAATCTGCATCTAACTCATTTACATATAAAAACTTGCGCTCTTTTGCTTTTTATATACCCCTTCAAATTGTTTTGGCAAGATTATCTTGCTGTATGTACCTCTGTTTTTTTTAATTGCAAGTAATTAACACACACACACACATTAAAAAAAATATTTCAAAAGTATACATTTTAGCGAATGTGTAAAATTGATGACGTATAACACAAAACCGCTTCAAAAATATGTTTCAAAATCCCAATTTCGTTTTTGTTTGCCAAATTTAGTCAAAATAATTAAGTAAATATTAAGAACCCAAACCAACATGAACAATAGTATACATATTAGCAATTTTTCTGTCACTTTTGTAATTTTTTTCTTTAATTTCTTGAAAATGAAATATATCAATATTTAAGGCAACATCCATTGGAAAGTTTGCATTTGCAAGTCCTATTATACTTTATCCATTATAAATCATATTAATGATTAGTTATCGCTTTTGTACAAATTTGTATTATTTGATAATTGAATTCTCACCACGTAAAATTATTAAGCAAACATTGGGATTCTGCAGGAAATAAAACATTTGCATTAGAACTACAGACATACAGTATTTATTTATCCGCTTTGGATTCCATGTAACGTCATTGTCTGAAAATAATGAAAACTGTTTGTATAATAACTAACAACAAACCATGCGTATTCAAAATCTCGCTTAATCAAAGAATGACGATTCAAAAATAATCGGGAGTAACACAGATCACACATGGATCACACCACGTGCAAATTAATTTATTTGATCTTGATAAACGTAATGTCTGAATGTGTTAAAAATCGACCTTTATTTGAACGATAAGGATATTGTACGAAACAATGTCAACTATTTGCTGAGGTCGTTGAAATATTTATTATGTTTTACGTCAGGACTATTATACGTCTGCAATATGTGTGCATACATTGACATCGAAAATTAATGGACGTTCTTGTACGTAATAGTTGGATATGAGGTAAGTTCGTTTAATGCGCGCATTCGTACCCTACATATGTATGCATGTACTTTTATTGGATCTTTGAACGCAGGTAATTATCTTGAATGGATTTTTCGTGTTATTTCTTCGCGTATATTCGTTAGTAGTAAGCGATACATGGAAAATCGATATATGCAACAATTTTACCCCCCTAAGTTGCATTTCATTCTATTATATTACTATTGTTCTTGCCGCCTGTCAGGCATTAATGAACCATACGTGGTGTACAATTTGATGCTGATTACAATGGTATATTAAAAAAATAGTTTCATAAGGATAGTTTTTCAAAGGGAGGGCAGGAGGAGTCGAATGCGCGGCGCCTCGCAAAGCATTCGGCGCATTGTAGGAGCAATAATTGTTAAGTAACATAATTTGTTTTGTTACATTTACTTTGGTTTATATCATACATGTTATAAAAAGTAAAATATGTCCGTAAATATCAATTATTATTGTGACATTAGTGATTATAGTGCTATTTTTTTAATAATAAACGACAAGACCTGTAGTTATTGCTGTCTCGAAATAGCACCAATTGTTTCGGAAAACTAACGCGATGTCCTAAAACTTCTTGTCGATCGGATTGCTTTCTAATGCTATAATTTTGACGCTCCCTGTATAATGTACAGTTGTATAAAGTATAACGTCATTGCATAGATGTCGCTAAACGCTAAAGCAATTTGATTCTGGCGATTCTGGCAACTGGCAACGCATTTCATTCGCTCAAAACCGCACAATTAAAAATGGTGATCGAAATAGTTGCAATATTCGCGCTAATTCTCCTAGAAATGTAATTAAAACTGCCAAAATATACGCACGGTACAACTGTGTATAGGTTAACCTTACAGTTTGTGCCTGCTCACTGGTGGTTCAATTGGCTCTTCACTGTTACATGGTAGGTTAACCATTATTTCTTTGATTTTCCAAAATAAAACCATGAAAACTACAAGTTCCGTTCGATATTGCCCTAAGTTGAATTTGCGAAATTCGTTTAAAAGACACCGGAGTATGTCAAAACGTACAGGTAGGTAACGTGCTGTACAGATGAGATCGCTAATATAGCGTTTTGATTTTAATCCTGATGTTTATTACAGCATGCTGCCTTTCTGCATTAGTTAGGAATAACATAAGCTACACACCATAACATGTGTATATAATTTAACACCTTTCGCATAATAGTTGGCTAAGATAGTTTAGTTTTAATTAAATTACAGGTGTATTATCATTGATAATTAATTTCCTTTCCTGTTTGATAGGATATTAAATTGTCTTATATATTCCAGTTTTGAAAATGCTTGCTGTGATGGAAAATCAACAACCGTCAGGGCCACCATCGACTTCGGCAAATGACAATGTTACATCACCTGATGGCAATGATAAATCAAAAGAATTTTATGCTACTGGAAGAACAGGACGTCGTAATGCCTTGCCAAACATTTTACAACAACAAGGAGTGGATACATCAGACTTACCACAGCAATTTGAGAATTTAACAACAAAAGAGGGTAAATGTGAAAAACGTAAGGATCAGGCTGGCCCTAGTAATGCAAGTAGTTGAATGTATATGACAGTAATGGGTTTGAATTATACAATTGCTACTATGGTATCTTATGTCACCATTCCAAATAATAATTGGTAAAATTGGCTGGCAATTAAGAAAAGACTTAGCATTAAAGAACAAGTCCACAATAATAAACAGGTATTTTTCATAGTTTGTTTTGGTAAATATATTTTATAAATTTTACAATATGAAAAGGAACACCCACACGAAAATGTGCTAGTATTCCAAAGCAAAATAGTAATTAAATCTAGAAGATGCATTATTTTGGCGAAGTATTATGAAGTATGTTAAATATAGTACTTCTATTAAGAGTCAATTGAATTTTGATAAAGTCTCATTGGATAAGGAATAATCATACTTGTGTATAAATGTGGAGTAATGTTAAAGTATCTAGTCATATGTAGTGTCCGTTGGATTGAAAAGATAGGTTGTTATATCAATAAAATAAAATTGAGAAGCACTTTTCATATGCATAACTGGTAGTTTTTTTTTTTGATTTCTGACATTTCCTTATAAGCTCATATTAAATCAAGAACAATTGCACCATTGTTTTTAAATTACTAAGTTTTTCTAATGATTAATATTGCGCGCTTGCCTCCTTGTTAATTAGGGACTTATGAAATATTGTTTTTTTTTGTAATTTTTTAGAATAATACACAAAGACTTTTAGCTTTGTATGTGATCCAATACTCAAGCAGTTTGTATTGTATGAGGTGCTATTTTGTAAACATATTGACATAAATACAATAACATATTACAAAACGACAAAAACTTAATTTTATATCTATTTAAGATCTGTATTGCCGAAGATCTAAAAAAACACGATGCAGTATTGTAGTATTTGTTATTTATAGCAGTATTCCTTTGCATATGATCTGATAGTAGCACGTAAACTGTATTGCAGTATTATTTGCAAGGCCGTACAAATACGAAAAAGCCTAAATAGTATTTTTGCGTAGATAGTATTCTTATTTTTAGCGTCGACGATTTGTGATATTAATTTTAGTAGTAGATTAACCTATCGCTTTTTTTTATCAATTAGATAGTATTTTTCGAATTGGCCGAGCGAATGAGCAGTTTTTAATAACTTATTATCACCTATCGCGTTATCAAGTGTTTATAGAAGACAATATTATGTAATCATTTGATAATTTCCCCAGTATGTATATTGCCTGTGTGCACTCGATCATATATCGACATATTTAATTTCTATAATAATTCGGCGGCATATTAGAAATTGTTTGGTGTATAATACGAAAAATAACATTGGAAAAATATATTGACAATAGAAACGTATTTCAGAAATACTTTCTAAACTTCATTTTCATTTTGCTGAATTTTGAAAGGATATTGTATATGTCAATTGTAAAATATAAAGTCAATCAATTATGTAAAGGTTAGTTTTTAAATATCTTATTGTATTACGCTATTAAAGCTTAATTTATTGAACCTTAACGTGAACAATAGATCTTTAAAAATTAACATCAAGTGGATATGTGCTACATAACATGTTTATTGTGTACTAATATAAATTACATAAATGTGCACTTAGAAATGTATGGGTTCAACTGTGCGTAGGGGTTGTATAATATATGTATTACTTTGTGTAATAAATTTGTTAAAACTGTTCGAATCTAGAATATTATGTATATTTTTCTAACAACTGCTCAAGTTCGTGAAATGGGGTAAAGGAAAGGAATAGACAAGCCAAATTAAAAAAAAATGTACATTTTGCACCTAGTCATAGAGGTTTGTAACGTGAAAAATTACAGTAAAAAAAAACAAAAAAATATTTGTCTAAATTATTATATTTGTAATAGAAGGAAATAAATATATAAATTAAATGAGAATGTATTATTTTTGTTTCAGTTCTGTTGAGTATTGTTTTGTTGGCCGTATAAAAGTTTTCTTAGATTTTTCTCTGTTGTTTTCATTGTAGGGTCCAGTTGAAGAGCCTTTTTATACATTTCTCTAGCCATATCTAATTTCCCCCATCTATGATATAAAACTCCTATAAAAAAAATTGTATATATATTTATGTATCACTAATTTGAATGTCGAATACTTTCTTTTTTTTTTAATTACAGCCGGTATCAATTGAATTTTATTCCGTTTTCAAAATTGACGTGTACTTTTATTCACAGCTGTAAGTTCTGCGGTGAAATGGTATGAATTCAACTGGGTGACAAAAAGTACGTGTTAATCTTAATTTCTTTTCAATTAACCACTCTTCCATCTTAATGTTTTTTTATTTTTTTTAATATCGTACACGTACAGTAAATTATGTTTGTAAAGTTAATGTATGTCGTATGTGCGTACACAGTAAATTATAGTTTTCGTAAGACGTGTGGTTAATGGAAAAGAAATTCAGATTAACCTTTTGATACACGAATGGGCCAATTGAATTAAAACCATTCCATCGCAAAATTAAAGTTTGTGAATAAAAGAATGTGTCGGAAAATGGAATGGCATTCCCAAATAATTAAAAATAAAAAGATAAGTCTCCGTTTCTTTTGCAATTCTCGCTGCAATAGCAAACAAAAATATTTAGAAGTTTATGGCAAGGGCAATTCCGAAGTAAGAAGCAGTAAGTTAACGAAAATTAAATCTAGACGTGGGTTGAAACAACTTCGAATTTGTTGACAAAAATTGTCAAGTAATGAACCCGCTGTTTCATGTTTTCTCTCAAAAACTCTTCTGAAAAATGCTTTCCAAAAAACAGCGGTAGACGCACCAAGCACTCGTAAAAAAAAAACTGTCTGACAGAATAAGATCACCCGATCTTACACCACTTCACTTTTTTTTATTTGGTCATCTAAAAAATAAAATTTATCGGAACCGCTTACATAATATGGATCAATTAAAAGAAGCAATAAGAAATTAAATAGAGAATATTACAAGCGAGCAATTAATAAATGTTTCTGAAAACATGAAGAAGAGGGTAGATGCTTGCACAAATAATGGTGGTTCTCACTTTGATCACAGCATGTAAGCAGTGCAGGTATGTTAAAGAAACATGTTCCCAATTTTTTTAATTTATATTATATTTTTGTTGTAGAGCGTATGACTATAAAAAGCATCCATCCATTATTGTCCATACAGTACCTCGTATAAATTATGAAGAATCTCTGATATAAGTTAAGATATGACATAAATGTGTATTTTTGCAATATATACTGTTTAACCTTCTATACCTTTAATTAAACCTGGTTGTATTTGTTATTAGAAATATACTGTTTCGATAAATGTTCATTACGTTATTTTTGCCCGGGAGTTGAATGACTCATCCCTTAGATGCAATTTTGGTGCACTATACTTGTTATCCGGGTTGACATTAGTGTGCATTAAGTTGCGTATCCATAATTAGACAAAAACCGCACAATGACCACACGTTACAGTGTTAAATATTGATATAATCTTCGTGGAAAGTGGAATAGGATCAGGATAGTCTTATTCGGTATAATATAAAACCTCTAGTGGTAGGAACACAGAGTAAACAAGTTCTAGAGCAGAATAAGAATATAGATTTACTAGTCGATTGCAATTGTTCAAAAAATACTTGATGACTAATAAAACTTTTCTTTTTTAAAAACTCAACATTTGAATATAAGGTCATTGCTAGCAATAAAGCCGCATGTAGTTGCTGGTACTACATTATTTTTAATTCCTTGGGATTCGTAATATCTACTTACCTAAATTGGAATGGTATAAAGCATTTTGAGGACTAAAATTCAATGCCTCAAGGAAATGTTTCTCTGCTTTATCAAACTGTTGTAATTTTCCTAATGTGTTTGCAATACTAAAATGCAGAGCTGGTGATTTTGGATTGTGCATGAGAGCTACTTTCCCTAAATCCAATACATCATGATAACGTTGCAGACTGTCCAATAACACTAAAGTATTACTCCAAGCTGCTGTATGGGTAGGTTTATAGTAAACCGCTTTTTCCCAAGCCTTCAATGCCTGCTCATTTCTTTTAGTATCTAAATACTAGAACGAAAATCAATAAATAAAATTGATATCAATGTTTATGATTCATACACCAACCAAGTTTCCTAAATTATAATAACAGTCTGGGTATTTATTTCTGTGTAGAATGGCTTTTAAATAACATTCCTCAGCTTCGACTGATCGATTTAAGTTCGTCAAAACGATGCCCAAATTCATCCAGGCTGCAGCAAAATTTGGTCTAAAAAAAATTGTTATGAAGAGTACAAGAAATTATCATTTTTTAGAATTACCTGATTTCCAAAGCACTGCGTAAAAGTGTTTCAGCTTGTTCAAATTGTCTTGCTTCTCTTAATAAATTAGCTAAATTATTCATAGCTTGTTCATACTCTGGATTCAATTCAATGGCTTTTTTATATTCATCTAGGGCCAATTGCTTATTGTTCCTATCTGCTGCAATTTTAGCTATATTGTAATGGACTTTTGCATTATTTGGGCACACATCTAATGCTGATGTAAATAGAGTTTCTTCATTCAACCATTCAAAATTGCGTTGTATAGTACGCATAGCTAATACTGTACATGTGACGTAAAACAGCCTATACCACATCTAGAACATTTAAATTGAACAAGAAATTACTCCATAATATGTTTCTTACATCATGTTTCGGTTTGAACCGATTTTGTAATTTTTAACACCCAACACGACCAATAAACAATATCCAGCACTTGGCAATAATAGAGCTCTTTCTGCAATAACGAAACCGACTTTAAAAAATAAATTAGAAGCAGGTATGAAAGGTAATAGTCATCAAAGATAAAGCTAGCGTGTTAGTTGTACTAAAAACAAGTAAAAACAATAGTTAAATATGCAAAATTGTGTTGTAAGTGTTTTAACTACCTGTTTGTGTTGTATAAAACATTTTTAAAAACTTTTATAAAGCAAATAAAACTAAAAATCCAAAATAGCATCACAAAAATTACTCTCTTATCACAAAAATTCTCGATTAACGGAATGCAACCCATTGACCAATCAAAACACAACCATTGTGGCCAGATCATCAGTACTATGTTTAAAACATAGATATAATTGTATGTTAATACCTGAAAGAATAGGCTTATAAGAAATGGACATTATATTTAGGTGTTACTACCCTAGTTGCTAAGTGATCTGCAAATGCTGCTGGATTATCATTTTTTGCAAATATTGGTCCTTCAAAATTCATAATCCAAAAACGAAAGTATAAAATTGTTATACCAGCTATTAACAGTCCCACATTACGATATATAAAACCACCATAATATTTATTTTTTAACAATTTTGTGTAAAATATATCGTATACACTACATAGTCCCTAAAAAATAACACGTATGTAAAATGTATAGCAAAAAGGTGAAATGTTCCACTTACTAAAGCAGTTATGGCAGTTTCTTTGCATAATACTGCTATTGCAATTGTAAAATATATAATAATAAATAAAATCACAGAATTAGTCTTGATTAATCGTTTATAAAATAATAATGAAATAATCATTAAAATAGAACACAATAAATCTGCCCTTCCTACCAATCCTGACACAACCTCAGCATGTAGCGGATGTACAGTGAATAACAAAGTTGTCATGAAAGGTATATCATTTTTGTCTTTTCTTGTCTTTTTCATAGTTAGCATTTTTACTGTTAGATACAGAAGAAGACATAAAATTACATATAGTACAACATTTGTTAAATGAAACTGGAATGCTGACAATTTAGAGCCTGATAAAATCACATTTAGCCTGCAAATGGAATCGAATAAAACTAGTTTTTACAGATGTCCAAAGTGGTATATACCTGTAAGACAATATCGTTATGGGTCTGTAAGATTTGTGGCTAGTGTTGAGCGACACTTCTGTACCCCAAAAATCATTCTTGAACACGTTAATGAGTGGTGTTGATGGAAAAACATCTTTATTTTTAACAATAGCTTCTGTATCATCGAAAACAAATGACCCAAACAGAGAATTGAAGTAACAAACAATTCCAACTAAAGCTACAGTTGCTAGTTTCCACATAATTAGTTACTGTTCTATTTTTGTCATGATTGTTTATATTTACTAACGATATTTAACCGTTTAGTTGATATTTTCCAATATTCAATTTTCTAACCTAAAATGTAAATAACGAGTGACAACATGACAGGTGTTTGTGTTTATTGATTAGATGATTTTCTAAAACTATTCTAAAGATGGCGCTGGAAAGTTCAGAATTTATACAGAGTGTTCAATTAGATATACCATTTTTAATATCGGAAAGTTATCATATTTGCGAAAGTTTTACAAATATTGTTCTCTGTGCCCCTTCTCTATATTCGAATCGGTGTAAATGCTTTACTGTACATTACGCTTTTTTTTACTGCATTCACCTTCGTTTCTTTGATCTCATTCTGTAAAACTGCAACGAATTAATTGATTAAATCCTAATTATTACAACAATAGTAGGAGATAATCTTTATTTCTTTATAATGATAGTATAAAAGTCCTATTGTCTCTTATTAAAAATATATGCGATAATAGCACGATATTGGAGTATTGAATCAGATAAAAATTATTTAACTTAACGTGATAATTTACACATTTATTTAATCTGTGAGATTTTGATTTTAAACTGGTCCTTCAGCAAATGACCTTCCAGGCTTCAATGTGACTCTTCCATTTACGCGTTTAGAATCACCTCTGTCTCAGAGCACAGAGATTATTGGTGATTGTACTTAGCAACGGTGTATTGTATATTTATATATTGTATAATTGAAATAAATCACATTTTTTTAGGTTACATTAGAAAACAGTAAACATTTGGCAGAATGGCACAAAGGTAGGCATTTTTATTAATTTTTCTACTAACCAAAATACTTTAATACTGGTATTGAAATACTTTTTAGGTTATGTCGTGATTATGCATTTAAAATGCATTTTTAATATTTTAGTTTTATTTTGTGATAATTTGAATAACCGCCATAATAAATTTAAAATGCTCATATTTGATTTCCTATATAGAAAGTAAAAGGAAAAAAAGTAGGGCGCATAAATTATATGTAGGTTTGAAGGACAATGTAAAGTCATAGTTGCGTTATAAATTAATAATTTTAATAACATTTGAAAGGAATTGTTCTATTTAAGTTATTTAAAAACTAAATACGCCGGACATTCTAGTTCATAACTTTTTATGTATACGAAAATATGCTTGCATTAAAAAAAAAAAAAATTGAATGGTATTTTCCGAAAGTTGCGAGATTTTGCACTTTTCTATTACTTCCGATTTTACTGGAAATACATCAGTTTCGTCTAGTAGTCGTCAACAATAAAGTATGCAGAATAAATTTATCGTAATTGTATAGCAGTTGATCCTGTCACAATTCTGAAAGTAACACAAATTATTATTTACGTTAAATAAAGTAAAATGAAATAAATCAATTTAAATATTCGGATTCAAGAATTTAGAGGTTATTATTTTTCAATAATGGTATCAAAATCTTTATATTTTTGATTACACGGTATTATTTCATTTGTAATAAATTAACGTTAAATTATAGCACTTGAATGCAAAATAATGTTTCACAAAATTTTGGAGCTTACAAATCCGTGTAAATTGAGATAGTCTCAGGTGTTATCGAAAAAAATATTGTATGCACCACGGCAGTAAATAACTTTATCGAAATTGTTTGGTTGCCTGAGCTCGCAATCTGGCAAATTTATTTTATAAAATGTTATGTAATGCCTTGGCACACAACTAAGTAATAGCGAAATTATGACGCTCTAGATCTGGATAGAAAAATTAAGACAAATATATACATTCTATTTAGAGATGATCCATTTAAATTTTCAAAGATTCTATCTCCAGCGAAATAATGAACAACTGCTAATAATATAAATACAAATTAAATAATTATTTATATTTTAAATTGCCTCTATTGCTTTATTAGATATAAAGTCACTCTTCATTTTAGGGTAGCAGATATTGGTTTAATTGGCTTAGCAGTCATGGGGCAAAATCTAATTTTAAATATAGCCGATCATGGATTCACAGTGGTTGCTTATAATAGATCCATTGAGAAAGTACACGCTTTTCTTGCGAACGAAGCAAAGGGAAAAAACGTAGTAGGTGCCGAATCCGTTAAAGACATGGTGGCGAAACTAAAATCACCCCGTCGTATAATTTTGCTCGTCAAAGCAGGTTCTGCTGTAGATAGCTTTATAGAACAACTATTACCCCACTTAGAAAAAGGCGACATCATCATCGACGGTGGAAATTCTGAATACACAGATACGCAAAGGAGATGTAAAGAGTTGCAACCCAAAGGAATTCTTTACGTTGGATCTGGAGTATCGGGCGGAGAAGAAGGTGCTCGTTACGGACCCAGTTTAATGCCTGGTGGAGATGAAGCTGCTTGGCCTCACATCAAAGACATATTCCAATCAATTAGCGCTAAAGCTGAAGGTCAACCGTGCTGCGATTGGGTGGCGCCGATGGCGCTGGTCATTTCGTTAAAATGGTCCATAACGGCATAGAATATGGCGATATGCAATTAATCGGTGAGGTTTATCACTTGATGCTAAATATAGGAATGAGTCAATCGGAAATGGCGGATGCTTTCGATGATTGGAACAAGGGCGAATTGGATAGCTTTTTGATAGAAATCACACGAGATATCCTTAGATATAAAGAGGCGGATGGTCAGCAATAGATAATTGTATAATGAAAAATATGTTTTTTTTTACCGGACGTATTTTCACAGGTACTTATTTGTTGCCCAAAATTCGGGACAGTGCTGGTCAAAAGGGTACTGGGAAGTGGACGGCTATTGCCGCCTTAAATTATGCCGTTCCCGTAACGTTGATTGGTGAAGCGGTATTCAGTCGATGTCTTTCTGCTTTGAAAAGTGAACGTCAAAACGCCAGCAAAGTACTTTCAGGGCCGAATACAACGTTTTCTGGTGATAAAAAGGCGTTCGTAAACGATATGAGACAGGTAAATATGATCACAACCAGCAAACTTTAAATTTTTAAATTCCTTCTTGCAGGCCCTATACGCAAGCAAAATCGTTTCATACGCTCAAGGATTCATGCTCCTACGCGAAGCTGCAACGCAATACGGATGGAAATTAGACTATGGTTCCATCGCTTTGATGTGGAGAGGTGGATGTATTATTCGTTCGGCATTTTTGGGTCAAATTAAGAAAGCTTTCGACAAGGATCCAAATCTGCAATCGTTGTTATTGGCACCATTTTTCGTTGAAGCCCTAAAGAATGCCCAAAAAAGTTGGAGGAACGTTGTCGCTACTGCAATTAATTTAGGTATACTTAGCACTACCAACAATGGTCGGTGACGCAATGACATTTACAACAGTGGGTTTTGCTCACTCTTAACTTCGCTTGTTCACAGAACTGTCTGCACTCTGCTGATCTATGCATTTTACTAAATTATTTATATTCAAAAATCTCATATTTTTTTTTTTTTACAATTTTGCATATTTCAGGTGTACCTACTCCTGCGTTAAGCACAGCTTTGGCATTCTTCGATGGATATCGGTCGGAAAGGTTACCCGCTAACTTACTACAAGCGCAAAGAGATTACTTTGGTGCACATACTTACGAACTACTCGGAAAGGAAGGTAGTTTTGTACATACTAATTGGACAGGACATGGTGGCAATGTTTCAGCGTCAACGTATACTGCATAATTAACAAAAAAATTGTTGAGGATAAAGTAAAAATATTAATACATTCCTATATATTGTTATGATTGGACGTAATATACATAATTATAGTATATTTTAAGTATACATACTTTACTATATTTATTTTTATATTATGATTTGAAATAAAAGGTTTTAAGGATGTTTAAATTAATGCTTTTAATTTGCAAATTATTCATCAAAGCAATAAGTAATGCCATATTATGTACTATGATTTTACACTCCTACCGCGTGCATTTAATTATGGTTGTCCGAAAGATTTAAAAATGTTCACAAAACATTCATTGGATCATAGTTGTCTCATTTAAAAGACGTTTAAGAGTTATATATTTTATTCAACCGCTATCATACCATCTTTAAGGGGGCCGATACTCATTGTTATTTACTAGGAAAAATTGAATTCATTATGTTCTTTTTTTGGAGACCGCTGGATCAAATTGATTAAAATTTTCCATACTTCTTCTTTGACATCAAAGGATAATTGGATTAAGTGAAACCTTAAGGACGAGAAATTGAAAAACTTCAAAAATAGTTTTTTTCTTTTTCAAATTCGATTTTTTTTCTGGGCCTGCCGAATAAAATTTTGAAATGTTATGAGTCTTAATTAACTAACTCGAAGCGCTTATGCACATTAATCACAATATATGTTCTTTCATATGCATCGGTAGAAAACATAAACCTTTATACAGTGAAACCTCTTTACAGCGGACAGTCATGTGTTCCGACAGATTTATCTGTTGCAGAGGAGATACAAATAAACGTGTTTATTAAAATTTCGTATTTAACACAACGCATTTCAAAGACAGGAGATAAACTAAAGAACATGTACATGTAGAACTAAGTGCATATTTATATACGTTCATTAAACATAAACAATGATTTAATTGAACTTTTTAAACGCCAAGTGAACTGTAACTACAGTTTTATATTCTGTTTTTATAATTCACATTTTTCTTTTTGTTTTCATTTCCTTAACTATTTATTTTCTCTTGAATCTATATTTATCACGGAATTTAAACAAGAACAGTACTTCAGAAGATTCAGTTAACGAAAATAATATATACAAAGGGTCCTGTACGGTTTTATACAATCTTTGACATCATAAAGCTGACTTCATTTATTCAATAACTAACGATCAATTCTCTGTAGTGACAATGTATGTAGGGAGATCACCCATCCTATATTTTGGGCATGCAATTTATTCAAATTCAATATTTATTGTAACAGAAATGAGCATATAAAGCTGTGCAATTTTCTAGAGTGTTAAAAAATAAGTATCACAGCAGATTGATTTAGAATAAATTGTGTGGTATATATATACCATTGTCATTCTTTTTCGCGGGAAAATGTAAAAAAGATGTCTGATAACTAGTGATAGATTCTTGTTTTTACGTGCACAATAAACTACGCTACCCGCACAATGCCCACTAAATTGGGCTATCCGTTAAATAAGGGTTGCACTGTATCTTTATAATGTCTATTCAATAGTGATTTGTAGCGATTTTCCAAGAGCCGACTGAACACGAGTATGTCTAATCGTTGTAGAACGGGATTCACTTCTCCTGTCTTGCCTATAGTTATTTGTATCGTCTGAAATTCAAAATCAAAGATACTACTAAAACATATATGTACGACCCACTATTTAATAGTAAGATCACTGTTAGAAATTAATCGTAAAAATATAATCAGAATAATCAAGGATTATTTAAGTTAGGAGAAATAACACAATTAGAATTTTATTTATATTTTATAAAAATATAATATACCTGCAACAGACAAAAGAAAAAAAAACATACATAGTCAGACATAATCTTTTTTACTATGTTAATTACGTAGAATTTGTTGCTTTGATGCAATAACACTTGCGCAGTCAATAGTTTCATAGAACCAGAATATCAAATAATAACAAAATTTATAACCTCACATACGAATAATTCGTAAAAACAAAAGAAAAATGAGTTAAAAAAGTAAAAATCACTTAATTATTGCAGACAGATTGGAAGCAAATTACAAACATATATGTATATTATACTATTCATTGTTTAAACATTCAACCAATCCATATGTATGTATGTACCCATGCCCATTATTTTGCGCCACAATACATTCTTAAGCCAATATCTTTCTGACCATATAATTCAAAATTCCACCGTGCCTGTAGTATAGTAAGTCAACTTCCGTATCAAACCTCAGTATAACCTCAAAGTTTACACCCTCAGCAGTCGTTACTTGAATATGTTGGCCCGGTTTTAAGTCGACCGGTAAGTTTATGTCGTACAATTCTTTACCGTTAAGACCTAAGCTTTCGGCATTCTGATCAGGTAAGAACTGTAAAGGTATGATACCCATGCCGACCAAATTCGACCTGTGGATTCTCTCAAAGGATTCCGCTATAACTGCACGAATACCCTAGAAGGAAGGGACATTTATAATTATATGTGTAGAGCTCTATAATTAGGTTATATAATCAGACGTATAAATTAATTAATCCTAATTAATTTAATATTTACTACAATCTTTCTGCGACCGGTCTCGGATTTAGCAAACTTTCATCATGCAGATTTTACTACAAACATAAAGAAAATATAAAAATTTAAGACAGTATAGAACATATGGTTATTTTAAGTAATTTTAGGTTAGTTCAGAGGCTATTTAGGCTCCCTTTCCCTCTCCGAATAACAAAAAAAAATCATAAAATATTTAGGTACCCTCAGTTATAAAAATTTTTCGGACTTTTTTCTCAGCAAAAGAAGTAATTAGTTTATCAATGTTTGTGCTTTTAATATGTGCACATGCATGAGCATATTATTATATGCTTTTTCTTTTCCAATTGAAATAATAGCAAGTCCGTTAAGTTTTCTTGTGCTATTGTGCTTGTTAAATAATTTTTAAAATTATTTTCAACTTAGAAAACGATCTTTCCGCATTTGCTGTTGTCACAGAAAGGGTTAGAAATAACAAGAGTACTGTAACTACTTCTGGAAAACTTAAAACATTATTTTTAACAATTGATATAATTTTGCCAAATCATACACAATTGAGACGAAATGCAGTTGTTACTGAATACTCCCACAGTAAGGTTTTTGCCATGGTTTTCCTTTACTCCGTGGCCATTGATTTTATATAAGTATATTATATAAATAATATATAATCAATGTCCTTGGCGAATGCTGGGAGATAACGAAAGTCGTTCCATGGGCGCATTTAATAATAATTATATATGCGCTTATATAAGCTTATAGCGCTAAAGCTGCAAATTTTGCCTAAAGTATCTACTATTTGTCGATCAAAAAATCCCTCACTGTTTCATCTTAAATTTCTCATTTGTGGCAGTACTGTTTTTTTTTAATGGTACTATGTAAATATTAATTTTTTATTAAAAATATTAATTGCGTTTTAAACATATGCATCAAAGAAAAAAAACAAGATACCTACATACGTGTAGATAGTCAACCACCGTTAAAAATGCAAGAAAAAACACAGGGCGTTCCATTTAAAAAAAATGTGTGATTGTGCCGATGATTTTTGCCCCTGTATAATCAAAAATAATTTTCAAAAACGCACCTTAATTTCTAGTGTCACCATGTATTAAGCGAAACGTTTAACTTCAATAGTAATCGGAGTTCAGCTGCGGGGCCCTGTATACTTTGTAATAGAAGATTCATAAATTCGAAAGTTACATAAGTAGAAAGGTTGTGGGGTCATCGCAGGCGAACCTTCTCCGATGACCTCCACATATGGTTAGCGCGCAAACTACTCTAAAATTAAAACTCAGCATAATCATTGAGAGATGAACTATCTCACCTAAGTTCTAATATACATATTTCTAACTGTTGTATCTATATTAAGTTGTCACAATTGGAATTAACACGTTCGCGACCGCCGTCCAGTACACTGGATGAACTGGAACACTGGATGTAGGTATCGGAATTTTGGTCGGTCGCGAACGTGTTAAGTTATATTAATAAAATCATAGTTTTTACAATGGGTTATAAGAATTGTTGCACTATAACTAATTATTAAAACTTCAACACAAATGTATTATGTAATTCAAATTTTTAATTTTACATTGGATGAATATAGTCATTCAAGCAATTATTGTTTTGTTTTAATTACTTATGAATTTCGTAAATTAAAATATGTTTGTTTTTTGTTTTTTATAAATGCACATTTAGGACCTTCAAATTCTTGTCTTTATAGTTTATTAAGTAGAAGTAGTAGATCAGATGGAGCTAGGATTAGTGACTAGTTAAGCATGATGGCAGTCAGCCATGACCGTGATCATTGTACCGTTTTTTTAGGTATAAATTAGTGTAATTTTAGTGTAGTTATTCAGTAAAAAGAAAAAAGGAAAAAAAAGACAAGGGGCCATACACCTTCTTTAAGATAAAGAAGAAGAAAGAAGATAACAGGATAAAATCAAGGAATGTTGACACCCGGAGAGGGAAGAAAGAAGAAAGAACCTAAGTTGTTTTTGACTATTACCAGTGCCACAGTTGGGAGTATTTTTGTAATTAATTTAGCTATTATAATGTCTATTTGTGTAAGTTTTCTGTATATGTTAAAATCGATTTAATATTATTTTTTTAATTGCGATATCTAAAAAATTTAAGCTATCCGAGTTTTCTAATTCTATAGTAAAATTTAGCGGGTCATCGGAGAAGGTTCGCCTGCGATGACCCTACAACCTTTCTACTTATGCAGTTTCCAAATTTATTCATCTTCTAACTATTACAAGGTACATATAGCTCATAATTTTATTATCAAATATTTTTAAAATGACATGATCATTGGGAAATCATATTCATCTCTTATAATACAACTAACCTAAAATTATTTAAAATAACCACATGTTCTGCTACTTTAATTTTGCTAAAACCCAAACCGGTCGCAAAAAAATTGCAGTAAATAATAAATTAATTAAAAAGTCAAATTTATAATTATTTATAAGAACATGCATAATATCGCATACCAAGAGGAATGGTCCTTTTGCAGCCCAATCTCGACTGGATCCAGAACCATAATCTTTACCGCAGATGAGAATTAACGGCGTCGAATCTTTGGCATAACGTTCGGCGACATCAAACACGTCCATCTGAAATAAACGCATGAATAAAATAATATTTTTCGTGGACTTTTCCAAATCTAACCTCCTCATTCGTAGGAATGTATATCGTTCTCGGTCCGGGCTTTGCCAAGAATTTATTTACTATCCTTATATTAGCGAAAGTTCCCCTGGCCATTACAGCATCGTTACCGCGTCTAGATCCGTACGAATTGAATTCCCTAGCTGTTAAATTTCTTTGAGCTAAGTATCTCGCGGCAGGACTGCTGCGACCAATAGATCCCGCGGGACTGATGTGATCTGTAGTTACGGAATCCCCTAGGAAAAGCAGAACTCGAGCTTTTTTAATAGCTTTCGGAACTGGCAAATTTCTTGTCATCCCTTCGAAGAATGGTGGCTTCTTAATGTAGGTGGAAGTCTCGTCCCAAGGATACAATTTACCCGAAGGTGCATTCAGAACTTGCCAGCTTGAAGATCCCACTTCGATCTTAGCATAAACTTCCTGGAACATCGATGGAATTACATATTGTTGCTCAACGGTTTGGATTTCCGCCCTGGTGGGCCAGATATCCCTCAAGTAAATTGGACTGCCATCTCCTCTATATCCCAGAGGATCTACTTCGAAATCTATATCTACAGTGCCAGCAATCGCGTATGCTATAACCAGCAAGGGGCTAGCTAGGTAATTCGCCCTGGTGTTTGGATGAATTCTTCCTTCGAAATTACGATTGCCAGATAATACTCCGCAACATACTAGATCATTCTGTTCTATGGCGTTTGCTATGTTTTCGTCAATGCTTCCGCTGTTACCGATGCACGTCATGCATCCGTAACCGACAATGTCGAAACCTAAGCGTTCCAGTGCTGGTATGACGCCTGATTCTCTTAGGTAGTAAGTTACAACGCCGGATCCAGGTGATAAACTGGTTTTAATGTATGGAAGTACACTTAATCCTTCAGCTACTGCTTTTTTGGCCAGCATTCCAGCTCCAAGCATGACGCTGGGATTGCTAGTGTTGGTGCAAGATGTTATGGCAGCTATGATGACACTGCCGTGACCTATCGTATATTGAGTGCCGTTATACATGAATTTAACCCTAGTTTCTAACTTCTCCTGTGGAATACCAAATCCTTTGAAACCCACCTGCAAAGATAACAAAACAATACATATTTGGGTTGAATTTATATCTTAATGATAACAATCACTAAAATTATTATTAATTTCAAGACGTAATATAAAGTACAGCTCGACAAATGGCTCGTGCCAGTTGCGCAGTGGCAAAAAGGGCGGAGCTAAAGCAATGACGCTAACGTGTCATTGGCCCGCTGCTGAGAGGAGCGGGCGGAAACAACATATGACAAAGGAAACAATTTCTAACTTTTAAACACGCCAGAATTTTTCTGTCAGTCCTAAGCCGGAATAAAGTGCGAAGGAAAGTTGATACTATCAAAAACAAGAAATTGAAAGATCGTCACATACTTTTGTACTATACTGTAAACCGGCCATCGTAAACTCTCCGCCCACTCCAGTACAATGTGCGCACAATGACTCACTACTATCACGAGATATTTGTTGGACTGTAAGTGTTATTGACTGACTTGATCGAGCATTTTGACGATTGATAAATATTGATACTTAGTTCATTCTTATGGAAAATTTAAACCGATATTTTCCGAAAATATTCAATTTGGCACCACCCTTTGTGTTTCTATAAACATATTCTAGCCAATAAAATTTATTGTAGTAGTGGGATTTTAGACGGCCATATAGGCTCGGAAATTAATAGCATCTTTAAATCCTTCCCTAATAGCCAAATTTAAATTTGCCGCCACCATTTTTAGTGAATTCAACGAAAATGCATTAAAATAACTATTAATTTAGTACAAAATAGTGCGAAATTTTATGTTTGAACGTTGAAGTTACTAGAAATAATTGCTGGAAATTTAAATTTGGCTATTAGGGTTTGAGATTAAATCTAAAGAAAAATAAGTACAAGAATTAAAACAAACTTTTTGCTTGTTGACTAGAATATTTAATTTGAAACGTGTTGATTTGTTTTAAATAAAACTAATTTTAATAGTAATGGTATTATATATTGCATTCTTTCATACGCTGGCGGTTATTTTTTCTTTAATATTTCGTATTTTGTAACACCAAATATTATTAGCACCACGTGCTTTACCCGTAACAATAGCAATTAATATAAGGCAAACAAATATCACAGTTTGGGAAGTGGAAAAATGAAATATTGAAGTTTTTATTCAAAATAAAATATCTGTCGTCACTTTGTGTAGTAGCTTACAGCAAAAATATGTTTTCACGTAATTTGTGTTACATTTTCGAATTCCAGTTTGCTACGTGAATGTGTATAATCGTTTTTAAATGCTCCCATATTTCTATATAGGGAAATATTTTCTTTCAAATTAAAACAGACGCCAATTTCTAGGACAATTGCAAAATGTTTTCTTAAACATAATACTCATTGTTTTTATGAAATTAATAATAAACATTACTACTAGTGTTAAAGCATCCAATATTCATCTAACACGACAAAAATTCCTGTCTGTTTAAAAAGCTGTCTTTTTTTGAATTTCGGTTTAGTGCGTATAATTCAAATACCTATTAAAAATTTAAAAAATAATTTTTAAGATGTTGCTTTTTTTTATACATATCGTATTATTATTATTATTACTATTATTATTATTTGTTATTTATTATTATTAAAGTATTCTTAGTTAGGCCAATTTTTAGTTATTTATTTAATTAAATTTAAGATAGTATGTTTCATATGTCAAAAAACTTAATCAGAAAACAAGCTAAACATTATAAATTTGTTGCTAAAAATTAGCAGTTTATAAAAAGTACTTGGTTTTTGGCAGACTCAATTTCTAAAGTAATAAATGATGTGATAATTACTATGTATATAGAAAACTTATACTTGATCTAATGAAATCCTTAAATAAAAGTCATTCTAAAATACAATTTATATAAATAAATAAATATCATGGTGTAATAAAGGGGGATGCTTAAATTATAATGCTGTTACCAGTTAATTAAAAAAAATGCATCAACAAATGAATTTATTTAAGTCCAAAAGACAGACCCAATAAATTGAAGAAAACATAAATCCATATTTAAAAACAGTAATTATCGCATACATTTATAACATCAAAACAAATTTAATTCTAATAAGATAAAAATCGTAGCTAATGAAGAAAAACAAATTACTACATTTGAAACGTTTTAGAAATTATTTATATAATGAAAGGCAAAACCAGGATAAATGACCGCACAGATATTGCTAACCTATCCAAAATGTATGCATCATTTTTGTGAACTTTTAATCTAGTCATTGTATCTCCGATTTTATATTACCAAAAAAGCATTCTTAACTTTGGTCTATCCATTTTACACCATTAATTTGTTTGTAGATGTAGATTGTTTATATACTTGGCTAACCAATTTATTGTTAACTCAGGTCATTGATTGAAGTGAATCTTTGGTATCTGGGTAAAAGTGTCAAATTTAATGTAAGTAGTTGGGAAGTTGTTTCTAAAAATCGTGAGATGTCAAAAATAATTTTCGGAGAATTGTAAGAGACAAGATAAATAATGTACCCCCAGTTGGATAATCAAGTTATTGAGTTAAAGAACGGATCGATTTTACTCTCCAATTATCATGAAAATTAACATTATGTTATTAAAATTTAAATAACTTTGTTATAATTGAGATAATACATCTTTTACAAATGAAAAAGGGCAGTTAAGGCTTGTTGATGTTACTCGTATTTCATTATTTATTGTGCTTTAACCACGTCCTAATCGAACATACTATTTACGAAAATCAACCAGCAACTATATTTTTACACTTCATAGTTATTATTGTTAGATAATGGATGCATTCACAAATTTCTTGAACAGAATTCTTGAAAATTTATATATTTTACATGACCAAAAACCTGCCACTACGTAATTGGATTCCAAGAAATATATTTTCAAGAATGTGAAAATGGATACTTTCACTATTTACATATAATTAATGTACGCAAACATTTATGGTTGGTGTAAATGTTATAAGGAATTATAAGCAACATGTAATTATGTATGATGCAATTACTATTTGACTTACAATAAGAACGAATTATTATGTGTTATACATATATATATTTTTATATTGTAAATTTACAGTTTGAAATGGACTTTTCAATGATTGGGCATGGCATTGCAGAGCCAATATTCTCCAGTGTAAATCTCCAGTATTTTTTATGTACTATTAAACAATATTTGGAAAAAATGTGATTTTTAAGTTTTTTTTAAATATCTTTATAAAAACTTGTATATAGCCTCAGAATTGAATTCTAAGCAACTTTTTCAAATAACTTTCTTGGATATCATATCGTCTAACCTCACTTTTTGCAGATTCATGGTATATTTCTTTAATTTATCGCCATACTACTGGTTATGTAACGTGTGTCAAAATATATTTTCGGGTAAAGATATGCACAACCTATTCTCCTCAAAAAAAATGTTGTATATTTTTATGATAAAAAAATCTCATGTTGCAATATTTATGCATGTCACTGTATTTCCATAGGAATTACCCATTAAAAAATAAGATATAATCCGATAATGCGTTTGTGGAAAACTACATAAATGCTTAGGCCATAAATTCACTCAAAGGCGGAAAGGAATAATATTCATTAACAGCTTAATCCACTGATTAATTGCCACTATAATAAAAATCGGATATTAGAAATTTAAATTTTATATAAAGAAAGAAATTTTAGAAAGAAAATTAAGAAGAAATTACGGATTTAATATAATAAAAATAAATAAATAAAAAAATTAACATAGTTATTTACTGTAATATTAGAACTATATTAGCACTCCAATAAATATTATTGTGTTAAGTGTTCAAGAAGATAAATACTTGCTTAGGCACAATCCCAATAAATACAGGTATTTTCAAAGAACACAACAGTAAATTAGGCCTAAATAATGAGAGGTTATTAAAAGCTCGTAAACAGCAATAACAATTTAATATTGTACACCATTGGGAAAGTTTAATCCTTCCGAAAGTACATATATCTAATTTGCACTGTACAAACAGCAATGAACTCATTACTATTCTAAAAGTAGTTAGTCTCTTAATTTATCTTCAAATTATTCATCTTATCGTTTATGAGAAAATCCATGTTTAATGAACGCTAATTTAAAAACTATACAACAACAAAACATGTTTCTTATAAATTTAAAATTTTTCAAAAAGTAGTTTTTGGTAAAGTACGTAAAAATTCTGTGCTTGATAAAATCGGTTGGAGATGGCTATACTTATAGTCTCATGATACAATATTTTTAGGTATTCTCTTATGTCCACTAATAAAATTTATTTCATTTAAGTAGTTAGAATCTAAAAATAAGCACTTCATATCATGTTATGGATCATATAATTTTAGAATGAATTATTTTCAGAGTAATAGCTTTGTTTTATTCGTATTACAATGCAGTTTTTTTTAAAAAAACTGGTTAATTAGCTTTTGAAATAGTATGCGGATGCTATATCAGATGAAATAAAATTAATACGAGTTCAGAATAAAAAATGACTTAATATCTCTAAAATGTTATAATAAATAATAATTATAATAAATAATAATAATAATAATAATAAACCTGTATTGTAGAGTTAAGATGAAGTTCCGAAAAAAAAAACAGTTCTCTCCACTATTGTTTCTTTAAAATTAAGTGGATAAAAATAATTTTCGTTTTTTCAACTTATATGAAATGAAACCAACTTTTTTTTTTAATGAACCACTCTGTAACATACTTTTAGATATCTGAAAACAGAATTCTTGTATTCTATAGTTGAATATATCCCAAATCCAAACTATCAAAGAAAAATGCTAATTGCTAGAAAAAAAAAATGACAAAAATAAAGGAACACACATGTGTGAATGGTAAATTTCAAATGTATGGATAGTTTCAAAAAACTAATGGTTAAATTTGACAAAAAACTGAGGTATTGCTTTTACTATTACATACATGATTTTTGCAGAGCTTTTTTTTAATTGAGTTCTGGAACCATTTTATTATACAATGTGTTATCTTCTACAAAATTATAGATAACACTCTTGGTAGTTTTGAACAGATTAACATTAGAAACCATATCAGCATATCAAATGAAATATTGAATGCAATACTAAAAGTGACTGTTAAAGATGAGACTTCAAAGAGAATAATCTATTATATTCAAAACGGTTGGCTTAAATATATAACGCAAGTACCAGATGTGAAAAAATATTTCAATTTCAAAGACAATATATCTATTGAAGAAGGTCTTATTGTTAAAAATGACTGGATTGTTGTTCCATTTAAACTTACGTAAGACTATAATCGAGAAAATACAGTCGAGTTATAATGGAATAGATTATTGTTTAAACATGGCTAAACCCAATGTTTTCTGGTCACACATGATATCCGAAATTAAGAATAAAGTAAAAGAATGCAAGACATGTTCGAATTACCAAACAACACAAAGAAAACTGGAAATGAAATCACACGTGATACCGGTATATACATTTCAGTGTATTTCAATGAATGATTGTTTTGTAGAATATAAGGGAAAGCAGAGAAAAGTTTTAGTTACCGTTGATCACTACTCTGATTTCTTTGAATTAGATTTCATTTCAGATTTAACTCCGAAAACTACAATTGAGGCTTGTAAAAAGAATTTTAGTCGTCATGGTATACCAGAGGTTGTGTGCACGGATAACGGCACTAATTTTATCAATCAACAATTTATGGAGTTTAGTAAAGATCATAATAGAAATTTAGAAACTTGCTATACTTTATTAGGCAAGTATAACTTTATAATAAAGGATTTACAAAAATATTGGAGAATTGACACTCTCTCTGTTATATATTAATAATGTCCTGATCAACTGTTTCCAAACTAAATTGATTACTATAACACAATGAAAATGAAAAAATTAATTTTACCATTTTTGGTTAAACCAAAAGTGCAAAACAATTGCAAATTGTTTAATTATAATAAAAATCCCTATTGTTACTTGTAGGACGCTAAAAAGAAATTCCCTTGTAAATATTGAACTTTAACTGTTTGTTTTTCAATCGCAATCTGATAAACTTTGAATAGATTTGATGTCTTTGGTTCTATTAGTTGCCAGAACAAAATTTAGTAACTTTGTGGAATTTAAAATTATATTCATATTTTGTAATAAAATAAGCAAACTTGTTTAGGTACAGCACTTTTCCGGCTTTTTCCATGTGCAAATATTAAATTTGACACATTTATAACTCATGTTGTAGAAAATAATTATATCCGTGAATATTAAAGATCTATTATATCAATTTGTTTCTACATATGTTCTCTTTTTAATTTTGATTATTTGAAAAATTTATGAAAAACCTACTCGTTAGAACACAGGTTAAATTACATTGTTAAAATTTCGTATGGTGTAATAAAATATCATTAATAAACAAATGAGTCCTCACATGCTATTATTATTTATACTTTGATTATCAAGGCATGTAATAATAAAACATATGTGTCATCGTTGTTTTGGTATTGAAAGGTGTTTAGTAATTATGTGAACTGGTAGAAAAAAGGTTAGAATTGTTTTTGCGCGCAACAAAAAAAAGCTAACATAAGTAAGTGCAATTTTAAAACAATCCTAATCAATAACAATAACAAATTTGTTGTATTTGAGTTTCTTTATGCAACATTATACCCGGCTCGGTTTGATTTTGACGATTATCAGTCCGATTTACAAATGTCTATTGCTCCAAGTTGGCATTAAACAAGCAACAAATATTGCAATCGTTTCTACAAATTTGTTCGTGCATATTTTAGCTTATCCTAATAAGTCATTTCAATTTTAAATTTCATGGATTTGTTTTCAGAATATAATATTCATAAGTAAACAATGTTTAATGTGGTTATTCCCTTATTTTATTTATATATATCTTAAGCTTGTTAATTTAATTTAACATTTACCTATTTCTTATAAAATCTATTTACATATTTTCTAAACCGAGGCAATTAAAGGATTGTTCTAGAAGAACACAATAGAAACATAACAACTGTTGTATTCAGAACATTTAAGCGTAATTAAAAGGGTATTATCCAGTTTGAGAAAGTTTAAGGTGCGTATGTGTATTCTAAATGAACATTTCTTAATTATGCTAAATTCTCCAGAACTTCTTTAACCCCACTACATTCAATAGCAGATAATCCCTTGGGGACTGGTATAAATAACAAGACCCTTTGATGTGAAACGAAAAGTACAACATCTCTTATCGACATTTCACTACTGGTGATATTCTCCTTTGGTGTGCTAGCTATATGAATGATTTAAAGTCATAAAGCTATCTTCATCAAAGCAGGATGTGCCGGACCATACATCGTGGGATTCTTTTATTTCGAACGAAGAAGCAAATGTGAGTGATTCAGTGTTGTGCGCGGTGTGATAAAATTGCATCTGGTAAGGAACTATTGGTGTGATTTGTTGTATTTAGAGCATATCACAGCCATAGTTGCCTACTTGTTGCTGTTTTGCGGACGACCCCCAGGGAAGCATACATCGAGAACGGATATTGCTATAGTTTCGGGATAAACAAACCCAGATGATGGATTTTTAAAAAAGCATCACTGGGTTTTGTTTGTCCCGTAAATTTAGCTTTGTTTCAACGGTGAGAAAGAGAAGAATGAGTGATTAATGCCGAAGAAATTGTAATTATTTCGATTATATTTAGCAAAATCGGATGACTTCTGTTTCGGTAGTGTTAAATCTGTCTCATCACCGGGTGGAATTCATCCGATATTGCTGATTTTGTAAGGATTTTGCCATAAATACTATTAGTTTTCAAACTGTCATTAGCGTTTAAATTCTCAATAAATAAATTTATATCTATAAATCTATATTTGCCTTATTTGTTCACAATAGAATGTAGGAATTCCAAATTAGCAGTATTAATTAAAATGAAAAATATTTAATTATTTACAGTCAAAGGTATCTGGGAATGAGGGTAATTACGGTTATTTACATGTTATATTTGTGTTTCATTATCTATTATTCACTAATGTTCACCAAGGAAGTTTAACCAAAGTTGTTTATCTTCATTGATAGGAAGGAATAAGTAAACAACCTTATAAATGCATATTTTGTTTTGTAGATATAGAAAGTGATTACAATGATTGATACAAAGTGTGGTTGGGTGTTCCACAGACGTATAATAGAAAAAGTTACTCGAAAATCCTAGAAAACGTAGAAAATAATTTAGTTGTTTTTGTATTTCAATAGTAAATAATCATGAGCATTAATGTTGTTTTTTATCTGGTGGTATTTGAAAAAGTGTGATATATTTTTGCATTTCTTTATTTTTCTGTTGATTTAAGCAAATGCAATTTTGCTTCTCTTTTACTCTCCTGAATCTTTTACCTTTATTGAAAATTAGAATAATTTTCAATAAATTCTAATACTAATATGTATTTTTTCTATATCTCATTTAGACATTCATAAGAAAAAAGGGCTTTTTAAATATTTTCAAATATTTTAAGAACTACTAAAATCCGAAAATTTAATTTAATTTACTTTAGATAATAATAAAAATAAAATCAAGCAAATAAAGTTATAGGAGAATGGCTGATAGAAGGTTAAAACTATCTTCTTCAAGAGGACTCAACATTTTTGGGATCATTTCGCATAAGTGCTTAATTATCAACAAAAAATAAATAATTACGTAACAAAAATACTTATAGAAAATTAACAGTGCAATATTATAATAAAGGAAAAATTCAAAAACCATGTTCTCTAGTTAATTAAAAAAAATAAGTATAACATGATCGATTATCCTCTAAAGATATGGTTCCAGTGTAATGGTAATTGTTTTCTTGTATGGATTAAATGAAATCTGGATGAAAATTCTAATCCCGACTATTAAATAATTATTTATATGCCACTAATTCATTTTATTAATACATCTTCAAAAATTTAAGGAAATATGTTCAAAACGCAATCATTAATGGAAAAGATTCTGACGTAGATATCTCACCATGTTTTAAACTTACGTAAACAACGCCCACCAAATAACAAGTGCCCATCTTATCTCTATTGTTAAACATATTCAGATTGATTAGAGTTTAGAGAAACGAAAACAATTTAAAGATATTTTGCAAGGAATTTTAGGGAAATAATTTAATTTCTCTTTTATTCATTGCAAATTTTTTAATATCAGTTGTTCTGTATCTTCTATTTGAAAATGATTGTTTCTTAAAGTTTTTATCATTTATGCATATAAACTTACGTTTAAATATCTCAATAAAAATATTTTTAAAGAAATTAAATATCTTTTTTACTCATGGGGAAAAAAGGATTTTTTCACTTTTATTTGTATCTTTTTGCACTCTTCTAATGTGTTCGACAATCCGGTTTTTACTAATGTCATATATGATTCGTTAATGTATCTTTGGTTTTGCGGAAATTGTAATAATGAAATTCTGAATATAGAAAATTGAGGTAAAAGTGGTAATTGAACATATTAATGTAATTAATTCATAAGAATAAAATATGAGTACACTTCATTTTCTTTTTAAAAATTTAATTAATTAAGGTTAGATTACAAAAATTCCATCCACAATTTCTCTTGTTTTCATGTTTAAATTTAACCCTTTTAAAATTTAAAATACTAAAATAACCATTGTTTACGGATTTATTTATGATTAATTTTGAAAAAGCCAATGTTAACATTGGTGAAACGTCAATAAAAGTTTAATTTTCTACCATCAGAATTTTATTATTACGATTTCCGCAAAACCAAGATACATTAAAGAATTGTAAAGGATATGGAAAAGAGTGTCATATATATGTACCATCTTTAACAAATTAAATATGAATTGAAGCTCAACAAATCTTCAATTATTTATGCAATCGAAACTACAAGTACTGCGTACCGAGCAATACGTAATTTAGAATTGTTTACAAAAAATTTTTAATTGCTATTTCAGTGTGCTGTAGCTTCGATTGCATTCATAATCGAAGATTTGTGGCGCTTAGATTCGCATTTAATTTGCTAAAGATGGTACGTAAAGATTTTTTTGGCAATAATTCATATACAACAAATTCAACAAACAAAATAGTCGCTAATGGTATAATACCGAGGCCAATAATAATAATAATAATTAACAAAGAAAAACAAATGTAAAAAAAATAATAATAAAAAATAACAATAGAGATAAGTACATAATGTAGATGACATCTGTATGTACTTTTTCTGTATTTGATAAATATCTATAATAATACATATAATTCGATTATTTGATGACAGTTTTCCTGTATTTATTAAATTTATGTAGCAATTAAAAATAAATACCTTATTAGTAAGGCAGTTAGCGAAGTCTCTCTTCATATCAGTCACAGATACTCTATCATTAGGTCTCTTCGGTCCACTCACTGAAGAAACAACAGTTGTTAAATCCAGATCAACTGATTGGCTAAAAACTGGATCTTGATCCCCTGCTGAATAATCTCTCAGTTGACTAGTCGCTTTCAGGTAGGCTTCAATTCTTTTTACTTGGTCTTCTGGACGATCTAAAAAGAAAGAAAATTTATCCACATTAAAATTTAATTGAATTTCATTGATATTTTCTTCAATCAAAATAAATATGTTGAAACTTACTTGTTTGTCTCAAATACGACAAGGATCTATTATCGACAGGGAAGAAACCAACTGTCGCTCCATATTCTGGACACATGTTGGCAATAGTAGCCCTGTCAGCGATGGAAAGGGCTGTTACTCCTGGACCGTAAAATTCCACAAATTTTCCTACCACTCCCATTTGTCTTAAGTGCTATAAAATCAAGTGTAGAAAAATGTACTTTTAAATCTATTTTTTTTTACCTTAGTTATAGTAAGTACAAGATCGGTGGAGGTGACATAAGGATTTAGAGTTCCAGATAGTCTATATCCAACTACTTGCGGTAATAACATACTTATGGCTTGGCCTAACATTACAGCTTCTGCTTCGATACCTCCAACACCCCATCCTAACACACCTAGGCCATTAATCATTGTTGTATGTGAGTCTGTACCAACCTTTAACAAAATAGCTATTATCTATACGGCATATTCAAAAACTACATGATCTTTAATCATTTTAAATAAATACTTACAACAGTATCTGGATATAGTATGCCACCTTCTTTCCCATTAAACACTACCCTAGCAAGGTATTCCAAGTTGACTTGATGGACGATACCACTGCCAGGTGGCACAATTAACATATTATTGAAAGCCTTAGCACCCCACTAAAATTACGTTTATAAATGCATACACAACATTATACAAATTAAGAAAATTTTACCTTCAAAAACATAAATCTTTCTTTGTTCCTCTCGAATTCTAATTCTTGATTTTTTTCTAAGGCTTCGGGTCTAAAACAAGTGCATCAAGTTGTAAGCGTTTTGAAATTGAATTGAAAAAACTCACGATCTGGCAAAATCTACTTGGACCGAATGATCAATGACTAAGTCGGCAGGACAAACAGGGTTGATCTTCTCGGGATCTCCACCCAAGTCTTTGACCGCATCACGCATAGCAGCAAAATCAACAACTGCTGGTACTCCGGTGAAATCCTAAAGAAGATTGCTAATTTATCTTCTTAATTTTTATATACATAAGTACTCAAAGTTAACGTGTTTTAAATAAACTAGGCTAAAGGTACATTAAGAAATATAAAATACCTTACAGAAATATACTAATAATAATTAATAAAATGCATTAAGAAATTTACAATACAATAATAATTTTTCTTACTTTTTAACTACAATTAATGAAATAAAGTCCAGTACCTATCACCCAGAAAGTTTTTATCGCTTTTTATAGATATATCAAAATAGAGGAAGTAACAGCATTAATAATAAAAAAGAAAAAATGAAACAGTTCTTTTATTTAGGATCATACTCAGTAATTCAAATATTCTTATTTATTATGTAAATTTCTTAAAAAAATTGTCTCTGCAGTCACTCATAGTACGCAAATATATATATGTATACCTTTTGTAAGTAGCTTGTTGGAAATTTGGATCCTAGTATCTATATTATGAAAGGTATAATTTAACCAATTGTAAATTATTTCACAAAAACCCCAATCCTCTACTTTACGCAAAAGTAGAGAGTAACAAATACACAAGATTGTGTGCAAAAAATATATATATAGTTCTACAGAAGCCAAAAGTTCGTATTGTAAATCTAGTTACAGGAGCTTATGGATAACGTATTATAGCAAAAAGATCTTAATATTTTTCTTTTGTCAGTAAAACTCAGTGTTATACAGAAAAGAAAAAATAATTTTTCATAATATTCTCAACTGCTTTAATGGATTTTATTCGCTTCTAAAATACGTAACTGTTCCCAAAATTAACTAATTTTCTATTCCTAACTTTTGAAGATTACAATAGCTCTATTATGAAAAAGTAACCACCACCACTGCAATAATATTACTCTTTATCAAATTGTAGGTTAATGTTAAATAAAAAACAATGTTTTCTTACTAAATTAAATATCAATTACAGTTAAATACAACTCCATCATTGCTCAAACATTACATAACATGTTACAGAAGTATGCTTATTCATACTATTATTAAAGGAATTCAATATGAAAATAAATATTTGATGTAATACAACAACATTGATAATTAATTGATGGAAATATACTTAATATCATATAAGTAGTACCAAAAAAAATTAAAGAATATGAAATAATGATCCAACAATAACTTTAAACATAATAGTTGATAAGTAAATAAATAAATAAAACAGAATTAGTTCTGATATCTCTTGTACATTATTAATGGTTTTACTATATTTATAGCAATTATTTTTTTTTTGAACATTACATAAATATTATATTAATTGGACTTTCTACCGAGTGTCCTGACACAGTTCTGACAGATATAAAAATGACCCTTGGGTGGAAATACGATAACCTTATTTAAACATTATGCAAATTTATCATTATCACACAATGTATTTAACTTTTTTTTTTAATATGACACTATCTAACATTGAATATGATTTATCGACTACTTACCTGTAATATAACTCTGGCCGGGCGAAAAGCCACTTCAACTCCATCTTCGTTCAGCTGATTTTCTTCCCAATTTAAAATATTCTTGACATCTTTCTCTGTTACTTGAAAGTTATCACAATTTCTGACTGCCGATTCCAATAAGATTCTTATTGAATATGGTAATTTATCTGTAGTTTAATAATGTGGTTTTAGTACAAGTATGTAATTTAGCTTTTAGTAAATGCACTTACTATATTTATCACTTAATGATGTTAAATCATAATATTTATACTCCTTTCCGTTAACTTCTAGTGTTTTTAATAAATTGTTAAAAGGATTTTTGCCTAAAATTAAAACAATAAAAACATTAGACACGTTGACACTAGATTTGTTGTTAAAACATCAAAATGCACTTTTAATTAATTTTTTATCAAATTAAATTCACTACGCAGCGGGTATTATTTGTTAAACACTTACCAGCCATCGTCAACTAATAAATAGTCACGTTACTACAGCTCCTCCGGCAGTTATTTATTTTCATGCGTTGCTTCTGATTTGTTGATTCTAAACGAATGCCGACTGCTGTTTTTTTACACGAGTGTACAATGGCAATTTTTGGTAGTGGATAACCTTTGTATAACGTTCTAATTCGCATTTATCAGCAATTCCATGTCAGTCCACGTGTATTTTTTCGAAGACGAACTTTAATTTCATGTCCTTGAAATAATTTATGAATTAAATTCATTTATATATTTCCGTACACTCGCAGACGATGTTAACAGAACCATGTACTATCTGTTCCCTCGTAATTCGCACGATCCTCGGTTACTTTCAAATGTATAAATAACTTCCGTTCAAACAAGTTCGCCACCGGACAGAATGTGAGCGCGTCCAAATATATAAATTTACGTTGCTGGCTTATTTATTTAAATTCGGTGGATTCGACCAACTTTTTTTGCATATAAAAGCATGAGAATTTGATATTTATACCATGTATCCCAAATAGCAAATTTTAACTTTCTTGCAATTATTTTTATTTTTTGCTTCAACGTTAGTCCTTATTAGACTTATTTACGTTTTTTCGCTATTGTATAGTTGTATAGCAAAAAAAGAAAGGCAGAAAGCATATCACATTATCATAAAAGAGCATAAAATGTGTATATGAATTGGTCTTCAGTAATTAATTGATTACCTCCATCCCTAATAGCCAAATTTAAATTTTCCGCAACAATTTTTAGTGAATTCAACGTAAAGACATTAAAATAACTATTACTGTAGTACAAAATGGCGAGTACTCTAATAGCCAAATTGAATTTTTTCGCAATTATTCTTAGTAACTTCAACGTTGAAACATAAAATTACCCACCATTTTATACTACATTAATAGTTATTTTAATGCCTTTATGTTGAATTCACTAAAAATTGTGGCGGCGAATTTAAATTTGGCTAATAGGGTAATTTTATATTTCCACGTTGCTGTTATAATAATAATAATTGCGGGAAGTTTAAATTTGGCTGTTCGGGATGTGTGTGTGTTGCAATGTGAGATATAATTCTTCTATTTTTTTTCGATTTTTTATAAGATTGTGGTAACGACCTAGATATTTTCATTTAGGGTGTTTAGTTATAACTCTAAATGGTCTTGTTACTTGGTCCGGGTTCAAAAATTATGTAAAATTAATGTTTTAACTAAGAAATCGAATTGAAAAAATCCTATAACATCCCTAATAGCCAAATTTAAATTTCCCGTCACTATTTTTTGTAACTCCAACGTAAAGGCATTAAAATAACTATCAATCAAGTACAAAATAGTAGGTAATTTTATGTTTCAACGTTGAAGTTACTAACAATAATTGCGGGCAATTTTAATGTGGCTATATTTGTATGTTAATTTGTTACGCTTGACACACCATTTTCGGCATGCCATGTTTTGATTCCATAATCCATTAAAAAGGAAATGTGATTTCGGTTAAACTAGTTAAAAAGTTGTTATACGCCTTGATTTTAATAAACCACAATTCATGCTTTTACACAGATAACAACTTACTTTTATATATAGGTATAGGTACGGAATATATACAATAATAATATACTTGCTTACTCAGACATGATGTGATCTCTTCTTACTTCTTACTACTGCAATAAGGTCGAACTTTTTCGACACGAAATAAATACGGCCAACCATATTCAAGAATGGTGCGAATTATGAGTGAACAGATAGTACTTAAGTACTACACATCAAATTTTTGTAAAATGAATATTCTTTTTGTTTAGTTCAAATACAGACCTTTTCATTTGTTAGATAAGATAAATAAATCACGCAAGTTTTAAATATGCTTTTTTTGTTATTTAGATAATACACATACCTATATATGTATGCATCTGAACGACTTCGAACGACAATCGAAAAAGATCGAAAAAGATATTATTATTATGAGCATTTAAATACGATGTGATAAAAGTTAAAACAACTGATTAATAAATTACGTAATTTTTTTTTAATAATTGCAGAATTAGGTTTGTTTGATTTGCACAAAACGTTACGCAATTACACATAATTTTTGAGATTGTAATTTTTTTCGCCAATAATCGTAACGTGTTTCTTATCGTTCATCTGATATGAGCAATCACATTTTAAGAACTTAAGAAACTTAGTTACAACATTGTTAAATTAAATATTAGGCGTGAATATTGACCAATATGCTTGCAGAAATCACAGACATATTTTATATGCAATGAAACGCATACACAACACTCGACGTAAATTGGGTTGCCCAACACATATGGTCAGACCAATGAAGATTTTTACGTCTATGGTTTTAGACAAATACATTTCTGAGTAAAACTATCCAGTTAGGTTCTAGAGAGTCATATTTATTAGTTTAAACAAGTGTTCATAAATGATTAAGATGGGATTGGATATATTAAAAACCTGTTCTTTTTAGAGCTTTGGAATAAACACTTTACTGAATTTTGATCTTCAAAATTACTGTTAGGGAATTTCATTACGAGTACCAATGTGTATATTTGGTTGCCTATGATTCTTATCTTAATCATTTACGAACACAAAGTATTGTGCCAGAGAATACCAAATCTCAACCGATACCTTCAGCACTGCGGGCACTAGTAAACCTTTTGTGAGTTTTATTCCCAAGTGCATGTCATTCATAATTCACCCGTAACTTCATCAATCAACAAACATTTTTACAATATGATCTCTGGAAGATTCAATAATAGTCAGTAGTTTTTGCATAAATTTAGGCAATATTTTGTAACAGTCAAAAAGTCAAAAGTTAAAGCGGCGACAGAAAAAGAAGAGAACCGTGCAAATTATGAGTGAACAGAATATAACTATTGTCATCTCGGCTCTTAACAATCCATAGTAAATTATTAATGGTAGACAGCTAAATTAAGTAGGAAAGAGGTATTCATTCATTCATTCATAGTATGTCTAATACCCAAAATTAATTTTTACATTAACCATGATTCTGATGTTTTGAGTTTCACTGTATAACGTCTATTAAATTGCATCAATTGCGCACCCATTAAACGCACTTATGTAGCTGCGATTATGGGACTTTATTAAGTACGTATGTATTTAAAATTACATTACGCCTGTGAATGTATCATTTTCTAGGAAGAAATTAATACTCCTGCTGCTAACTGAATTTAATGGTTCTGGCGGACACTACACGCTTATTATTTTGTGGACGGTTTAATTATTTGTATTACGATTAAGCTTAAGTGATAAGCCTTTGTGCTATGATAAGATAGAGAGTATTTATGTACATAAAATAAATAGTCATAAGCGGATACATTGCGGAGATATAGTGTATACGTCTTGATTGATTAAGGGTAAGTGAAGTTATTTACATCAATGATGTCCACAACAGTAAAGTAATAAAATATTTAAGATGGTTTAAGCAACAAATACTGTGCCACTGGTGGTTGTGAGGCAATAGAAAAACTATTTTTAAATTAGTTTTCCTACAGACTTATAAAATTTTGAAATATTTAACCTAAACCAGTCCAATTTTGATAAAAAGGTAAGTAAATAGTTAATTAGTAAAATATTCCATATGGGTATGTTCTTTTAAATATATTTTTGTAAATATATCATATGCTTATAAAAAAACATTCAACCTGGGTAGGTAAATAATCATACGTGTGATAATTTGAGGTTGTATTGGTATATACAGTGTGTCCACGGATGGAGTTGACAATCCCATACAGCACCTTTCATTGCAATTACATATTAAATACGTAACAATATTGCATTTACATTTCATTTTATTACGTATGAAATATAACGTGTTAAATATGTAATTAATGTAATATGTTTGATGTATTCAAGTGAAAATACATATATAATACATAGCAGGTATATTGCGCATATTATATAAATATATTAAAGATCAAACATGTAGTTGATACATATTGGACAAAATGTATTAATCCGCCATCATTCGTTGGTGGTTGGTGCATTTAGCGTAGTCACCGTAGTATCAAGTAGTATCCAGTAGCATCATTAACCTAAAAAAGCTTGATAGTTATAATCGCCGGTGATCAGATATTAAAATAGTTATTATATATGTGAAAAATAATTTATATAAGTCAAAGGTTAATTTTGGATTTGTAATGATTAGAATTTCCATACGATTGTAACTGTACAATATTAATGCGTATTTGATTGTGAATGTGTTTTTTTTAGGTTAATTTTTCATATTCACATATTTACAGATTTCATTTTATATTAATAATTTACATATTCAAATTATTGTAAAGAACTTTTGAAATTGAAAGGTGGGACAAATCTACAGGATGCAATAAAAAACATTTTCAAAGCATTGATGAAGGATGACATAGTTGGAAGGAGCTCAAGGAAAAAACAACATTTCGAAATTTTAAAACCCTTAATTTAATTATATTAGGTAAGTTGTAAAATGTTCATAGTATTCTATGTATAGTATTATAAATACTTTTCTATATTTGTAGCTGTTGTTCGATTGCACAATATAAATTCAACCGAAGAAATGATTACAAAACTCATGATTAATTGGATTGCTCAAGTTCCTACGTGTCTTCACAGAATTGCGTGAGTAAATTATTATATTTATTATTCTAAATATTAATATTATAAAAATCGAATTATGACGTGCTTTGTTAAATGTAATTTTTATAAAACAGTCTTCATTGGATTAATTGCATTGTTTTTATCCAAATAATATTTCAACAACTGTTAAAAGATTGAAAGATTCCTTGTGATAATATATTAATAGAAACGTCTTCCTTTTTTACCTTTATATATTCTATAATTAATAATATTACATATATTAAACATCCGATTTCTTGATTGTTTCAGAGACAAAGAGAAAAACCAAACTGTTCAACATCAAGAGTGATGAAGTGATATTAAAATACTACTATAAACTATAATATGTGTACCGTTAAAAATGTTATATCGAAATATGTTTTATAAAAAATATACATGTTATATATATTTTTATAAATCTATTAAATATATTAAAAATATATAAGTTAATAAGAAAATAATAAGTTTATATCTTGTTTAGTTTTGGATATATATTTTTTCCAGCAACCAACACAGAGAATTATACTTATCTTTGTTTTTAATTGGTGTTGAAAAAAGATACTCTGTGTAATACTATGTTTGGATAGCCTACAGGAAAACGCTCTGCATGTGTTTGAATAAATAACCTACATACAGAGTGTTCCACATTTATTTTCCCATGTATTTACTCGGAACCTAATGGACACAAAAAGTTGCAATAAAATCCATTAATTGGAACTGGGACGATATTGTATGTAAAATTCTGCCATTATAACACCCTTCGTATAAATAGCCTGTTACTTACTGGAAAAATTGGGGTACAATTTAAAAAAAAACAAAGTGGAAGAGAGGGAAAGCGGCTATTTATACGGGAAGAGTTCTAATGACAGAAGTTTATGTACTATATTGTCCCATTTCCATTGGATTTTACTGCAACTCTTTATCTCCATTAGTTTCCGAGTAAATACGTGGGAAAGTAAATGTGAGACATTCTGTATACAGTTTAGATACGTATTTGCGATATTAGAGATACGTATTAAATATATAATTTACGTATTGAACACGTATCTGGTATGTAAGGCAAATTACGTTTCAGATACGTACCAATCGCGGACATTTATCGGTATTAAATACGTATTTAATACATAATCGATATGAACAGCTATGTGTCTGCTATGTAGCAATATTTCAAGTTTTATGTATCTGCTATGTATTTGAAGTGTAAAATGCTGTACGGGATAGGTATAATAGACAAAAAAAATGAACTGGAATTTAATACATATTTGCATATCATCATAACTTTTCATTTAGATTTTTCATTCAGATCAAGTTAAGTCCTACTTGATCTGAATCCCTAAATATTAAATTCCAATTCAAAAATTTTTCGCCCATCATACGTGGACACACTATACATAATTTACAGACATTACTATTTGCTACATAATTCTGGATATTTTCAACTTTCTTTCTTTATTTAAAAATGATAGTATCATGAAATGAGGATGAGAAAGGAGTAAGTATGTTAGTTCAGGCTTACCACATTTCGTTTTTTAAAATACGGAACCGTTCAGCAAAATCAGTAGAAGAGGGGAAAGGAATAATCAGAAATGCGAAAATGACATAACGCACGACATTGCCATTTTGAATGTTTTTAGCTAATAAGCGATTTGAGAATTTATTTGCAACTTAAGAGCAATTTATTATTTAGAGTTACATAAAGTAATTTGTTTTTTTAAGTAAAATGTACGCAATTGTTTAGTAAAGTTATTGTGTATTAAACTAAGTGAATTAATATGTTCTCTATATGATGAATCGATGATTGTTTTATATTTTAATTTGTTTCTTTATGTTGCACATTTGTTAAGTTGTCATTGTAGTTGCTTCGGTTTCTAGTATTATTGTCTTTTCAAAATCAAACGTGTGTACTAAATTGAAGTGATGTAAAGCACAAATTGCTTCTTAAATAATTGTTTTTTTTTTGGCATTAGTATAAAAAATATTATTTTTTCCAGCAGGGAGGGGGCCTTGGGCAATTACAAACCTCGCCTTCGGCTAGGTTTGTAATATTTGCCCGCGGCCTGCAATAGAGCACTTTCCTCCCTTGGTTTGAAATATACTATTTATCATTTTAAAAAATAGTATAGAGTACAAAAATTAATAGGAAATAAAATATGTAAATGATAACATTTAAGATTGGGATATCTGGATAGTAAATTATCCGGATCCGGATAACAGCCCTAATTACTAATTTGATAGAGTAAGAATATTTGTAAATAATGAAACAATATCAAAGAAATGTCAACATAAAATTTGGTGGTATGATCATATTTTTAATAGTACAGACAAATGTGAAGGTATATCTTTAATGTTAATTATAAGAAATGTTATCAGAGAAGGACAAAGAGAAATTTGTTTGATAAAAATTTTGCTAAATTATATGTAGTACCTACAGCAGTTAACCGTTATATAGTTATAATAATGATATATAATTAACGTTCATGTGCTTTGTTTCTAAATTTTCAAAATTTAGATCACAATTTTAATTATGATAACACTAAAATTTTTGACGTTAAAAATAATTACAAAAAACGGTTATTTTCAGAAATGGTGCATATTAACAACAGTCAAAATTCGATTAATTTTAAAACAGATACAAATCAACTCAATCATATTTATTGTAATATTTTACATAATATCTAGTAACTTTACCTTACTGACAAAAATATTTTTTTTGATTATTCAACATTTCTAAATTAAAATAATTTAATTTATATTATTATGTTCAAATCAAGTATAATTGATCTATTTTCACTATTACTGTTTCATATTATGTTATAATATTGTAGATTATCTCCTGAAGAAGTCATTAATAAATGACGAAATATTGAGGTCATAAAATAGTAGTTTTATTCAATACACGGCATTACCCATATAATTTTATACCCTTTATTTATTTTATATTTATTATATATTATATCCATTTCAGCTAGCTATTGATTATGAAAAAACACAAAAAAGATGATAATGCTATAAGAATCACTGCGATAGGCGATGGAGGTGTGGGCAAAACGTTTATGTTAGTTCGTTATGCTACACAAGAAATTCCTTTGGGCTATGAACCTACCGTTTTCGATAACTACTATTGTACGATAAACCACAACGGCCATGATTACGACGCGGTACTCGTCGATACCGCCGGCCAAGAAGGTTTTGAGAAGTTGAGAAGCCTTTCATACCCAAACGTTAGTTTATAAATGAATTCAGTCAGAAACTGTAATTATTTCTTTTGGAATCTTTTCAGACAGATTGTTTCCTGTTGTGTTTCGCAGTAAATGCGAGAGATTCATTTCTGAATATAAGTTACGTCTGGGCTAAGGACATCAGAAAGGTAAATAAGAAAGCCAAATTACTGCTGATAGGTAAAAAACATTTCAACTGGCATTCTTGTAGCAAAATAACCATCAATTTATTTTTGCAGCCACTAAGAGTGATTTGAAAAGCGAGAGTTTGCAGGAGCCTGCGATAAGCGATGAAGAAGTTTTAAAATTAGCTAAGAAGATTGGCGCTGATGGGTATCTGGAATGTTCGGCATACCAGAATGAAGGCATAACAAATGTATTTAGAGAAGCAGTGAGGGTGTCTGTTGGAAAACGCAAGCGCAGGTGTACGATTTTATAGTGTTTTTTTTTTAGTTTATACTGGTTTGTAAGTAAAGCAATTTCTGTGATTTATATAGCAAATATGAAAATAATAAATATTGCTTTTTTATATAATAATTTTTTATATTTTTTTATATTAGTTTCGTAGTATGAAAAATAAAAAAAAGTTATTACAATGTAACGATTTTCGATCCAATTCCTTCATTTTTAATACACCAGGTAACTGATAATAAACTTCAAATTTTTTGTATGTATTTTCTATCGAGCAATTCTCAAAGTCATTGTGTTATGATTAATATCACTAATATTATTTGGGAACAAAATGGCTTAGTATAAGGGATTCGCCAACCGTGGGTTCTCAAGTCGTACAGGTTTTATTGATCAATTGTTCGGTGACAGTTGGTGATGTTTATATATACTCCCAAGGGTGCCCAATGTTTAAAAAAGATTTCTACTGTCAAAATAATGGCATATATTTTTTATTTCCTATAAAATTCCAAAGTCAAAATAATTACAAACGATTAATTATGAGATCATTATAAAAACACACACATCAGGACACTACATATGTTTTCGATCCAAAAAGATAAAAAAAAACAGGAAGAGGAAAGTATCCACCACTTTGGAAACGATAAGGCTAAGAAAAGCGCCATTTTCAGTTTAATGCTTCTCCTGAAAATTAATTTTTAAACATTTCACATATGTTTTTGAAATTCTATGTTACATATTTATTAATATGTTTCTAGTAGAAATTAGTGTAAAAACGATGAAAAAGTGCCGATTTGGAATTCCGAAAATACATAGAGACTTTTCTACTTTAAATTTCAAAAACTCATCCCCATTTAAGGCTCTTACTAGTAAACAGTTCTATTAAAAACCGATTCACACCGATTAAAATAAATAAAATGTATATAATAAATATTTTTGTTTTTAATACAAAGAAATATCTATATAAAAAATTGTTTCTGGATTTTCAAAAATTCTTTCTTTTAGTGGCACCAAATATTTATAAAACGTAGATTTAATAATTTATCAATATAGAATAATATAATACATATTTTATGAATATTTGTTGCTACTATTTTTTTAACGTGTATTCAAATGTTCCCGAAAGATAGGAGCTGCTACATATGGATCAATGAACTTTGAATAATTGGCTGTGCGTACTTGGACTTTTTAAATGAACATCGGGATATCTTTTTTGAGAGCCTATTAATTTTATAAATGTCAAAATAGCAATAAAAATGAAAATGTTTCTTTTCTGACTTTAGATTTAATAATTAACTGTTGAATTCATAAATTATAAGTACATACAATTTTAATCTTAACCAAAATATTCAAGACTGTAGCTCTGATAACATCAGATCACACTCCACACTTTGCAACACATCTTAAGTACCACAAATTGACGTGCGAATAAAACGTGCCACTGCGTTCTATTAGCAAATCTATCATCATCAGCAATAAACTAAACAATTACACAAAACTATCCTTATTTACTTCAAAATAACATAGTATAGCCATCATGGTCCTAAACTTTCGTCTCGCCTTCTATTTCGTTTCTCTTGGCTTAATAGACTATTTATAAAGGTGAGAATTTAAGGGGTCTAAATGTGGATTAATTAAAAAGTGTTTGTTTTTATAAATTTTTTTTACTGTACAGGGTGTTCTATCGAAGATTGGGTCTTTGGTTACAGCTCTATTTTTAAATTTAGAAAAAAAGTCTCTTACGCAAAAATTTTACAGAATTCAATGCTGCATTAAAAAATATTTTTGACTATACAGGTTGTTCCAAAATTAATATATTAAGACTTTTGAAAATTAAAGGAAAATTCATTGGTTTTCTTTAAAAATGATTATCTACAACATCCTATGTGAGTCGTCAGAAATGTTTGGTATGAATTGAAAAGGCTTTGCGTAAGGGTTAATTTAACATAATCAGAGATATAGGGTGCTATTTAAAAAATCAAGTTACCTTGGGCTAAAGTTAAGCAAATGTTCAGGACTATAGTGCACACTGTATAGACTTGATTTTAGTTTCATTGTTGTATCAAACTAAGTATATATATATGATATTTAAAATATGAATATCTAAAACAACTGCATGTATAAACTACGCCGCCTTAACCAAAAGCTTGTAGCGGGGCCTTTTTCAACAAAAGCTTAAATAACACCGTTGTTATTTCAGATAGATATATAGTAGCTTTCATAAAATGATGTTATTTTTCTTCGCTAGATTTAAAAAATGGAATAATATATAGGTGTTCCATTTAAAATAACGCAGTAAGTATGCGTTTTCCAGTATTTGGAACACCCTGTACAGTCAAACATATTTTAGATTATGCAGCATTGAATTCTGTAAAAGTTTTGTATGAAAGACTTTTTCTTAAAATCAAAAATATAGCTATAATCAAAGACCTACTCTTCAATACATGTTAGTATAAATTATAGGAATAGTTTTAAGGTAGTTAGTGCAGCGTTACTGCTGATGATAATTCATTGAGTATTTTTCCAATCCGGGTGCAGATTGTAACTTTCATGGATTAACGTGGTTTTAGTGAAAAATGATGATATTAGCTTTTTCTTTTATTTTGCGTCTACTATTATCACCCCCTTTAAGTTTTCTCAAGTTCTCCTTCACTTCATTTATCCATTATTATTTTCGTCATCTCATTCTTCTTTTCCTTCGTAGCATAGATACAGCATTGTTCTCAGTACTCCAACAAACGCAGTTTTCATAATGTGCTCCAGTTATCTGATTCCTTTGTGCTCTTGTAAAACTAACTATACTTTTTTCTCTGTAGAGGCTATATTGATTCGATCTTCTCTGCCATAACTACCCTCTCATCCTCCAAAAATCCTCTTTAATAGTTTTTTCTCCTAAACAGCTCTTGTACTACAAGTTAGTAGGTAACATGTCCTAGATTGGCCACACTGTAAGAGTTTTCCGTCAGAAGTAGATTAAATTAGAGTAGCATTACATTAGAACGTGGTTTGCACGCGATACCAATTATAGAACAATTGCTAAAATCCGCAGTAATTGACTGTCAAGATAAAATAATTAAGAATAGGGAAGTCAAAGAAAATATTGTAATAAGACACAGCAAAAAATAAGGAAATTCTATTTATTAAACACGTTTAAATGTTATAATAAAAATTAATTAAAAAGGTATGGAAGATCATACTCACTTAAAACCAGAAATAGTCAAATAATCAGGAGAAATCTTAGATTCGTGAAAAAATTGAAAAGCACATTTAAATTATTTAATAGCGAGTCTATTACTTTAAGAAGCGGTCATTCAATTAACATTTTTAAGCAAATAGAAACGAACAACCAGACAACATTCAGTGCCAGAATACTGGTACTGATTACAGTGGCGGCTGGTGACAATATTGAGTGGTGGGGCCAATCTAGGAACACTTTCCCCCTCCCTCCATTTTATTAATTTTACAAAATTTTGAATCAGTTTAGCCCAGCTTGTAGTAATTTATTACCTCGTATATTGCTAACTAAAATAATAGATACCGGTACCAAAAAATTAATGTAGACAAATTTAGAAGCCATTTTAAAATGAAAACTTAAATATAAATACTAACGTGTTTCCTTCAGAATTGCATGTAATTAGTTTTCAAATTGCACGTACTTGAGTCACTTTACATTCCCCCACCTAACTAACGCAAAATTATTCAGCTGTTTTTATGATTTTATGTCGACGAAAATATAACACAACACAGAGCACGTGAGTTATTTAAGCGAAGATCGTCGAGTAAAATAAAATGAATATTCTAAGCATAAGCGGATATATTTCTTACAAAGAATGGAAAACAGAATTTTCATTTTCTTTGTTTGTTTATCTAAGCAAATGGCTTGTCTTTTAACCTAAAACACTATTATGATGTTCTTTGTTTCAGGAATAATTTCCTTATTATATTTATTATTTCATTTCATAATTTTTACCCTAAGAAAGATATGAATGGTAGTGTATTTTGATTTGTAATACTATAGTTATTAATTTGCAATGTCATCCTAGAATAATAGTACACTTTATTACTATAATGAATAAATATTAAATATTCTTCTGTCTAAACCGAAATCCGTATGCGACGGCCCTCTACATATGTTTCTACTTTCAATAGTCGATCTTCGACAGCCGTCTGACTCACACGCTTATCTACTGTGATAGTGGGAGATCCTTTCCCCACCGTGCCGAGCACTGACGTATACTGATGATGCGAGACTCAATCAACCAACAGGCAGCAGGCCAATTTACGGCTGGCTCCACTTTAGTGTAATTTTTGCGTATACTGCGACCACCGACAATTGTGATTAGCAGTGCGTAGCTCTTTAAGAAGAGCCGCCCCTGACTGATTGTGAGGCACATATGAACATGATAGCCGGTACAATTGATTTATAAAGTAAAACGATTTCTTTTTATTGAAAAAAGAAAACCTATAGGTGATATTAGTTAGTTAGTAACATGTTCTAGGTTGGCCATAATGTAAGAGGATTCCAGCAGAAGTAAATTAGGTGCCCTAGATTGTAATTTTTGACTGTTCGTGTCGTTTATGCACCATCGCTTTATATTCTTCGTCTATCTGTAGCCTCTGTAAGGTTAGTTGTAAATATGTAAGCATTCCTGTTATTGTATAGAGGGAATTCATATTTATTGCCCGCCATCACCCTTGTTTGTATTTCATCCCTACTTCTTAGGTGCCATGTTATCAATTCACCCAAACATTTGAAGCTTGCTACCTCTTCAAAAGTGTGTTTTTTCCATCGTCAGTTATTACTTGTAAATACTGCTCGTCTTTAAATTACTTTTTAGTCCATTTTGTATATTTTAGGTATAGCTTTCATTTATTTCCAGTACCACCGCTCTTTCAGATCTTACCAGAGTTTCGTTACCTCCAGTAACTAATTTATCCCTCTCACAGATATAACAATATCATCAGCATAGGCTGCGCATTGATGTATTTTGTGGTGACGTAAGTTCTTTCACTTCTCCAAAATTTGGTATTTAGAGAAGTTTTACGGTATTTCTGATTCACATGCGACAAAGAATGTTCGTACGCATTGCTAGCCATTCACAGCGTATTCACAGCGCACGCGCGAATACAAGGGGGGGGTAAAGGGGGTAATTACCCCCCCCATGAGCCAACGAAACCTACTTGTAAATCAAAATTTTGCATTTAAAGACAAACATTCATCCTTCTTTTTTCCTCTTTTTGTGTAATTACCCCTCCCATGATGACACTATTCAAATTGTATCAAAAAAGAGTCGACCTTTTTTTTTTTTTTTTAGTTAACATAAAAATATTATTTCTATTACCCCCCCTATAAACTCAAGTTGTATACGCGCCTGTCACAGCGCAAGTATACTCATTGCAGATAGCCGTCCACACTTACTTAAGCATGAAAGGAAATTATCAGGAACGCATGGAAACATTCAGATAGATGGCGCGTTTATAAACTTCTGCCATCTAAGAAATACCTGGGCGATTTGAATTTAATTGCCTTTACCGCCATAAATATTTGATCCGCTAAATATGTTGGTTTCTTCAAGTAACACTCAAAAAATTTGAACATCTTGTATTCTACCTTTAAAATAATTAATGCCCATGCTGTTAAATAATAAATTAGTACTGCGTAGGCTTTCACGGCCGGTGTAACTATAACTAACAGCTTCTTGCGGGTTTCGCCGTGTGTCAAAACTTTCGCTCTAACACAACAAAATATAACCTAAAAAATGCAAACCATTACCCTTCCACAAACAACGTTGACAATTTAATTATCAGAGTGTTCAATAGATGTCTCATATGCAGGTTCCATCTATGCCCTCTAGACGTCCCCACATTACCCCAAATACTAAACGATAGATGGCACGATTAAGTTTTAAAATAAATAATAAAAATATAACTTTTGTATTTGAACGAATTTTTTAATTTAAATTATTCTATTATTTGCATAATTTAAATTTTATTTGTAATACAGTGTTGCCAGAGTGTACGGTAATTGTGGGGCATACGGTAATTTGGACCCTTGTAAAGGTTATTAATACACTTCTTTTCTTTGACGTTGGATATTATGTTACTAGAACTATTACGTTTATATTACATTCAATGTTTACGTTACGTTCAGTGTTCACCTTTACGTTTGACGTTACATGTTTACGTTCATAAAGACATGTTGATGATGATAAAATAAATTTTGAATATTTGAAGGGGTCTATAGCAGATACCCCTTGGGGTAGACTTGAGGATCACCCTCAAAAAAATAGACAAACAAACATATAATGATTTTTCATAAATAAATTAGTGATAGAAATTAGTAAAAAACAGCAGTAAAACTTAGAAAATATAGTTATTTTTAGAGGTTCACGATTTCGTGGTATTTCAAAAATTGAATTTTTTATGTAATTTTGAGGTTTGAATGAGTGAAAATGAGTGGTTTTAGGTAAATGTGTTAAAAATAAATATAAACAACACCAAATTTAGAAAACTATGGGATATTTTAGTGATTCACAATTTAGTGTGATTCTAAAATGAAATTTTATGTTGATTTTTGGTTTGTACGAGCAAAAACTGATAAAAACATGGTTTATGATATAAATGTGTTAAAATAACTATATTTTCTAGTTTTACTGCTGTAAAATCGATAAATATCTCTAAATTTGTGCGTTCAAAATTATGTGGTCCGAAACCGGCGATATATAGACTACTTAAATTAATATTAATTTATCGCGCTGAGAATGATGAGAAATTCCCAAGTGAGAATCGTTCAAATTATTTCTCGGTAATCCAGATTAGATAACGTATTTCAGATAAATGGTTGCTATTACTGAGACTTCTGTATATTATTTAGGGTATGTTGGCTAATATATAGTGTTGAATATAAAACTTGGATTAGTATAGTGAATTAAAATTAAATAGTTATGGATATTCTACTTGAATGGAGGCGCTCAAGTTTATATTGAAAGTTTTCAATTGAGTAAGTATATAAAATGAGTAATATGAATAATCTACTAAAGGATTTGTTTTGTGTGTTGTGTATATTCATATCGTAAGTAGTAAGTATATTGAGTTACATACATACATTCCACATTTTAAATTTTTTGTAGCTACCACGTCTAATCATATCAATTATTTTTTTTTTTAGTTACAAAATTGTCATGTTATTATCTTTAATCAGAGGTAATTCTTACGTAATACTTTGAACGATAATATATCTTTAATTCTTTTTATTTTGTTTTTTGGTTGAATGGAATTATCCATTTAACAAAATTTGTTTCAAAATATTTTTTCTACTTTGAATATTTGAATGTCGTTTTTAATTTGTTTATTTTTTTAAATTTTATTCATGTTTCAATAACATAAATCTTCAATTTGTCAATATTTCTGAATTTTATTGCTCTTTCAATCTTTCGTTTTATACTTTTATAATTTCCTACAAGTTTGAAATTTGCCTGTCCTTAACTATTCATTTCTTGATTTTAACAACAGTTTTTTAAATTGTTTAAATTTTTCTTTAATTTTTATTGGGGGATCAGTTTTTATTTTATCATAGGCAGTATATCGGCTTCTAAAATATCTTATTTTTTTTTTAGTATGGTTTTAATTGATTTATCTCCTTTTAATATGTACAATTTAGGACCTTCTGCTACGATTTCTGTTTATCTCTAATGCTGATGTATTAAGAGAATGTGTTTTTTTTTTCAATTTATATATTCATTGTTGCTATATCTAAAGTTTTTAAGTTTTTTTGCTGCAATAACTAAATTTTGATGCTAAACTTTTTTATTTATTAATTTAACATTATCTGATGATATTGCTCACATTTTGTAGCCAATTAGATTGAAATGTTAGTAATTTATATTCTTGGCTATATATTGTTATATTGTTTAAATTGTCGTTTTTGATTTTTTGTTTGTGTATTTCTTTAACTTTTTTAGCTAAATTATTATATTTATTATTTTCGTATTCAAGGAAACGCAATAACATGCCATTAGGCACTTCTTCGGGATATTTGTTTACCTTTTTGAATATTTTGTTACTTGTGTCAGTTGATAAGCGAATATTTAATTTTAATTTATTCATTATTTCGTAATCTTTTTGAGCATTCTTTATTTTTATATTTTAAATGTTATATTTCTATACCTACAGTTTGTGATGCTTTCTTGATTAAAGTTATTTCGGATGTAATTATTGTAGAAAATCTGTTGTTCTTTTAACTTATCTTTTTTTTAAATTTTAGTTTTTTTTTGTGCTGCATAGTTAAGGATTTGTCTTCGGAAAACCTCTGGCAGTTGTTATAAACACATCAACTGTCTCTCGCATTTTTTCCTAAAGCTTGCAAGACAGCACAAATTAATCCTGCCGACTACTACACTATCTCAATTATCTCAAATTACAGCATTTTTTTCCATCATCCATACACAAACCTTATTTCCGTTCAGCACCGATTATCTGAGTTTCAACATGGTTTTCTATATGATGTACAATGATCAACGCTGCTACGATCACTCCATTTATCTCTTCACATTTGGATAACTGATCCAAGGATGAAGTAATATATACGGCTTCTTTAGTACTTTTGACATTATTAAATATTTTATTATTATTATTATTATTTATTACTATTATTATTTTTCACAACATGGCGTTGTTATGTCAAATTACTAATAAAAACAACATATTAAAATATTAATATAAATAAAATAAAATTGTATATGGGCGACAACAATAACATAACATAAAAGTTTACAAGTATTTGAATTCAATTGGGAGATACCACAGGCACGAATTTTTTTTAAGAATTATTTTAAAGTACTGAAATATATAAAAAAGATTGTTTCTTGTTATAATTATTTTTAGTAATTGAAAAAGACTTTTTAAAATAATCGAAACGTTTTACAAGATTTAAGAGACTGATGTTTTATCATCATCCAGTCAATATTTCACTAAACCTGTTTAAAAAGAAAGATTAATTTACATTTACCTATACTATTCAATAAGAGTCATGTCTGTCTTATAGTAATCTCTATAAGACAGACATGACACGTCGATAAACATATTTAGAACTAAACTGAAACTGTGTGTTATTGAAATCCCAATATAATATAATACTTTATAAGAGAAAAATTATTTTTAAAATAATACGAAGAAGATAGAAAGTGAATCCAAACATGAAATCGTTGCTTTCACTTAAAGTAACTGTCCGCTGTATATGGTTTGGTATTTTCAGACAATGAAGATCGAATACTCTGATAAGAAGTACATCCCGCATTAATTCATGTTAACAGTTGCACATGTTCGTCCAAAGAGACTACAATACCAGATAGGGAAATTGTTAGATTTATTAAATTCATTTATTATTTACTGGCGTTTTTTTGTTTGAACATTTATAAAACTATAAATAATAAATAGTTATTTATGTAATTACAAATTGAAGTAGTCGTTTCAGAATGAAATACTTTCATTTCTGTTTTCAGATTTCTAACATGGAAAGAAGCAAAGATAAGGATGACGTAATAAGAGTAACCGTGGTGGGAGACGGAACTGTTGGGAAAACTTGCATGCTCGTCAGATACGTAACCAATCGTCTTCCTATGGGCTATGAACCGACCATATTTGAAACGCACAACTGCACGATCAAATTGGACGAGAAATGTTACAACGTCATCTTGGCTGACACATCCGGTCAAGAGTATTTGGACAAGATGAGAAGTTTCTCTTATTCTTTTGCTTTAGTAGGTACAAAAACGAAACATCTACTTTAAGTTAATTCTCCTAAATGACTTTAACATAAAAGAATTAATCGAAATTAATGAATTTTTTTTAGAGCAATTGCTTTCTAGTTTGTTTCGCAGTTGATTCGAGAGCATCTTTCGAGAATATCAGGCACGTTTGGATCAAAGACGTTAAGAAGGCAAATAGAAAAGCTATAATAATAATAGTAGGTGAGAATTTTTTAATCTTCATTTCTTTATGATTTTCTTATCACAAATATCGTTTTCCGTATGCCATATTAGGTACTAAAAGCGATTTAAGAAACACTCTGAATGAAACAATTAGCAAGGAAGAGGTACTGAAGCTGGTCAAAGAAGTTAAGGCACATGGATATGTCGAATGTTCATCGTACACGAAGGAGGGCCTAGACAACGCATTTAACGAAGCCGTGAGATTAGCGGCTAAAAACATCGCCAAAAATAATAAGTGCGTCCTTTCATGATTCCCTTTTTAAAATTTATTTATAACGTAACATCGTGCGGATATCCGCGCCGAACTACGTGACAGAAATGGCGGTTGTGATAAAAAAGTTTCGGAGTGTATTCCCCAATGATAATTTAAAATATCGTAAATCTATTTATAACGAAACGTGATATTAATATTGTACATATATTGATAAATGTAATTAAGTATTGTACAAGCAGTAATTTATTATTACTTATAACAACATTGTTTCTTATAATAAATGTATTATGCACTGTTAAATTTGTCTTTAAAATAATTAATTCCTGAAAAACCATCATGGAAAAATCGTTAAAAAATTGCGGTGAAGTAACTGCTATATGCATCCATTCATACCAAATCAAAAGCAATAATATAATTCATAATCCAGAACGATATATACTTCTACTTTATCTAACTTTAGAATTCATTTTTTACTTTTTAATTTTAATTATTTATTTTATTTACTATTATTATTATTTTTATTATTATATTTTTAATGTATTATTGATTTATTAACTTGTATGGTGAGTGTGAAGAAACAAGTTCTTCCCTTTTAGATACTTCCGGGTATGTACTGTTTACAAATAATTTTAGTTAATTCTGGCAAATTAAATAGCTTTGTGTGATTGCATAAAAAATTCTCAATTTTCATATAAATAACATTTTACAAATATTTTAAAAAATATCAAACTTACATTGATTTAAAATATGGCGTAAATATTTTTTGAGTATATAAAAATATATTCAAAAACCTCTCACGAACAATATTTATCAAATATATTTTTAAAAATATCTCTGGTATATTTATGGCTGTTGCACCAGAAATTTCGATTGCGAACCGATGCGAGATACAATAGCGCCCTATATGAACAAGCTCATTATGTACGTGATCTCCACTCTAAAGAGGTAGCGCCATCTACTAACACAGTTGGCAATTCAAATTTAAAATTTAAGAATAGATGCGCGTTACAATATGGAAGTTTGACAGATAATGAGAACCGAAAACTTTATATTATTATTTTATTCTGCACCTGTCTGAACCTGCAATAAATATAGTAGAATATGGAACTACGTGATATAACACCTGGAGTTTCAAGAACTATCCAAGGTTTTTTAGGAGTGAAATAAATTTAATTCACCTAGCGCCTCCACCAAATTTTCAAACGATATTCCAACCTTTATTAGTAAAAATACCCTAGTAATATACTAAATAGCCAGCGATAAAATGCGTACTTTATATACTTAAGGTAATAGGATCATCGGAGTGACAATAAATTTGAAAAAAAAACGAAACGTTTATAAATGATTTCCATTATACTCAAAATTTTGCTCTATTTAAACCCGTTGAAACTTTAGTGGAGTTATTAACTTTATTTTTGTATAGTAAGTAATTTGAATTAAAACCATTATTCTTTCATTATCGCTGTGTTCTTTCAAGACTGAAAGAAATGAATAAATTATATCAACATTACTTGTCATTTTAAATGATAGGCATTGATTTAATCACTAAATGGTCCAACGAATGCAGAAAAATGTTAAAGTAAATGGTTGCAAGATCAAAATAACATATTAAAAAAACTTCTCATCCAAAATATGAGCTTTCACTAAATTATTAGCTTCATCAGAAGCTACACGAGTATGTAATCCATACAATATTAACCTCTATTTTACTAATAACGATAAAAAATTATTATATTAAAAATATAATAATATTTGTGATAGATATGAATAATATAAAATAAAGAATGCATAATTATTATTTCGAATGACAGAAAAATATGCACAACACAAGTAGTAAGAATAAAACAATTAAATTTTTAAAATTCGAATTAATTCGACTGTTTACAATGCTATCTTGAATACTGCATTCACTGTACAATATTGTCATGTGTATTTTCAATAAAAAAATAAAAATATGTCAATACAGAAATGTTAAAAACGAGCTTATGATGCGAAAAGATAATATTTACGAAAACCTTATCTTCAGAACACTACGCTGCTTCACCCAGCTCCTTCTCTTGGCAAGATGAGTTAGAAAAAAAATGCATATTAATTAACTAAATATTGAAACTTTGAAGACTTCGTGTAGACGTATAGGATATTAAGATTTTTAATTAAGATAAATAACTAAGTACGTACATATCTAGACTGTATATTATTACAGATAACCAATTTACTTGTTAGACTTTATTTTGTCTGTTCTAAGTGTTCAAGAGAGTCTCCATTCAAATATTCGTCTCTGTACGTAATGAGACCTTAACGAGCATCGGTTTCTTTTCAAAATACCAGCGCCATTTATGCGCATAGAAAGCGAACACCGAATACTAATTGCGTTATTAATAATTGTTACCTATTAATCATTATTCCGAGCTCACAGGCCGACAAATATTTTATTTATTGTCCCGGTAAAGACGCTTGACCGCCGCGCAATGTTATCCTATTTGCCACTCCGGGTATATACTTAACATGCTGTCGTGAATATTTTGCTGGCTTATTTGACGTGAAAACGTTTTCGTTAATTTTTATGAAAAGTGATGTGTAATGGCAGAAATTAACTAAGAATTATGGTAAGTAAATGTTACACTGACTTTTAATCACACGCTTTTGGTCGATAAGTCCCTACAATTTTAAATAATTATTCTGTTATTATTACATTCGGAAAAGCAGATAATTGTGAAAGTTCGATATTTCCAGTAATATGTTTCTATAAGCATATTAGTAAAGTATTTCTAGGATTAGAAATATTTGCATTTAATTTCATTGCTCATATATCGTTTAAAGTGACATTACTTAGAAATTAATGGGTATAGCCAATGTTGTAATTAATTTATTTAATCATTAACGCAGCACATATTACTTCTATTGCAGACGTATTTATACATCCAATTCTAAAAGTTAAGTCATCCATTAATTCCTTATTTCAGCGTAGTATCTACACTAAACACTGAAAAAACATCGTTTTGTATTTTGCTTACTTTATAAATAAATTGACAATCATTGTCAGCAAACGAATTATGAAATCTATACATATACTTAGGTACATACATAGTTATAAGTACAATAGGTAATTCAACAAATGCTTGGTATTTGATATATACTATTATATGCTTATTAGTGATGTGATCACTTGAATGAAAAATAACCGATTATTCGGTTTTTGAAATAATCGAAATAATTCGGTTATGGAAATAACCGAATAAAAAATCACGACTGCAATGAGCCAATTGATGTATTCAACTAGTATCCTGTTTTTTAAATAAATCAGTTATTTCCTGAAATACTATAGGTGACAGATGTGTACTCAAATTGCCCGTCAAGTTTAGATAACAACAACAAAATGGAAAATTGAACTCATAATAAAAACAAGCCGGTATGTTTTAAGTGGTTTTGTTTGATGTGTAATTCGATATTTAAATTTTGATCTTTCCGTATCCGTTTTGTATTTTACGTTATTCCTCTATTCGCAGTTTTGCGGATTTTTTAAATTAAATTAATATTACAATTTATAGCAACATTAAAACTTATTCTAATAAATATGACTAGAAATATAAACTTCCTTTAAAATTTCAATATTTAATTTCATGACTTAATTAAAAAATCTTATAAAGTAGAAGAATAACACATAAGTTTTAATATTTCTGAAGAAGTTGTTGTTAACAGCCACGTTAATAAATGTATCTAAGTTGGAATGTTAATTTCATTTCAAAAATCCGGAAAATCAAGAATTAAGGAATAACATTCGATATTTATAATTTATATGCAAAATTATAGGTATGATTCTACATCAAATACACCATATTCTGTTCTTAATTGGTGTCATAAATCAATATCTAAAGTGTTTAATAGAATACATGCAGCAACATAAACACATATTTCAATTTAACGATGTATTGAATAATACGTTCGTAACATACAGATTATAAACATCTAAGTAAAAAATCATCTGAATGATCATTCGGTTTTTATGATCATTCGAATGATGATTATCCGGTTTTTGAAATAAATCGGTTTTCCAACACTAATGCTTATAACAGATCATATTATCAATTAATTACATTGTGAATTACCGCAAATAGAGTCAAAATATTCCTTACACGAAAGTAAAAGCGCTTGTTTGAATGCTTTCAAAGACTCTAAAAACATTAGTTTAAGCTAGTATATTTAAAAAAAATAGCTCTATATAAGATACGTTTTAAAGCACAAATTCAAGTTTAATGGACACGAACTTTGCTGAGCTCGTTTGAATGGTTTTATAAGTCACTCAAAACGCTAGCTGTGAACTAGTATATTGAAAAAGTAGCTCTATATAAGTCCGTGTTAAATTTAAGTGTTAATAGATAATAGCTTTATGCCTTATGAAACGTACTTTTATGTATGTACCTACCGGGATTTCAAAGATTGATATTCTGTTGTATAATATATTTTGTGATTGGAAACAAAATATCCAAAAGGAACAGCTTGATTGAAAAGAGATTTCTTTCTCTCTGTTCAGTCCAGCTCTACACTACCATTCTTGTAAGTTGACACGAGGAAATCAAAGTGAAGATTTTGTAATAAGTAGTACTTTTATTTATTTGTTCTAGCTTATAAAATTTTCTTAATTGATTTAATTGATATCAAAATAATTCAATGCTGCAATACGATATATAAATTAGGGATGAATGGCCAAAAATAGAGCACTATGGGTTTAAATTATTTATTTTGTCAAATTGCGACGTTTTGACCAAACATTTAGTCTTTAGAACTGAATAACGAGGTTTTATTTGATTTGCTTTCTCGTAATTTTGGAATTAATTAGTAAAAATTTAGTGTAGCTTATTCAAACACATTTTTTACAGCTTGAAAACGACTAAACGTTAAACGTCGCAGAAAATAAATAATTTAAACCGATGGTACTCTACTTTTGATCATTCATCCCTAATTTATGATTTAATTGATGTAAATTGAATAAAATCAAGAATCTGATGATAATTAAGATAAACAAAAAAAAAATTAAATGGCGCAAAGCATATTTTTTCTAATTTTTTTGTTATTAACTCTTTCTACGTCTCTCTTCAAACATTTTCTACACTAATGTTCTTTGTGATTTTTTTGTTATTCTCCATTTATTTCATTCATATGTCAATGATGCATAATAAAATAAGATTTAAATCTTTAACGCATAAAAATCTTTATAACAGATTATCATTAATCTTGTGTATGATTGGCATCATTTTATAATTTAAATTAAATAAATTGCTATTCTTAAAATTATAAATTTAGGGTTATGCGTACATAATAACCACGTTCAATTATTTTTTCGAAAAAAAATGTAAATATGAGTACAAGCATTTTGTTTTCCCTTTCACCACGTGCATTTGTTAGACTTTTTTTTAAATACAATCTTTTTAACTAAAAAAATAAAATCGTTTTGTTTGCTATTTTCGAATTTCACATTATCTTTCGTTATCGTTACTACACAACAACATTATTTGATTATCAACATCTTATCAATCTTCGGTTGGAGATAATCTATTTATGTTCGAAGTTCATCTTCTAATCAGCCAAAACGGCCAAGTAAATTTACACAGATTTCTAAGTAAAACGTATCATAATTTACTTAATTTTAAGCTGTTTGCATCTTCCAAGTTCTGTTGTACATTCATGGTTAGTATCGCAAGCAAATAATGTCATTACATTATAACATTATTTCATATTATATGAAGATACATTAGAATCCAACATTTATAGATATAAAGCATCCACGTACAATGCATGCACTCTTAACAAATAACATATAAAATTACTTAAACTAATGAGTAAATTTAATCTTGAACATTTGCTTTAATTTTATTCTTACTAAAAAGTCCAAATTTTCAACAATGATGTATCTTGTAAAGCTTTTCTATTCACCCAAAAGAATGACCAAACGAATTAAATTCTCCATGATATACAACAATAATATAAAATAGCTGCAAAGTTAACGCATATTAAAAATTATTGTTGTCAGCTTCTTCTGGATCTATCGTCTTTGGCAGAACTGCAATAGATAGGAACGATAACGTGCTTCTGCGTTTTTGGTCAAAGAGAGTCATAGGAGCTATCAGTTGTCAAAATTTCTAATCGGGTGCCTTAGTAAAATGTTACATGTAATAGCTCCCTTAACGCTCTGTAGCTAAAACAGCAGAACATTTCTCGTTGCTTGTTCATAAGTTTTGTAGTTATACCATTGTTAGAATAAGGACATGTCAAACTTAACCATTACTCACTACAAGTGTATGAGAACTAACAGGTTAAAAACTTTCATTTATTTATTTCTTGTTTGTATGTACCTGTGTATGAATGAAGGGTGATATTACAGTGCGACCTAAGAGATCTATTGTGTCCTTATTTTTACTGTTTTACCTGGCCTTCCAATCCTATTCCTTTCAGAAAATGCAGTATGCTTCAAGTTAAGTAAGCCTCCCTTCTTCGATTTCACATATTTCTAGGTGCAACGCCCTTGAGTTGCACAGTACTTACTACGCAATTTGAGACGAGATGGATGGGTGTTTCATCCTGTTTTCCATAGAATCTACAATCAGATTCCTTTTTAATCTAAGCTTACTCAGATCCTTTCAGTTCAGAGGGGACCTGAAATCCTTAGTATTTCTGTTAATATGCGGATGTTGTTCTCACTCAGTTTGATACATTCTGCTAACCTCTTCTGGTTATAGGTTCCCAGAAGTGTTTTAGCTTGCTTCATTCCTGGAGGTTCTTCCAATAATTGGTTTTACTTTGCTCCATTTTACTTCTAAATTTCTTCAGTATTGTACTGCTACTAATCTTGCAAAAGGGTTCAAGGTATTCCAGCCCATATTTTGCAAGATTATCCGTTATTTCGTTTCCTTCCACTCCTGTGTGACCTGGAACCCACAGGAAGATTACTTTATCTAGCTCGTTTAATTTTCCGAAGCATTCCCAGACTATCTTGGAACTGATTTCGTTTGATGGCTGCTTAACTATCATAATGATATATATGATATGATTGCTTTCGGTAAATCGCTGTCAATATTGAACTTTAACTAACAGCTTCTTGCGGGTTTCGCCGTGTGTCAAAATTTTCGCTCGACGTTTCGCTGTTCATACTGACAGCTTCTTCAGGATAACTGAACAGTTCAGTTATGCGTAGGCCGTGAAAGCCTACGCAGTGTTAATATTGAACTTGACACATCCTTTAATAGCGTATCTTTCCGCTTGGATGATACTCGGCTATTTCTCCAAGCTTGATTCTTAGGCCCATATATTAATCCAGTTCCCTCTGCCGCTTTGGAGTCATCAGTGTACCATTTGATGCCATTTCCATTCAATTTTAAGATGGTGCTTTGATCCCACTTGCCCTTATTGCTAAGTTTCGTGGTGAATTCTTTCACAAAGCTGAATTTTTTGATATGTCACCCCGGGGCATATCCCAGGCTTAATTATCGTCAGAAGAATATTATTAAAGGATAAATTAGTATTATTTATGCAAAAAATGGTGGGTGTACACAGGGTATAAGGCCCCTAACTGAAGTCCTGAAAACAATAATATATTTTTTCTATGCCTGTTAGAACAGGTAGAAGTTTGGTGTTTTAGTCATAAATGCACCTTATAAGTGTCAACAACATATGTAAAAATCAATGAAATATAAAGCTAACTAACCAGCTAGCTGCCGGAAGGAATTTGTTGGCTGGAGCTGTACGTAAGAAAGGATTCGCATTGTCTCCTTAGTAGATTCGGTAGTCGCATTGAGATATTGGCAACCTAAGTGATGCAAAGTGTTTCTATCATAATTACAAAGAGTGAAATTGTCGTAATTCTAGTGGTAGAAATGAGAATGTATGAGAAAAGGCGGGAACTATGAGTAGGTACACAATATTTGTAAGAAAATATTTTGTTTGGGCAAGTTTTATACACTGTTCCCCTATATAATGAAAGACCACTTTTTTACCACTATACTTCAGAATAGTGATTGGTTGCTACGAAGCAAACTGCTTGTAGCAGCTAACAATCGTTAGCAGTTTGTAGCAGCTTGTTTCTAAATATGTTTTGTAAAGGGAGTATCGTGCATCGGTTTGGATCGAAGTCACGCGCTCTCGAGTATGCAAATTTTGTCGTATAGGAGTATTTAGATCGTCTTGATAACTTTGGAAGGCGAATTAAATTCTTTATTTTTTTACAACACCGGTAATAGCAATTAAACGAGTAAATTGATTTTTAATTTTTTGATAATTTATTAATTTATTGCATTTTGTAGTTGGAACTCAGTGCTTACGTAATAAAAGAACATTATTTTCATGTGATTATTGAATTGAAAAAATTTAGTAAGTTTTTGTCAAATAGATTTGAATAGCTTCTCTTATTATAATAATTGGCACTAAACTATTGCAATATACATATGTTGGTTGTACTTTATTCTAGTAGTAAACTTTGGTGGTAACTTGTAACTGAAAGACTATCTATTCTATATCTACTATTTGTGTATGGTGTTGTTATTTATATGAATTTGGGTGGTGAGAATAATACAAGAAACAAAGATAAATACATAAAGGATATATTTATTTGATATTATAAATTCAGGAAATATTTGATTGTAAGAAACAGTTCATGTTTATTTTGTGGCACTATCTATGTATCATAGATGTTTTTTACAGTAAAAAAATGTAAATATGAAATAACAAACATAATAAAGAAGGTATTTCTAAAAATACTACTACCGTTTTATAAATGATAGAAAATGCCAACTTATACTTTTCCGTTCGAGAAACTATACTTTTTTATTTATTAATCAATTATTTATATTAGTAGATCATTATTACTTACGAAAATATATACAATAGCTGAGGTGCATATATATAAAGCTATTCACGTAAATATACGTATCTCCACTCCTTACTGAATCAAATAGAGCCGTCCGCAATATAAATACATATAAAAATTGAGTGAATAGCGGTAACAAAAGACACTTTGAGGCAGTGTGCAGTGTGTGTAGAAACAGTTTTATCTGTTCACGTAAACCGCTATTTAAGGATAACTGCTACAAAAAGTAGCAGGAGCAGGTTGTAGCTGCTAACGTAAAGAACCCCCTTTAGGCATCATTACTTCAGAATGACCCACAATTAAGTTGAAACTATTTTCAATACTCCATTTCAATATGATTTGGTAAAATGTAACAGAATATTCAGAGAGATAGCAGGTATAAAAGAATGACTTACAATTACTTTGTGGTAAACTCTCGTTGAATACCATTAAGAAAATATCAATTTACAATAAGATACTGTTTATACATACTTATATCACATATGCTAATTGTAAGAAATCCACCACTTCAGGATTTCCTACATTTTTTTAAGGTCAATTTCCACGACCTAAATCATCTCAAACAACTTTTGCTCATTTTGCTTTCTTAATGGAAATTCTTTAACTGTCTGTACCATGTTAATAAAAAAAATGGTCAGAATATCGCCTTTGGTATTTGATACCTTGTAGCGTCCAAATATTTTTAGCGCCGGCAGAATGTTGCTGTGGCCTTTGTCTTTTCAATCTGTCCTTCTGTAGCCCAAGGAAGCTTTACTCCTGATGTAGATGGAGTTGCTACGGGTTGAGTCTCATCCGTTGATATATCTGTTAGTTCATCCTCCACGGGGTGAGCATTTTCATCTCCTGTAGTAGTGAAAGTTACCCTGGATATCCGTAATTCTATAAACTTGTACTAACCCTAATGAAATACTTAAGAACATTATAAAATAAAGCTGAACACAGTTAGCAGAACTTAAATTGAGATTCTTTGAGGTAGTTCCAAAATTCGTTATCACGTCAATAGCCATGTGTTTATTTTCCTTCAATAAATTCAAACTATTGAATTTTGTTGAAGAGTAGTATTATCATCCCGACATAGAATCAAAATATAGATCTAATCATCTAATACATAAACACTTAGTGAACTTTATAAATTTTAAACAATAAACAAATAGATTAATGAAGTATCCGTGAGCGTACAGATACCTTAACAATAAATTCTGCTTGTGGAGATCGAAAATGAATCAGCTTCTCCTAATATTTTTGATATCTAACATTGCTTATTGTTTCATACATTCAAAAATACTTTTTAAATGCGTTTCTAATCTGTAACCTTGCATCATCCATTCACATCCTAAACTGTAACTGTATATGTTTTCATATATTTCGTCATTAACAAGTTTATTCATTGTGGTAACTGCGGGCTTAATTGTGACATGACACAATAATATACGGAACACGAGCCGCTCCGACCATTGAAAGAATGTCGGAATTTTCAGCGAATTAAACTCTTGCGCGCGGGGTTAAACGGTCAATTACGGAAACGCCATAAACGCGTCTAATTGGCCACCGTTCTGATGGTGTCCGTTAATACGGGCGCGCGTTTTTCCCGCAACTTTAAACATGTATGTATATACGGCGCGATAGAAAAAGAGGAAGTGGATTCCGCCGCTCTTGATAATAATACACATAATTCGACCGCACGTATTTATAAATTTATATTTACACAATTCGCCATGTTCAGAACATTGTGCGTTTATTAAGTGTCAGCTCAGATACTAGCTAAATATGATAAGATAACGGGTTTCCTCTATTTGATTTTGTAGTAGTTTCACCTCACAATTTTGACGGTGGTGGTCAGTGAATCGAACGCACGGTATTTAATATGAAATTGCGGGTACATTTCTAGTGTTTTCGAGTGTAATCGGCGCAATCAAGGGCGCATAAGTTGAAGATCCTTTCCCGTGTACTTCTCAATAGGGTAATGTTATTATTCGTGACTCAGTGAGCGTATAATTTATCTTTTAAGTTACATTAGGCGGTTACGCCCAATAAAATGCGTTTGTGTTTGTTAAATATTTGCCAAATTTACTGGCTTTTGATTAGCATATGGATAAAACGAAGAAATCTGTAAAATTGTGGAAATTATATACGTATTATGGATGAGAATATCTCATCCTATCTATTTTGATTCTGTCGCATATACAAAATCACAAATACGTATAAAAATGTACTAAATACCCATAATATATATTTAATTTTAATTAAAACACATGCACTTGGTTAAATTAATCTCAGAAGTAATATCAGCTGATGATATTAAAGATAACGATCATGTTTTTTTTAAATTTTGTAATGTACCTACTAGGTGAATTGAATATCTTGATTGGTAGCCATATTTAAAAGACAAATATGGAGTCAAATTCCCCAATTGCATACTTAAAAGGTTGTCTAAAACAATTTCAATTTACTTAAATATGATGGAAACCAATAGATTCATCTTTTAAAACTACTTCTTTCACATTTTGATATTCAGAATCTGTTACTCTGCACTGAGAGAAAAGGTTATTTCAGAATAGCAAGCTATAACACACTAACATACGTATAGTTACAAAGCCAAACAATTTGTATATACCGTTATTTTCATCTAAAGATTTGATTGCTTCCAAATCTTTAGATGAAAAAAAATAATTTTCTTTTCTTTAATATAAATATAGATTTAGTGTAGCTACATATTTCTTCATATTAATTGTGAGATGTTCTTAAAAATTCGCCTTTTTAATTTGAAGAAATCCCTTATTATCTTTTGGAATAAAAAGAAATAATAAACAACTTTGTTTACGTACTACTGAATAAGCTGCAGATTTCTAAATTATTAAAAGACTATTAAAAGATTTTGACGAATTATTAAGGATTAGTTCTCTCAAATTAATTGATTATTAAATGATAGTGCGTACAAAAACCAATACAATAGATACTGTAAGACCACACAGAATAAAAAAAAAATTAAAGCAGTTTGTTTTTAATAAAACCCTTATAGTTTAGCTTAAACTTCATGACCGCTCTTTATAAGAGAAGACATTTTCGATCAAAAACAGTTTATCTTCCAAAATAAGAACCTATAGACACAACAAATGGTGCAAAAATTATTTGCCGTATTCTGTAAAAAAACGCGCATCAGACTTAAACCTTAAGTTATAAATACCACTAATCCACCAACAATTAAGTTATAGCCACTTGGATTAGTTTTAATTTTTGTACACCTGCATAAAATAGAAAATTTCCCATATCTTTCTCAATGGCTTCGACTCTTCCATTCTCAATAGGTGTCCCCACCATTCTAATTATTTTTCTTCTATAAATTCTAAAGGTGATTGTACTTTTAAGTCTTTTCTTATATTTTATGTATGCTTTTGTCTCTCTTCATAACTCCTCAGACTCTTCTCAGGAAGTTCATTTCTGCTGCTTGAATCTTACTTTTTGTTTTTCATTTAGTATCCATGATTCGTAACCATTAAGTTATAATTTTGGTTTTTTTTTGTGATGTTTCTTTTTTATTTACGAACTTTTTTTATATGTATAGTACAGATTCATTATTTTTTCAACCCTTTCGCTTATTTCTGCTTCTTGTGTTCCATTCCCGTCTAATGTTACTCCTAAATATTTGAAGGTATTGACTTGTTGTATAATCTTTCCATCAATCTCTATTCTAACTTCCGTGTTTCCGTTTCCTATGGCCATGTTTATTTTCTTACCATTTTGCTCCAGTTTTTTATACCATACATTGATGTGTTATAAATCTATCTCGTTTTCGGCAACTAGAACGATATCATCTGCAAGTTAAAATGTTCCACACAAAATTCTTACTTTTTGTTAGCACATTTCTTAATAATGTTGGAATCTTGCCTGCTGGATAGAAGACAATGCGTTAGGTATCGCAATTATATTTCAAAGTTTATTACCCCTACATCTAGCGTTCCGCAGGGATCTAATTTGGGGTCCCTCTCATTTCTAATATTTATTAATCATTTACTTACCAACATTCAGTCTGAGAAATATTTGCCAGAGACGTTAAGTTATTTGCATCAGTTAACTCTGTAGTAGATGCTGAGGTTCTCCAGCATGACATCGATGTCGTTCTCTTGTGGTGCAATAGGTGTAGGCTTTTCTTGAACATTTCTAAATGCACATCCATGATTTATACAAAGTCACCGAATCACGTTCTTTTTCCTTACGCTATCAACGGCATTATTTTAACATCCACTAACAATGTTGGATATCTGGGCGTTTTATTTGGTTCTAGGCTACCCTTTTTTTAACCATATTGCGGATATTGTTGGGCAATGTTTTAATGGCAATTATCACAATTGCAGAGACTTCCAAAACACTATCTTATTCTATTCATTAATTCGATCCAAGTTGGAATATGCGATTATTATCTGGTTCCCAATTTATTCTTCACTTATTAACGCAATTGAGTCTGTTCAAAGAAAGCTTTTTTTAGTTGAAGGAACGGGAGAGTGTTCGACTATGTTGTTTTAAACTGATTGTTCTAACTTCAATTTCAGTTCCTTATATGTAAGAAGAATTGTTAGCTTAGTTAAATTTTTATTTTGTCTAGTTCATGGTAGAATTGATTGTCCATGGCTTTTATACAAACTTAATTTTAATATTCCAAGGCTAAACTCTAGTTCTCATCCAACTTTCTGTTGTGTTTCACATCGGACCTATATTCTACGTTGTTCCCCTATTTCTTTAATATATGAGTACTTCAATAGAATTTCTTCAGACTTCATCGAACGCTTTTTTCGAGATCTATATGAAAGCCAATAGCACCTTTTCTTTTATTGCTTTTTCTGTCAGTTGTTTAAAGTAGAATATATGATCTTGTCTACTGCTACCGCGCCTAAATGTACTTTGCGATTGCTTCAAGGTATCTTCGATTGTTTCTCTCATTGTCAGTTGTTTTTGTAATATTTGCTAAAAAATTCATGACTGTATTATTAAAGATATATCTCTGTAATTATTACAGTTCTTTTTAACTTCCTTCTTGAAGATTGGTATAATCAGTCATCTAGCATTATTTCTTTTGCTTTTTTTTCCCATATTCTTTATCATTTCCGATGTTATCTTGCCATACCCGGGTGATTTACCGATCTTTGATTTTTGTATTGCTTCTTCAAAGTCCTTCATACTTATTATTTTGCTACTTTCTTCTGTTGTTATTACTTGTCTTGTTGCAAATTCTTCCATCGCATTTTTTCTGCGTAATAGATTTTGAAAATGTTCTTTCCGCCTTTTCATTAGTTTTTTTTTCTACTCTGTTATCAAATTTCCATCTTTATCTTGTTTCTTTTCATTTCTACAGGTTTTTTATCCTCCGTAGAATACAGTTATACCAGTTATGAAATATACAAAAACGAAAGAAAAAAAGAGAACCAGAAATAGTTTCTGGTTCTCTCTGTTATTCCTTTCCATCCCCTCACAAATACCTCCCAGCTATTCTTTTTTGGTTCTAGAACAAGTTTTTTCATTTTATTTCTTTCGTTTTGTATATGTCATAACTGTTAATTGTTTTATCTCTTCGAAGACGTTTTCTTCAGCTTTCATTTCGTTTGGCTGCTATGCCATCTGTTTCTTATTGTTTATTTTCCTATTAATTCCCCACACCTCATTAATTGTTCCTGTGATTGTGTTTTTAAAATAATTTGATATATTCGCATTTTTATCTTTTTTGATATTGCTTCTTTATATTTCCGCGCAGTATTCTTATATCTTAATTTATATGATTTGATTATTAGAGTTTTTAATATTTTTCGTAATTCATTCATACTGTTTCTGTGCCGATTTTTAGAACACATTTTGCATTCGTTGAGTATCGTTACACTTTTAATTAAAAATTGCCAACTAATTTTAGACAAAATGCATTTAGAAAGTTTGTTCATAATATAAGTTCGTAATTACAATTACATATTACTATATATCTCATGTTATAACTTATTTTGCAGTCACAATGAGTAAGAAGAAAGCTAAGATCACAGTGGTAGGTGATGGTTTTGTTGGAAAAACTTGTTTATTAGTGGCCTATACCCAAGGACAATTTCCAGAGGAGGAATATATTCCTACAGTGTATGTAGATGTTCTAAAACTATATGCAGTACATTTATCCAGAATGATGATTGCAGGTTGAAAATTATGCTGAAGACAAGGTGGTCGATGGGGAAATGTATAGCCTCTCACTATGGGACACCGCGGGACAGGAAGATTATGAACGCTTAAGGCCATTATCTTATCCGAATGTAAGTGGCAATACTTTTTTTTTTAATGATAAAATATTTTCCGGAAATAAGTTTATTTTGGTAAATGGAAAACGTATTCGTGTTTCAAAGTTCTGCGAATTTCTTTGACAGTCACACATTTCTATTAACGTTATATCGTTATTAGCTATCAGGACTATTGTTTGCGAATCTTGGTTAAAGTGCAAACATGGAAGTGCTTCTGTACAAATAAATTTACTTATCGTATAAAGATATGTAAGATGAGTCATATCAAGTATTTTGTCGAAATTAATCATTTAAAAATTAGCTTGTTATGGAATGAAGGCATTCTCTAATAAGTTAAAGCAATTTATAATATATTTTATAATATAATTTAGTTAAATCTATAAGGAAAATATACTAATTATTGATGGGATCCCAATTACTGATTGCTTTTGCCATTTCTTACATATTTTTAATATTAAGAAAGGTTTAAATAAGCATTATCACCTGTTTAACACCTTTATTATCACAACATCTTTGTTAGTTACCTTCGCTATTTTTCCTACCTGGAGTTTTATGGGTATAAGTATTAGTAGTGTTTTATTTTTCTTCGCTGCTATACACAGTATACACTAAGGTATTACTTCAGTCTTCGAACAGGTAACTCACTACGCAAGGTGTGAAACTTGCATTTACAGATAATAATGTAAAATATCTTGGTGTATCTCGTATTTGATAAGACACTAACCTGGTATCCACATTTAGAAAAGATTACTCGCAAATCAAGGCTATCCTTATGGACCTACCGAAGGATATGTAGGAAATCTTGGAGGCTATCTCCAAAACTGATGCACTGGCTTTCTGTGATGAAAATTCGTCCAAGTTGGTGGTAGAAAGAGCAACGGGCTAGAGCAAAACTTACATCCATACAAAGGCATGCCTTCGGACATGATTTGTGCTCGACCAATGATTGAGACATAAGATCCAAATATAGAGAATTAGAGATGCAACGAAAAAACATTGACGCAGGCAGACACCTGCTGGGTTACGGACGGTTCGGATGCCGAGTAGGGTGTGGTAGCAGAAATATTTTTTTCGCAAAAGATCGTACGATCTTGGACAACACACAATGAACTTTCAGCCTGAAATCTATGCCATTGACATGTGTGCTAGAGAGATTTTGGACAAAAATCACAAACGCAGTTTAATAAACAAAAAATCAGTGACAATCAGGCGGTGTTGAAAGCGCTAGCCGCACATGAACCCAATTTGAAACTGATCTAGAGCTGTAAACATACTCTAAATACGTTGTGGATGGCTGTGTATGTATCTAAGGTTATAGGTTCCCAGAAGAATTTTACTTTGCCCCATTCCCTGGAGGTTTTCCCAGTAACTTGATTTTCTCTGCTCTATTTCTATTTTCAGTTTCTTCAGTATTGTACTGCTACTTAATCCGCAAAAGAGTTCAGGCCCTACAAAAGGTATTCCAGCCCCTTTTTTGCGAGATTATCCGTTATTTTGTTTCCTTCCACTCCTGTGTGACCGGAACCCACAGGAGGGTTACTTTATTCCTTTTGCCTAGCTCATTTAATTTCCTTAGGCATTTTAATGTAATATGGACTGCAAATAAATAAATTTGCTTTTTTTTGGCATTTTAGTTACTAATACACTAGGCATTTTTAGTTGTAAAAAAACTATTTTTTTTTCAATCGTATTTTCCAACTACGCCATCATCAGAGAAACAAACATTTTGAGGAAATGCATATAGAATAGTTTGGCTTGACGTCTCAATTATTAGCACATTTACTCCACATGAACAAAAGAAAAACAGCGAAAAAAATTAATCTACATTTTATATTTTTTGTTGTAGACCACGTGTTTCCTACTTTGTTACTCCATCAGTACCAAAGACTCATTTGATAATATTAGAACAAAATGGGCCCCAGAAGTCAGACATCACATGCCACATACCCCACTTATTTTAGTAGGTAAGTCGGAAACCCCGATTGTATCTTTTTATCCTAGATAGTATTGGTTTCTATTTCTTAGGTACCAAGAATGACATGCGGGATGTAGACGATCCCAATCTTCAACTAGTCAGCGTTAAGGACGGTAAAAAATTAGCTCGTGCAATTCGTGCAGAATGCTATCTGGAATGTTCAGCGCAAAGACTAACAGGCCTAGATGAAATTATCACGGAAGCCGTAAGGGCGAGCGTAAAGAGTCAGAAGAGGAGTCCAAAACGGAATTCGAATTGTAAATTTCTATGACATGAACTGCTTTCACACCAGCGATCCTGCAACCTTGCGATCGAATAAATTTTAAGTAAAATATTCATAAAATCTGCTCTTGAAGAAAGCTGCATTGCTAACGAATACTCATATCTAATGAAAATACTTTTATACTAATCAAAGCAAAATAGATTGTTGTCTTCTTTTGAATGCTACAGGGACACTGCCATTTAATGTAATAACATTAACAAAGTTATCAGACGCAGCACCGCAGCAGGTTTTTTAAAGCATGGTTGCTAACCATGGTAATTTGAACATTTTGACAGCTGTCTATATTACAGATCATTTTAATTTGATTTTTGAACTATATTCGAACATTTATTACATGCTTTCCAATTGTTGTAAATCATAAACAAGCAAAATATACAAATTTATTTTTGATATTAACAAGATACTATGGCGGGAGGACTTTCTTTTATAAAATCTTGATTTCTTTTAAAGATGTTTATTATTTTGATATCATGCACGTAAATTAAATTATAATTTCGCATGCAGAGGCCTTATTTTGTATCGAAAATCACGTGATTAGTGAATTTGGAATGGGGAATTTAATATTTTGACATTCACGTCAAAAGCTGCAAGTAGAACCAACATAAAAATGAAATGTCACTAACCTTGTTTAGAATTTACTGGTGATTGATGCCCGATTTCTGAAACGTCAAAACAGTAGTTATCTGTTCCGATATCGGATAACTTGACGAACATGAACAGGAGATAGTGATGTCCAAAAGTTATATGCTCCACCTTCTGGGGTTACCCATAAGATATCTGAGCGTTTTGATAATTTTGGATGGTCATTATTCTCAACATGCTTTGACTATTGAAATCACTTGAAGTGCTGGTACATATACGTGATGTAAACTTGCTTAATTCTTTACTTTTTTAATTATTTACTGTACACTATGTGTGCAGATACTTATACATATATTCAATACAACTGTAGATGATAATATTGTAATCTGCAGTGTATTGGCAACTTGGAAAGTAATGGTTCATCTTCCATCATGAAACTATGCCAAACTATTAAAAAAACGATAGTTACTAGACATTTATACCCTCGTACAGAAATTCTGTTTTGTGTACAAGGTCTACAAGGTTATCTGTTCGATATTAGATAGATACCTACCTAGAGGATAACTCTGACATATCTGCAAGATATCTCCATAAGTAAGTATGAGAAATCGGGCATTATTCAGATTGCTTATCGCCAATGTCATGTGGCTTTCAGTACAATAACAATAAGATTCTTTAAATTAAAGAAATATTTGTTTGATTTAAAGAATCTCTTTTTCAGTATATAAAAGGAAGGCTGTGTAGACACTATTTAAAATTTATTTTATCGCAGAATATAAGAAATAAGTGTTTTTAACTGTTTTGTAAATATAGAATCACTACCATTTTCTTATTTATATAGTGGAAGTATAGTGTTTTTAATGAAAACGATTTAATTTATATTCATTTAAGTAATATTAGTCTGTTTTTGTATCATTGCTGTAAGTACTTCTTAAAAGAAATATCAAAAATTCACTGTAAAAATTATTTTTTATAAATGAATTTATAAAGCATATTAGTGATGATATTAATTAAGTCTTAAGTTTTCTATGATCGAGAATGTATGTATGTTATTAATAATAAAAGCAATAGAAAGATTTTTAAACAACGTTTATTGAATTTAGTCGGAAAATACTATTATTATTATTATCATATATACAATATGTGCAAAATAAGAAGGTAAATATTCTATCTATATGCAGTTAGATAAGCCGTCCAATAAAGTTTTAAATGATTCTTCGTTTATGGTCTCTAAAGGTTCCTGCTTAACATCGTGATCGTTAGTAGGAGAATTTGATAAGCACAAAGATTGTACATCTGGAATTATTGGTGATAAGACCATAGACAGGAAATCGGGACTTTTATTAATATTATTTGCGTTTTCACAACTTATTGATAACGGACTTTTGCAACTCTTTGATGTAGCTGAAATAATAATTCAAAATATAAACTGGCGAAGGACTCTTCGAATACTTACAATGAGAATCCATTATTTCATGTTGTTGTTGTTGTTGTGATTTACTTTCAAATTCGTTATTATTATTAATTGTACCTTGGGACGTTTGATTGGGATCGATTGTCATCAGTTTGGGAGATATAGCAATGAGATTTTGCCCATCGAAAGCAAAATTTTGCCCGATTATTTGACCATCAGAATTAAATATTATCGTATTTACGTGATTACTAATAAACTTATGGTCCAAATTTAAAGTATTTGTCGTAGTCAACAAATTCGAGTTTACGACAGAGGAGGTGTTATTTAATTCTTTATTTTCCAGTCTTACGATGCAATTTTGCTGTTGTGGATACAGATTAACGCTATAACTTTGACGGCCATCGTCCACCATTTCAGCATTGTTAGAAGAAGAATGTTCCTGCTTTTGCTGTTCGTTAGCTTTCTCTTTTAGCTTATCCACGAGAACCGGAGCCCTAACTACTGATCCAGGAGGGTTTGCTGGACATTTATGGGATTTTTGGCTGATTTTGTACCGGAAGCTTTTATCACAAGCTGTGCATTTGTAAGGCATAGCGCCAGTGTGTATGCGTCTATGAACGAGGTAGGAAACTCTTTGGCGAAATGATTTTCCTATAAGAAAGAGAAAGAATGTTAAATCAAACCTTCTAATTTAGAAATAAATCCTTACCGCACGTTTCACATACGAAAGGCCTCTCGCCAGAGTGTATCCTTTCATGGTTATGCAACGTGGAAAGCTCTTTGAAAGCTCTACCGCACTCACTACATAAATGGGGCTTTTCCGACGAATGGTATAACATATGTTTATGATAAGATTGTTGAAATGTGAAAGATTTATTGCATTGGGCACAGTAATAGGGCATCTCACCTGTAAATATTAAATTAATATTAAAAAAAACGATGATAAGCTCCAATAAAACTGCATTATCACACCGGTGTGCAACCTCTTATGTTTTTTCAGGAAATACTTCGTCGTAAATTGCTTAGCGCAGACTTCGCACACCCAATGCTTTCCATCCGTACTTTTCTCAGCTCTCTCGTTACTCTTGATAACATCGCTACTCTGAGACTTATTACTTTTCCCGTCAAGACAAACTTCCGCTTCCTGATTGGCGAACCCGTAATGAGCTACGCGCAGATGGACCATCAAGCTGCCCCTCATCTTAAATTTTTTACTACATAAATGACAGTGATAACTATAATGTCCCGTTTTGGCGTCCACCTGCGTTTGGTGCAAGAGTTTCTGGTGCATTTCGAGTATATTTTCGTCCGAAAAACAAAAGTTACAAATGTCGCATCGTAGCGTCTTCTTGCTCGCGCATTCTTTTGGCACGGTCAAAATGGATTCCTCAATTAATTTGCTATAATTATCTATGTCTACTGACCTTTCCGTTTGGTCGTTCTTCGTCGGAATTTTCTGTTGGTCCTCTTTAGGACGATGGGATCTAGGTTTCTTTTGTTTATCCGGTGGTTTTGGTACGTTTTCTTGAATTAAATTGTGCGTTATATGACTGAAGAGGTGAATTGTTAGCTTATCTAAACCCATGAGGATTTCATTGCATACTGGACAGGAGATTTGCGACGTGGCTACTGTAATTAAGCTGGATCTCAATTCGTCAACTCCTTGAAAGTGCGGCTTCAAGCATAATGGGCAAGATAATAGTTCCATGATAATTTTTATTATTCTGAAAGGTATGTGACATTTCGTTAACTAATATTAGCAATATAATTAATTGAAGAATTTAAACTATTTATTAGAAAAGTTATTTTTGTTATTAACTTATACTTAACATATTTAGCTCGCATAAGATGATGCTTTTATAGCCTCTTTAGCCTCTTACAAGGCACATTCCTCTTAATTCCTAAAGGACAATTAATTTTTTTTTAAAGAAAAGTGCTCATTTGACATAGAATAACTATTAATCGAAATATTTTAGGAAAAACAAAGAATTATAAATAAATAAAAAGGTTTTTTTCCAATAAAAGAAAATATGTACCATCTTTAACAAATTAAATGCGAATCTAAGCTCCACAAAGCTTCGATTATTATTAATGCAGTCGAAGCTACAGTACACTGAAATAGTAATTCAAAATTGTTTACAAACAATTCTGAATTACGCATTGCTTGGTACGCAATACTTGTAGTTTCGGTTGCATAAATAATGGAAGATTTGTGGAGCTTTAATTCGCATTTAATTTGTTAAAGATGGTACGTATTACATATACAGGATCCTGCAGTTGAATTCCAGTCTTTGATTGCTCATTGGTTATTGAAGTTAAACGTTTCAGTTAATACATGGTGAAACTAGAAATTAAGGAGCATATCAGAAAATTATTTTTAATTATACAGGATGTTCCAAAAATCGTCGGCATAATCACACGACATCTTTTTAAATGGAACACCCTGTATTTTTGCATTTTTAGCAGTGGCTCACCATTATCTGTACGTACCTATTTTGTTTTGTTTTTTCTTTGATGTGCAATTAATATTTTTGATAAAAAAATAATATTTGCGTAGCACCATTAAAACAAACAATACTGCCACAAATGTGAAGCTTAAGATGAAATAATGGGGGATTCTTTGATCGACAAATAGAAGATACTTTAGGCAAAATTTGGAGCTTGGGGATTCTTTGATCGACAAATAGAAGATACTTTAGGCAAAATTTGGAGCTTTAGTGTTGTACAGGTGTTCAAAATTTAGTGTCCAATTTTGGAAACTTCGATCAACTTTTTTTTAGCTTTTTAAATAGAATACCCTGTATATTTCTACACAAAAGGATGAAGAGCTTAATTATGAACAATTTTTGTTGATATACCCCTATCACTATCTGTAATCCTTTTTGATAATTGATGATTTTGAAGTGTTTTTATTTTAAACGAAAAATTAAATTTAAGGGTTATTAGAGGATATTATGTACAATAATATAATATACAGTACACCCCGACTTTTCTAAAATTATTAGATAAATAAGAACTCCACAAGGAATGCTATACTCAACATGTGTGTTTTATTTTGAATTGTGTTGAAACTGTGATAGCAAATATATAGGCCAACACAAGCAATATCCAAGAAAACAGCTTACAAAAGGTCACAAATCATCCAATTGTCAAACATCATTAAAAGAAAAACACGAACAAAACTTTAACCATAAATTGGCGTGTATTAATTGACAATAATCCTATTGACGTGTAACTAAAATATTTTATAGCATAGTAATTAAAACTTTTCAGGTATTATTGTAACTTAGAATACATTATATTACCAGCTGTAGTTAATCATTTGTTTTACATTAAATTTTAACATAATTTAATCCATATTTATTTATAACTAAATCATTAATTTCTATCGCATTTTCTAGTGATCTGAAGATGACTATTGCAAGCCGAAACTAGTAAACAAATTCACCCATATAAAATATAAAAGCCCAAAAGGGCTTAGAATAAAAAGGGTATAAATAACATTTACAAAGTTTGGAGATATTTCAGTATTACTAACTAAAGTCAAGATTTTTTTTTAAAACAATAAAAACATACATTCGTTAATTAAAAAATAAGAGAATTCTAGTTCTAAAGTTGTGGTTAGTATAAAATTTTTATTTTTATAAACAAGCACTTATTACGGAAAATGCACTTGTACCCTTCTTATTCTAACCCCTTCAATTAATTTCAAAAATTTAATTTTAAAAATACAAAAATCTTAGAAAAAGAAGATAATTATTACTCTGGGTATTATCGGCATAAGTAAATCTCGCGTGTGGGATGATTTATTTTAAAAATTGCTTTAAAATGTTTGTGTTGTTAGTATTTCAAATATTTGAACTACTAATCCATTACTAAATAATTATGACAATTAGATCTCAAAGACTAACTAGATCTTATAACAATTTATAAAAATTGACAGCAACGTCAACAAAAAATTGTAGGTGTCAGGTAAAATACTAATTATAATAATAATAATCTTTGAATTAATTTTAAAATAAGTTATACATTAGTAATTGTTAAATTTCATATAAAATTACTGAAAAAAATAAATCGAAACTATAACAAAAATAAATTTTAATTAAATTTTATAGTAAAATTCAGTCGATATTTCAAGAACAAAGAATTGTTTTATTTGCAGAAAACATTCGGTCTATATCTGTCGTTCTTCAATAGAGAATTTTTCAAAAGAAATACTTCTTTGGCGGATCTATGACTCTTTTTGAATTGTTTTCTTTTTGTTTTGTAAAAGTACAGTAGTTATCCAATGCAATTTATAGAACAAGAACAAAGAAGGAAGCTTTTTTATTCAAATTATTTTTGTTTTTTTAGTTATTTGAGTTATCATTAACATGACAATTGTAATAATTCCCCAGAATTTGTGCAAATAAAATTTAAACATTTCAGCGTAGATATTATGCCTTTTAATTTATGATGATAAATTTTACTTCACTAAATTATATGTGGGTTAATTAATGAGGTTATACCATACAAAATATTAAACGAACAGGTACAATCGTAACAAAAAGAAAATAGGCTCAATGGCGATTTGGGTTTAATTAATTTAAAATGCACTCAAAACAGTGTTAGATAATTTCATTTCAATAGATGCATTTATCATTAAATCGACCATGCGTCATATACCTATAGCGAAGGTTATTTTATTAGTGAACATAACCGTAGAAGCCTATTTTTAATTGCATTAGAATCGTTTTATAAAAGACTAACTAACTTTTCGGCACCACTCAACATTGGACACACGCCCTAAACATACCTGCGAGTTTTGATTTTAATCAAAATATTAACCAGACAACTTAAACGCACCAAAAATCGCAAAACATCTCTTAAATGTCGAAAAATTCCCAATCTATTTTAAGCCGTCCCATCTGTTTAAATCTTACCGTACATCCTAATACCAGCTCTAAATATAACGTGAAAATATACTTGCGCCGGTCGCCATGGAAACTAGTTGTGACAACAGAAACAAACCAGACGTTAGAACCGTCAAGTTTGAGCGAATTTTGTCGCCGATTCTTGGCAAAGCAAAATTTTACGAATTTCAGGAATCCCGAAAGGGGTATTTTTAATGGTGAGCGATTGGTGTAATAAATAAAGATATTCAGGATGTCGCTGAATATGAACGAAATATTGCAAGAGATCGGTTGGACGAATGGTTTTCACGTGCCAGTGGCCAATGCCGAAAACCAGGCTTTGGAAGCCGAATTGGAGAAGTTGACCATTCGAAAAGAGAAAGCTAAAGCGACGTTCACCGATTCGAATTCGAGATTCGAAGCGTTAGCTAAACACTTAAAATATGTCAAGCAAGAAGCTGAACAGAACCAGGTGGGTAAATGCTTGATAATTCCATATTGGTTTGGAAATCCAAAAGTTTGATCTTTTCTGTTTTTTGTTTCAAAATGTTTGCAAAATGTTTCAAAACAGTTTTATACCAAATTAATGTAGCCAGTTGTATGTCAGTAGTGAATCATATACTATATCTAAAGCATAACATAGTTTCCTCCCATAAAATGCCATAGTGGAATTCTATGCATGTTTGTAGCGTCTGTAAGATTATCTGTAAGACTGTAGACGTTTAATGATGGACGCTTTAGACTTACGGATAACCTTATCTGTAAGGTTGCAGATATTGACAGAACCTCACCATTATATATAGAGCATATAAATACTTAGAAAAGAAACCCACGGGACTTCAATTGTTTATGTAATTTATTCTTATTAATTATATTATTTCTTACAATTTCATAGCTTTTTAAAAATGAAAAAAGCAGAAATAAAATAAAAAATATGTAAATATATATATAGTCAACTGTCAAATATTTGCTTTATATATAGCTGTTAGAAATGTCAGGAATATTTAATGCATTGCCAACGTATTATTTATGCCTTGTTATGTTATGTTAGAGATCACGTGGGTTTCATTTCTATGTACCGTGGCGGCCATTAATTTGGAAACACCAAGATTTTTCTATTATAAATTGTTTGTCACTTTGACCATAATATTAACATATCAATTTTTACAATGAGTGTTTCAATTTAACGTCACTATCAACTAGTAAACTTAAAAACGCCGAAAAATCTAACAGAAGCTCAAAGAAATCGCGCCATCAGCAAACTGGAAGAAGGTTGGAGTTCGAGGCGAGTTGCGACAAACCTAAATGTAAGCCATAGTTGCATTTCCAAAATAAAAAAGAAGTGGACACTCTACTCACCACAGAGTTTCACACGCTGTTGCGTTAAGACGTTCTAAAGCAACAATTAACGAAGAGGATGCAGCTTTGAATGAAAGTTTGAAGAACTTTTGAAATAAAGTTGTGTTTTCTGATGAGAAACTCTTCAAGTCTTATTATGATGGCAGAATCCGCGTGTATAGACCAAGAAATGAAAGAAATATACACACAAATTGCTCACCAATGGAAAGTTCTCAGTAAACGTATGGACCTGGATTAGTGCGTATGATCAGGGCATATGCTTCAAAATTAACGAATTAACGAAAGCCTGGTGTAATTTATGGAGACATTCAGAAAGCGCGTAATGTTACCAAGCGCAACTGAAAGGAAATTTCGTATTTCAGCAGGGCAATAGTCCCATTCATACTAGCAGAATAGCGCAGGATGATTGATTACGGGTCAATAATATTGCCGTGTTGGAGTGGCCTTCGCGTAGTCCAAACGTAAATCCTGTTGAAAATGTATGGGGATTATTGGTTGAGAAAATTCGTTTATGGAATATGGTTCCGGAAATAGGAAGAATTGTGGAGAGCGATTCAGCAGGCTTGGCTAGTGCTGAACGAAGAATACGTTAGAAACGTAGTTGCATCAATGAACAGAAGACTGATAAACGTAATATTAGAGATGAATGGTGCCACCATTAAATATTAGAAACTGCTAAGAAAATTTCGTTCTATAAAAGTTCTACTCGTAATACTATTCGAAAGGATATGAAATGTAATTAAAACATTATAAATATGGGTTGGTAACTGGTTGGTGTTTTATTGTGTTCTGCATACTACGATAAATGGAGCAAAGGGAAGTGAAACCTTGGTTTCGATGCTCAATGATGACATGGGTGACATGAGTTAATGACTATAGAGTAAGCATTAAGTCATGAACTCATGTCACCCACAATATTAGAAATATCCGGTAATCTGGATTAAGCCGGTGTTTCCAAATTAATGGCCGCCACTATATATTCCCTGTGTATTGGGCCACCTTATTAATGCTAAAATAGTTATCAAACCTCATAACATTCCTTACAATCTTTTAGAAAGCTTCACATTATTTTTTTTACACAGATTTAAATTTTCCAAAAAAAACCTATAGCTAATTTATTTCTTCAAATTTTAATTGCTTTAACAGGCTTTTCAGTATAGATCCTAGATTCGTTATTCAATGACCTCTTTAGTTTCAATTTTAAGCGATAACTTGCTGAATAATAAAGAGCTTGTTTCAACAATTTTTTTTTATAATGTACGTAAATAATAACCGTTAATTATTAGACTCTATGCAAATAAATGTTGAATTATAGAAATACGAACGTTTGAGGTGATCCTTTAAGCAAAAGTAGATTCAAGTAACAAAAGTTCTTTGATAAATGATATTTGACAAAGAACTTATTTTTGGTGTAATGCAAGGATTAGCTTTTATAAAAAATGAAAATCTTTTATAAAACTTTTCTAAAAGTTTTGAAAAAGTTCTTTGCCAAAGAATTTTCATAGGGTAATATCTACTTTGGAACCTATTGTTAGAATTTAAAAAATAAATGTGCATGCAAATGACAACTTTTTTTATGGAAAACAATATATGTACAATCAAGTTCAAACTTGTACATAAATAAACTCGAATACCTACAATAAACCATCTTTATAGAAGGCGAAAACAAAACTACGATTAATAAGTATATGCTTGAAATTATACAGCAAAATTTATGGTGAGATTCTGTGCATATCTGCAACGTCTGTAAGATTATCTGTAAGTCTATAAGCATCCATAATCCATGCTTTTAGCGTTAGATATGATCTTACAGATGCTACAAGTATGCATAGAATCTACGATTAATTATTTATGTATAGACGCTGATAATTAATAGTAATTAGTAACTGTAATTAAAGTCAATACATCCAGGTTATCCGAATCCCAGTTACACAGTCGTCGTCAGCAAAAAAACGGCTTACTCATATAGGCTGTTCTGTTACTTGATAATGCTCCTTTGCATCCAAACGAAGAACAGTTTGTAAAGAACAACGTCATTGTTAATTTTTTTCCACCTAACATCACAAGCATATTACAACCGATGGACCAGGGTATTTTGAAGCATATCAAGAAGAATTACAGACATTCATTGTTAGAACATGTCCTGCAACTTATCGAAGGGAGTAGTATACCGGATTTCTACAGCATGGTATTCCTTATTAGGTTCACTTGTTCACAAAAATCGTGGTCGAAAATTATTACAGCAGTTAATAAAAATGAAGGCGATGAAGATGACGACACAAATTGGAACGAAAAGGATTGCATCACTTTGCAAGAGCTAACGATGCGAATAAGAGCTCTTGAAAATATTTCAGCAAAAGAAATTGAGGAAAGGTCTGTATTGAATGGTGAATAAATAATAAACCTTGTTGTGCCAGCTGATGAAACACTCGAAGACGAAGAAGAAGAAAACGGCGCGTTCATTCATTTCGCAACATCATGGTCTTGCAGCTTTAGAAACTGCATTATTGCATGTAGAGCAGCAACAGGAAACGTATTCATGAGATGGCTTGCTCCTAAGAAGCACTACAAAACTTTAAAGCATACAAAAATTGATATTTATTTGTAAAATAAACGTTAATAATAATAATAATAATAATAATAAATCCAAATTATCCGAGTTTTCCATTATCTGAATTACCTTCTCCTTTGAGAGGCTGAGATAACCAGGGTTCTACTGTAATTACAATTGCATAGTAATTGGCGATCACAGTTATATATTACATATTTAATTGGTTTTTTTACTTTTTATAGAGTTTTGTTATATTCAATACAATTTTATCTTTTACATGAACCTTTTACAGAAACTTCTGACAGCATACAAACAACAAATGGATGCAGAAAACGCTAAATTGAAAGGTACAATAGCCGAACATGACAGGGTCAATGCAGAAACTCGCCAAGCGTCGAAGCAAATCGAAGACATCGCCTCTCGCAATCAATTGAAAAGAAACGACCTCGGCAAAAGCATCGTCAAGCTGGAGAAGTTAAAAGCAGAGACTGCTTGGGACGAAGAGGCGTTAAAAGCTTGGGAAGAATCGTTGAAGAAACGCGATGACGATAACGAAATGTTGAAAAAATTTTCCAAAGAAGACGAACGAAAGGTCAACGATCTGGAAGCGAAGAGAAGAAATTTACAAATGGAGGTCGTCAGTAAGAGAGAAACGGTAGCCCGTATGGTGGCAGAAATTACCAATTACGAACAGATGCTGGAACGAACTGGGAAAATTTTCAAGCAGCAACAAGAGGAGAGGACGGCACTCGTAGCTAAGTGGCAAGATGCTGTCAAGCACCTGCGACAACGCGACGAGGATATAAATAGAACGAACAAGGACATCCACTTAACACAAATGGCGATCGGCAACCAGCAGGAAATCCTCGACGAGCATACGGATTTCCTCAACAATGAGCGAAACAACAATAGGGTACTAGAGGAGGAAATGAACGAATTGAACGTGGTCAATTCGCGCGTCAGGAAAGACCTGAACGACTTGCTGCAGTACATCCTGAGGATCACGAACGAATTGAACGCCCTGAAGAGGACGATGGCTTCGACCGGTCAACATTTGGAGAAGGAGAGGATGAAATCGAAGAATTTAGATAAAGAAATACAAAATATGAAACACAAACATACCAAGACCCTCACGGAATTGGAAGAAACCCGAAAACGGTTGATCGCGGTCAATACGGCCATGGCGGATTCTTCGGAAAGGGCACAGAAGATAGAGGCCCTGATCAACGAGGAACAACGCAGAACCAATATGGTCGCGATAGATTCAGAGAGGATGCAAGGTATATTGTATCGCAATCAAGTGGCACTGCAAGAGCTCAAAAACGCCGCCAAGAATTACGAAACTGAAATATCCGGTTGCGAAATAGCGACGAAGATGTTGAGTAGACGTTGCAAGACAAAACTGACCGAACTCCAGGTCCAAAAAGAGCTAATCTACAGTTTGGTGATTATATCTTGGCAATTAAATTATTTTATAGCATTTAAGCTTTAATAACGATTACAGGATTATCGAATAAACGAAATGGAAGTGCAGATAAGTACTTGGGAAGGTCAAAGTAAAGCTGACGAGGAGACCGAAGCAATGAACGCAAAAATCGCGGAATTAGAGGATATATTAGCTGAGCATACAGAAGTCAAGAACTTTTTACAAGCGCAAGTGAACCGTTTGGAAGATGAAATGAGACGATTGGGCATAGCCATCGCCGCGGACACCGAATTAATTCTAAGCCTGAAGGGCAAATTGCAAGATCAAATTCTCTTGTTCGAAGGTGGGGTAAAACAAGCGGCCGCCGCTAAATTGAGATCCCAACAGAAGCAGGTGGAGGAAAACGTGCTACGCTTAAAAGTCTCGCAGCTGGGAAAGTCGATCTCTAAAGAAAACGATAACATATACGATTTAGAAAAGTTTAGAATAGAATTAGAAACGGTAAGTTTTAAATAATGACTGATTTTTGATTCTCACAAAATTGTTATATAGGCTCTAAAAGAGAGGCAAATAGAAATAAACACGCACAAGGATATTCTGGCAGCCCAGCGAAAGAATTTGGAGGAAGCCAGGGGGCGACTTAATGCTGACATAAATTTGAGAAAAATTCGCATAGAGCAATTCCAAAAGAAACACCATATAGCGCTAATGTCTCTGGGAAAGGACGACGACGGCCAACCACTGTCGATAACCCATTTCAAAATAAAGAACGCTCAAGAAAAGTACATGCTGCAACAGGAGGGAGACGAATTGGACAATAAAATTAAGAGGGCCGAAAAAGAAATAGTCGCTATGGAAAACACTTTGAAAATCATAAATGTCACTAACGCCACATATAAAAAGAGTTTGTCAGGGATAGATGACGAAAGTAAGTACGTAAAGGCACCCAATTTGTAGAATTATGCTTAAAATTACACTTCATCATTTAGAATATTCTCCTGAATTTAGGTGCTGAGAAAATGGAAGCCAAACAATTAGACCAAGAAATCAATAACTTATCCATCGTCTTGAAGCAGCATAAAAAAGTTTTATCAGAGAAGAAGACTGCTCTAAGGAGTACGTATATTTCTTGTTGTACAACATCCACCACACTTTTGCAAATTTTAGAAATGAAAGAAGAATTAGAAGAACTACAAAACATACAAATAGAAGAAGTCGATAAATTAGGCGAAATTAGACAAGATTACGCAGCGTTAAAAAACGAAGAAGGTCCAAGACACGAAAGATTAGTCAGGACGTGTAAACAGTTGAAGGAATTGAGAAGGAAGATATCGCAGCAAGTTTTGGAAAAGCCAGAAGTAATATGAGAAGTACTCAATACATATACGTGTCGATTTGCACATGTTCTGACATTTTTTCCAGAGAAATTTAGAAATTCGACAACTGGATGATGCCAATCGAAGCGCTCTCCAGCAATTATCCGAAATCTGCGCAAAGTACCCAGAAACCGCTCCATTAATTAATCGTTACATTTACGATAACGGATTGCAATTGCCTGGTCCCAAAACGAAATTGTCGTCCAGTTCAAGTTCGGTTTCTTCCGTTACTCCGCCCTCTGGACGCAGCATGTCCAGTATTGGTTCCGAATGCTCTCATCACATATCTCAGATTGTCCTTAGCTTTGATGGTGCGCAAGCGCCCCGTAAAAGTGGCGGCAACACTAATGTTTAAATCGAAGAATATCATGGAATCAAAATAAATTCTACACATTAATATTATTTTGTATTTATTTTGTATATTGCGTAAGGAATATATCTACTATACCTTCTTTTTATTATTTTGTTGAGTGGTTTATTTATTAACAGTTTATCTATTGCCATATAACATGAATAATTACCAGAATAGTATAATAAGGCGCATCCAAAAGGAAAGAAGAATAGTTTTATCACATACCGTGCAGGGAAATTATCGTTTGGATACCGAAAAAAGGGCAAGAAATAAAAAAGGTACGAATGCGAAGAGAGCAAGGTGAAAAAATTCATGCCATTAACTAATCTGAATTCTAGATAACCTAAATCTGCACACAATTCATTTACTTTAAAAATCCACCTCTGTTCTTTTGCTTTTTACCCCTCCAAATTGTTTTGGTAAAATTATCCCGCTGTGTGTATCTACTGTTCTTTATTGCAAGTAATTAACACACTTTAAAAAGAAATGTTTCAAAAGTATGTATTTTAGCCAACGTAAAATTAATGACGTATAATACGAAACCACTTCAAAAATATGTTTCAAAATTCTAAGTCGCGAAAAAAGGCCTTATATGTGCAGCGTTTTCGAGCCATTCTAGTGTGCAGCTTGGCGTAGGTATCCATAAAAGATATCTTGAAGATATTTATCAGAGTTATCCTCTGTATCATATAGGGAACAGATAATCTTTTACATAAAATACAGTTTCAGTACGAAAGTATAAATGCCAGCAACTCGTTTTTAACAGTTTGCACTGTTGCTATTTTGTATTAGTATAGGTTAATGATTGATGATAATTAGATAATTTCTTGCTCTCCATGTCTCTATAACTTATACTGCAGCTACAGACCAGAGTATAATATTATCAACTATATTCAACAAACAAATGTACAGTAAATAATTTAAAAAGTAAGCAAGCAAGTAAATGTATCTAGTAGCGATGGGCAAGACAGGGGAATTGGTTCCACGACTAAATATTGTTACGGGCCGCCACTGGATATAAGTATGCCTAATTATAATTATGATTTCTATTATTATCATAATGTTACAATCACGATCATGTCAGCTTAGAAGAAAGTTTACATTTTAGATACAAAAGATTAATGGTGGGATTACATGCGCATCTGATATAAGGTTTTGTGCAAATCTGTAAGTATGTATTTTGGATGCAGATCAGTGGCGGCTCCTGACTCTCCCCTTCCCTCTCCGTAACCCCTCCATCCTTCCCCCATTTTAATAATTTTACAAAGTTTAGCTCAGCTTGCAGTAATTTTTGTAAACGTAGACAAATTTAGAAGGCATTTATTTTGTAATAACAAACGCATTAACTTCTTATCGGAAATACTTATCCACCTAAATATAAATAGTAAGGTATTTCTTCCAAATTACAAATATTACATATACCGCAGAAGCCACATCAACTACGGACAGAAGCGTGCGCTTCATGCATATAACGGCGTCTCTAACTGTTTGGAGTTTGGATGGCTCCTGCGGTATATACATATATTTAAGCGCAGATCATCGAGTAAAATATAATGGATATTCTAAGCGTAAGCGGACGTATTCCTTACAAAGAATGGGAAACGCATTTTTTTATTTTCTCTGTTTGTTTATTTAAGCAAATGACTTTTTTTTTACTTAAAACACTATTATGATGTATTTTTCAGAAATAACTTTCTTATTATATTTATTATTTAATTTTTGCTCATAATTTTTACTGTAAGAAAGGTATGAACGGTAGTTCATTTTAAAACACAATAGTTATTAATTATAGAATAGTACTATACTTTATTACTATAATTAATAAATATTCTTAAACACAATTTTTTATTGCGGGGAAGTGTCTAAACCGAAGTCCATATGCTACGGCCATCTACATAAGTCTCTACTCTCAATAGCCGATCTTCGATGGCCGTCTGACTCACACGCTTGCTTTACATTTCCCTACCGTGATAGTGAGAGACACCCTTCCTCTACAGTGCCTAGCACTGACGTATACTAATTACCGACTGGCCACACTTCAATGTAATACGTATAGTCCGACTACCCCCTCTTCCGCTAGCTGTTCTCTCTGGAGCCGCCACTGCTGCAGATAACCTTACAGGCGCTACAGATATGTAGAAAATCCCACTGTAAATTACAGCATTACTGTTAAAGATAACGATACGGTAGGTAGCATAACGTAATGTAATATATTTTTAAATTTAAAATTTAATTCAATTAATTAGTTGCTTTGGTGTTCTCCGCCCTATGCAGTGTCGGCCGGAAAATGCGATTAACCGGATTAAATAGCTAGCGCGTCCATTTAATTGTGGTTGTCTGGAAGATGTTTAACATTTGTTAAATTATAGAGCCAGCCATGATCGTCTCCAAATACTGTGATAACGCAGGAAACGTTTTAAAAGTTATTCGTATTGATAAATAAAAAAGGAACGATTATTTAGTTTCCAATGATACGTACCGATACGTCTACTTCCTGTGGATATTACGTTCGCATCGCGTAAGTAAATCGTAATGTAGATTTCCAATACCGACAAACTGCGCGATCATGATGTGGTACACCTAATATAAGTATATATGTTTCATCTATAAACAATGTGTTAATTATGCAGAATAATACGTCGTTGTGGTATTTATTAATCATTGCTCCACAAAATTCCAGATGGGCGATAATAATCATCGGAAAAAGGTAGCAACTTTGTAAGACCGGTATTAATTATTGGATATGTAAAATCTTTCAAATCGTTATTGCACCAGTGTCAAATTTGCAAACAATTTATTGAGATGTAGCAGGATTTAATTATATTAGAGTAGATGCTTGAATTCTGAATTAGTGACATTCTTATGGGGAATCAATTTGTTTCTATTATCGATTAAAGACAATGTTGCTTGGAAACGTCGAACCGTGTTACAAACAGTACTAGGGCCATAGGAATATGGCCTTTTTAGCCGAGATACTATCGCAAAATCACTTTATTAAAGTTTTTTTTTAAATTGAGCATTACCCACCTAGGACGCGGTATATCAAAATATGTCAGGGTGGAGCGAACGACTATATAGACAATACGAATTCAATTGAAGTACGCATGCCGAAATACAATAAAAACAGTATGTGCTATTGTAGTTGGATTCTGCACAGATGTAGATACCAACGTTGTTCGTGGAGGCGATAGGGAAACCTATGTGTGCCAAATCAAATTTTCTATATATCGGTGTGTAAGATAAAAATGCAGTAAGACAAAAAAATCGTCATGAACTAGAACAGTAGTATGTGAATATTATTAGGCACTTGATATATACGCTTTACTATAGATATAAAAAAACGAAATAATCTTATTTGCATATCCATTTTTTCATATTTTCATAAACAGCCTGTTTATATACATTCTTCTTAGACTGTAATACCATAATTATTTTTATATATCTAAAATGTCTGTTCTTAATTACACTTAAAAGTTTGCTTCTCAGGAATACTTAACAAAATTATAAATTAACACGAATAATATACACTAGGATATAACACGTAGATTCTTCCGATTAAATATGTTAAAATTGATGAAATAAAAAAATATCCATTCGAAAATATTATGTTAGTCCATTCCAGGCGGTAGTGGCTCAACCGTCGTCCCAATTGGTTGACCTTCAGATGCTATTGCCGCCTAAAATATTGCACATGGAAAATTAAATTAAAAATTTCCTCAGTTCTCATAACTTAACTTACAGGCTGAATAGGTGGTTGTTGTGGGGCTGGTGTACCTGTGCCCAATATAATTTCTTGTACCGCTAACGGAATATGAGCCCTTTGGCTTTCACTAAATGTTAACAGATGTTCATTCAGAGATATCTTCAACTCTGGGCACATTTCTAGAGCTTCAGTGAGTTGAGGAATGGGTAGCTGCATAAGAACTGTAAAGCTTTGCGGCTTCGTACGCTGGCAACATTTAACAAAACCTTCCCAAACTACTTTATGTTTCCAAACCTATCAATACAGATATAGTAGGAAGGAAATAATTAATATAAATTGTATCAAACCTGTTTCAATATAAGCCTTTGTAAGATATTCATTACAAATCCTGATAATCGTGGATAGGAACCCAAGGCTTGGATTACTGTCCTCATGAGTAAAGTAGGTAATGTCGGTTGATCCATTAATTGTTGCAGTACCACAGCCAAAACCTCTTGAGTAAATATCTGACAGAGTTTCAAAATTTAAAATTATTCTTAATAACATTTTGCGCTTACAGTTAAGTGTTGGTGAAGGAATTGTAAAGAGAAATGTTTTGAAACCACAAAGCGAACCGATTACTAGATGGCGCCATAGGTCTTACGGGATCCGAGATTCTCGGATCCTGCGTCAACCCTCACTTGTGGAATGTTAACATCAATTATATTCAACATAGTTGGTTAAGATAGACAATTGAGTGTGCGTAAAAAAATCACGTTTTGTTTTTGATATAATAAGAATTATAATTCTGTCATTTTTTGAGAGTGTGACATCTTAATTTTGTAATATATTTCATTAAATCAATTTTAATAAAAAGTATTGAGATATTTAACAATAGTGATACTAGAAAAATTATGCTGATGTTACTATTACTGTGACGTTATTGATGATTGAAAAACTAAATTAGTTTTTGAGAAGCATTGTATACCAATAGACATTATAATAAATAATAAACGTAAACTTCGAAAAAAGATCGCAATTCCTATAAGATATAGTGAAATCAGTTAGTACAATAAAACGAATCGCGATTTAATTTTTTTATCGGAAATACTTAATATATCTTGCTTGTTTATGTTCATTCTGTTGCCTTTACTTTGCTTTGCTCTTTTTTGTTGACTTTTATGCGCTTGGGGTTTACAAAATAGCAGGTAATTTTATGTTCCAATGTTGAAATTAGTAAAAATAATTGCGAGAAATTTAAATTTGATTATTAAGCCAAATTACGAGACAACTAGTCTGTAGATATGATATAACATTGATGTATTTATATACCTGTAGATAGCGTGCACCTCATCCCGATTGACTTAAACATTAGAGAAAAAGAGGCACATATAAGAGGATAAGAAATGAAATTGGAAAGATACTCTAAAATATATAGGAGGTTCCATATGAACTCCGGAGATTATATATCTGTTTTGCCATGGCAATCATGTTTAAATGCTTATATTTTGTACAGGAATTAGGAATCAAGCTTTTTGTCAATATTAGCCCATCTCTCTAATGCTGGAGTCAATTGCCTACATAGCTTTAGTTATGTGGGCACTATCCATATGACATAACCTATGATTCCAGAGCCCGCATGTGGGATCACTAAAGATTCCGCAAGAAGAGAGCTCTAGACCTGGTTAGATAAAGAAAGTACAAAGAAATTGAGGTCGAATTCATACCAAAGCGCTAATAGGGGATGGGGATGCTAGATTCTCTGATAACCTACTAAGGCGCAGGCGAGAGAAGCGCTAAACCATTAACTGGGCTGGTAACTGGGACCTGTCCCTGAAAAAGCATCTATACAACACAGACCGAGTAAGCGAACCGTGGTGGCAGAAGATTGCGAACTACAGGAGGAAACGAGTTTACATGTATCCTGCACATGTGAGAATTGACGGTACTCAAAGCAGAAATATTCGGGAGAGATCTATTGGAGCCCTCGAAATTCTCAAGTTTCCACTGGGCAAGAACTGCTGCTTTATAGAGAACACCAGCTGCTTCGAGTGAAATAAAAGCTTTAATAGGATGAGCACCTAGCTCAAGTGCCCGACTTTAGGTGCCCACCCTAACTTAATGAAATGACATAACCTGGAAAATTTGATAATATTGGATATTGTACCGGTTTTTTCGGTATTTTTTTTTTATCTTGAGTGCCATCTTTAATTTATAAAACATTAAAAATGTGTATGAAGTCATAATCATAACTTCATCTTTTTTTAGAAATTGGAGTAGTTTTTTTTTGTTAAATAAGTTTGTTCTACCCAACCTGGTAATTAACTATTTTAAAAATATTTTTACACTACATGTTTCACGATTTCTGTCTTCTTCCGGTGTAAAATGTCTGCAGAAAAATAAATAAAAATTGTCGAAATAATAAAACAATCAACAAATATATTGCAAACATATCTGATGAAGAATCAACTATAAAGTTTATAGTTAAAAGAAGAAAGAAATGGAAAATAAAAGCATACAAGCTTCTGGATCAGCTAGAAGGTACAATTGCACGATTAAAGCGTTGGTAGCTTTAATAATACAACTGAACGATTGCTCGAGGTTATTTTAGAAATTCTCTGATAGAGGGCAGCACTTTCTGCAAGAAATATGCATATACACTCTGTCTATTTAATGTTTTAACCAACGTCATTGATGTCTCATACAAGTAAAGATAATCTACTGATTTGACTATTTTTCTCAAGTATTGCTATTGAAGAAAGAAGCTAAGTTTTCGATTGTCTCACATAAAAAGATACAAGGATTGATTTCATTCATATTTCATGAATGTGACAAATATAAATAGCCCTATTACTGCTTTGTTTAAGTGCAAAACTTAAATAGTGCACCGTTTTCGGTTTCCATAAGGCACCTGTCAGTCATCAAATCTTACCTGTAGCATCGTTAGTTTGTGTATTTGATTTATTATTAGTTAGTTCTTGCCCGTTTTTCGCTTTTTTTCTATATTTCGCACGAAAAAAACGTTCTTTTTAGAACGCAGAGCCTTCTTGTAAAGTTTTCAGTAGGTAAGTTGTTTTGATTAAAGAGAGTGTAAAATCGAATTTAAACTAATACTGAACAACCGCGCATAAAGTATCCTGTTTATATGGTTTTTAATTTGACTCAGAAATATCGATTTGATTTATACGGACAAAAATCGATGACGTAGGTTAAAACATAAAATAGACAGAATGTATGTATATTATATATGCTGTATATATCAAAAGAATAGAAAAGGATGTAATATGGTATGGTGTCTCCTATTTAGTTGCGTCTTTTTACAATTCCTTCACTTAACGATCAAGTTGTAAAAATTAACTATGCTACTCACCTGTTTCTCTGATATACACAATGAAGTCGCTTTCATGATAGTTTTTAAATCAACTTTAGATTGATCTAACAAATGCAAGGCCACTAATAATTCTGTAGGAGTAATACAGCTTTCACCGTGAACACCAAGTAATCGATTAAAAACTTCCCTCACAACAACCGGATTGAGTTTGATTAATTTAGGCAAAGCAGCCACAACCTGGAACAACAAAGTGATCAGTATTCATTTTTTCATTTTATGCAGAATATATACCTCTTTTTTCGTTAGTCCATTCAGTACAGGTATTAAAAATCTAACATCAGACACTCTAGTGTTATACAACTCTCGAACCTCTACCAATTGAGAACTAGGAGTACCTTTATCTGTTAATATATGTATTACTCTGGTTACCAAAGTTTCGGAGCCTTTAGGACACTCCTCAACCAGTTTTAACAATTCTGCAGAGTCCATACCCATCGTTCTTATAGGGCCCTCCAGCAATTTTAAAATCGTACGTTTCGTATCAGCGTTAGTCTGGACGTAAACCTTCGCTAAATTATGTATAAGTACTTCATTGTACGGTAATAGTGATACATATCCTTGGAGGCACGCTTTGGCCAGATCATCGTTCCACGTTTCGACACCCTCGAGTCTTCCTTGACCATGGCCGAAGAACTTTTCAGGCGGTTGAGTTACTTTCAGGTATTCTAGATTCTTCGAGACGAATTCGTCTATCGAATCATGTAGCTCGTTTCTCTTATATAGATCGAGCATGTGACCTATGGCGCATTCTCGAATTATCGTCGACTCGTGAGTTGTGTGCGTCAGCAGGGCGCCTAGAAACATGGTACTTCTAGTCGGGCGCCTTACGATTAAGTCTCTTAAGAGACCCATGGACCAGTTGCACCTCTGTTCGTCCTTGCAGATAATGCAGAGTTGATCTAAGACTTGCTCCGTTACTACCGGCGCTTCTAGTAGAAGCCTGGATAAAACGATTGCGTCCGATGATGAGCTACTTACAAATGAGTTTAGTAAAGTATTGTAACTTTGATCAAGACGACTATTCCTGCGTAAATCTGGTAATCGCGTGAAACCCTGAAAAAAATGTGCTCGATTTCGTACTTGTGTAAGCAGGATATTATCATAGTATAGAGATTTATCAATAACGACACTAAGAACGCAAAAAGATATTTTTATTTAAAAAGATTTTCTACCTAAAATATTTTTTGAGTACTCAAAAGTATCTGTGCGCAAAGATAATTTTGAAAATTATCTGTATTTAATAACTTAGAAAGTATCTAAGCTACTTTTTCATATAAAAGATTTTTCATAGATGGTTAGCTATCTCACTATAAAACAAAGGTATATTAGCAAAGAGAACAAGGGGTGATATGGAGGGCAGTTTTAGTTCATGCTTTCATACTGATTTCAGTACTAGGTTCTTTAGGATAGTGTTTTAACATTCTAGCCGTTTATTTAAAGCTAATTAATATTAACTCCCACAACTAACTTAGGCACGCTGCTGGCAAAGACTAATGACCCGACGTGGAAGGGTATAATTACCATAAAAAACACCCGAATCTGTTTAATATATATTAGCATTCTCCCAATTACAAAATTTCGGATTAAAACGAGTCCACCTATTGGAAATTGCGATCTCTACTTCTTCACTATTAACTCTTAAAGCAGTTAAGCAAGGAAACACAAATGAGGAAAAATTAGCGGTAGTTTGTGATATTCAGGCTTTAAGTAAAGAACATGTAAACAAGAACGGATAGTTAGCAATTTTTAATTTTTTCTGAGTTTGTTCTAGCCACGACCTGCTTGATAACTTGGACAGTTTGCCTGTCGAATCATTCAAATTTAGTACATTGAATTGAATGACACCAGATTCCGGTAAGTAGCGACATCTGCATGACGTTTGAGAACATGAGAACTACTTTCTTGACACGTCAAAATGATAGTAATGGAAGACACAGCTGATGACAACCTGGTTTATATCAAAACTAAATTGTACAAAACTATTAATCAAATAATTATACAACTGAAATAACTAATAAGATGTGAAATACAACTTTGAGTTCGGTTTTTAACGAAGCAAACAGGTTATTTAGAATAATTTTTAGAAATATTAACTTTGGTACTTGTCAATATGACATTCATTTAAATTAGATTGACATTTTGCTGTTACAATCCTGCAACCGAAGGGTAAGCAATTTTCCCAAAAAAGTCCGGTAAGTGGCGCCAGTGGTGAACACGTGCAACTCATAATTCGACAGGTCGTATAAAGCAGTCATCAAGCAGGTCGTGGTTCTAGCTAATAGGAAACCAACTTCGGCTCTTGTCAAAACAGATATTTGACAGTTTTCGAGGTTTTTATAACCTATAAACGCACATTCAAGCGAGTAACAGCTGTGACAAAGGAATATGTCAACCTGATGGCTATTTAATTTATTAATTTTTTTATTTTTTTTAATTTTGAATGTGCGCATGGAATCGCCATCTTTTATGAGTTTTTTCTAGCCAATAATAATAATAATAATAATAATATCGATTTATTGGGACCATACAAAATATATACATTTTCATATTGCCCAAAATAATAGCAGTTAATAAGCGGACTAAAGATCACGAATTTTACCCTCCTGAAATCAAGGGTGCCGACGCTGTTTGTCCGTTTTTGTTGAGATGTTCCTTACCATAGGCATATGTATCTGCCTTGAAATTTACGAGACCGAGAGAGCGCTGCTATCTTTAAAATTTTAAATGGAAAGTAAGTTAATATAAATGTTTATTTGGAAGATAGATATGAATAGATCTTACGCTTACGACAACGCAAATAGTTTTTCGAAGTTTTTACTAACCTACCCGAAATAAATTACTGGGTACGTTAATTTTCTAATAACCCATTTTAAAGTTTATGTTTCTAAACTTATTGTTATAGTATTCGAAAATAAGTTATTTATATATTACAAAATATGTATTAAATTACGTGGACTTTAGCAAAGGTATCTTGCTTAAAAGAATAACTCGCTTGTCTTTTGAATACATCCGAATATTAGTAGTCTTAGAGCTCATTTAGTTATGACATGTCACAACAGAATTACGTTTGTAGAGACCACATAGTCACTGTAAACCGACTTTGGCGTGGCCAATAATCACATTAAAGTAATAACCTCGAAACCTTTAAAACATTCAGTTCAATCAATTCACAATGTAAATAAATGAATGATAAAACGTAATATAGGCAGTAATATTTTATGATAAATGCTATGCAATCCTTAAACATCTTATGTACCTATGTAAAGTCTTGCTGGTGCATTAATTTTACCAAGTTCGCAAAAAGTTTATAAAGTCTGATAAAATAATTTGAATAGCAGTAATTAATTTAATTGCATACCTGCATAATGCTGTATTCTTCATATAACCATGCCAAAGCTAAATCCAAATGGGATCTTAAATCGCACAAAAGAAATGTTAAAATATGCTCTCTAACTGCATCGTTGAATGTTGAGGCCACAGTAATTATGATTTTTTGACGCAGAGGCATGGGACTCCTTTTATCGGAATTTAATATACGCGTAACTGCGCCCAAGAGCAAGTTCTCCTTTGTATCCTTTTCAAGGGGTTTTGTAATTTCTGCCAATTTTAACGTCTTCATTCGTACCACTTTCACACGTTCTTTCTTCTAAAAGAAAAAAAGAAGCAAACCATTAATTTCTACAGATACAGCAAATTACTCTCGAAGCAAGAAAAGACCAATATATGTACAGTATGACCTATTTGAAATAGAAGCTACCTTGTAAGATATATATTTTACATTAAAATGAAACATTTTTTTCTTTGAACTTAGAGTATAGTAGCTCAAAAAATCTACTTCTACATAAAATTTCAGAAAATCATCTAAAATTTCTAGACTCACTGTGATTATTTTGCAAAAAATATTTTTTTTAGTATTTTTTATTAAAAATCTGACTACACCATTCAATTCAGAAGCTCCTAAGATGGTTTCAACTAAAATTTCAATGAAATATATTTTGTAATAACAAAAAATATGGGAGAATCATTGCTCAAAGTTTATCATGCATTATTCGATTAATCCTCTCCTTTTAATAGATATTGTATCTACTGACTACGGTAAAATTTGTAAAAAAAAAAAATTATTTTTGTTAATTATTTAAATTTAAATTTTAAAATTTAATTTATTGGAATGGAACACTGAATTCAATGGTGTAGTCAGATTTTTATAAAAAGATGGGTAATAATATTTTGGAACTCGACAAAAAGTCATAGCATGCTTTGCAATTTTAGATGAAAGTCTCGAATTTTATTGTAGTAGATTTTTTGACCCACTATACCTTAAAAAAATATTACATTGCAAATATAGATCCTATAACAGTGCTTCCATTTTATATGGGTCGGACTGTATATAATAGAGATGATTAAGGCGATTAAGCTATCAGTTACTGTGTATACTGCCGGACAAAATTGATGTCATGGTGTATAGCGCAGGATTACTGTTCATCATTAGAACAGGCGCGTTAAGCTGCCATCGGATTACGCAGATAGAAGGTTTATTAAAATAGGAAAATACGAAAATTCGCTGTGGACGATGACATTAATTTTGTCGGGCAGTGTACATAGTAGTAAACAGTTTATTACAAATATTTACCTTTTCATTTTTCGATTCTTCTGTGTCTTTCGTTTTATCATCATTCTTGCTAGTTTCCCATGGTAGTTTGAGTAAGAGTGGTAATTTTCCGACAATTTTAGATCCTGGTCCAACACCAGCTTCGACAAATAGATATGCCAGTTGCTTTGTTATAGTCGTCAAGTTTCCAGCCTGTTCATATTTCAGTAAATCTGCATAATCGGATTTAAATTGTGCAGGCATAGTATCTGGAACCACTTGTAATGTTTTCCTCACCAGTTGCATAGCTACATTTTTCGTTAGATTTTCCGTAATAAATTGTTCATTCAATTCGGCTGCTGATAATTGTTTTTCTTGAATATCCAATTCTGAGTCTGCTTCTATCCGAGGCTTCTTAACATGACTTGTTTCTGTTGATTCGGTATTTGCTCGTTTTGGTTGTCTTTTAACACGGTCATCCACCTTAGCTACATTCTTTGAAATTTCTTGCTGCGAGCATCCTAGAAGAATAAACCACCTTCTTACTTCTTACAAAAAATACTTTCATAACACATTGTTTGCAATCTCAGTCTGTAAGACTGAGGCAGTCAATGTGATTATTATTCAGCTATAGCTACCACTTGCCTAAATCAATTAGCATTGGTGTTATCACATCAACAAACTCAAATGTGCTTGGATGTTTTATAAGACCCATCAACTCAGATTTTAATTTCTTCCTCACAGAATTCACTTGCGTTGTGCTTAATGTTGGTGGCAAATTAGAATGCAGATGCTCAATTGCACTAATAACCTGATCTAGGAATACAGGTCGGTGTTTACCAATGTTTGTTAATGCTCCAACGCAAGCAAATAAATTAGCACTACTTATGTGCTGAGAACCCATAAACTTAATTAACAACGCAAATATTTTGCTAAAAATAAATATGGTAAAGAATAAAATAATTTAAATAAAAAAAATATTAAATACTTACTTAGCTTCTTCTTCTAGTTTCCTCCTTCTGGCAACTTTCAGTGTTAATGGTACGTCATCCAATGAAAAATCGTTCGGTGGTTTTCGTTCATTGGGATCTGGATATGATTGCAAAAGTACAACACCTTCTAAAAACTTGACCGAACTAGTCCTTATGCCATCGTTATCACTATCAATCATGTTCACTATCTCCATTTTGATAGTATTCAGTTGATTCCAACTGTCTTCCATTTCCTTTGTAACATTTGGTGCTTTGCATAACCAATTCAACATCCTGCGATATATAGTTATAGCAGCTTGAATAACCCTTTTCTGAACTGGCACATTTTCATCACATAGTAACATATGCAAATTTATCATCACCTTTGTTAAGATTGTTTCGTCAGATTTACTAAAACAAATTGTTAATTTTATAGATACGTACACGCTTAAAAGGCATGAACATTAAAAATCCACCAACCTAATTTCTTCAATTAAATTAACTAAGGCTTTCTTTATGTCAGCACTTCTATCTGTAGTAAAGTTAAGTACGTTTGATAGGAATTCATTTAATAGATGTGGCGACTTTCGTACAAGCACCTCCTGAATTTTATAAAAAATATCCAATCTTTCTACATTGCTTTGAGTAACTGACGCTGTATTAAACCATTGTGTTATCTACAAAAAATAATAAACTATGAATACTACATATTTATGTCGTGGTTATGTTTTATACCATATCTTGATCAGATATTTCCATATTAAAAAAACCTTCCATATTCAAATATTTACGAATAGGAAAAAATTAAAAAGCAACGAAATTCGAAAAAATAACTTATTTAAAAGTTAATGAATATGTATAAAAATAATATTTTTCCAAGTTTAACCTTTCCAAGACATGTCAAGCATGTATTGCGTCCAGAAATAATTCAAAATGTGTATAAAGCGTTCTTGAATGCAACTTTTTAAAAGCAACAAATCAAAAGAAAATGCCAAAATTAACAATTTAATTTTAATAGTTTTGTATTTCATTTAATTAATATATACTATGATTTATCAATTAATAATAAACGTAGTATTGTAAGAATATCATTTTTTATCGTGAGCAAGAAAATATTTCAGAATGTATCCAAACTTGTTGATGTGTCAAATTCTAGGGAATTTCATTATTTAACCTAAACACTTTGAAGGTTGGAAATTTGAAACTTGTACACGCAAAACCATTGTCCACCGTATAAATAGTATGTTTAAAATAATCAATGACAGTTTATAATGTTAGGTTTCAATCTTTATTGAGTAATTAGTATCTTGTAACAGGTATATAAATTTGTTTTGAAGTTTTTTTTTTTGAAAGAAATCTTCCATGAACTTTTGTATTTGTTCCCATAAGCAAGCCGCCAACATATAATGCAAAATTTTTCTATAGACAAACAGTCACGCAAACAGTGTATGAAAATGTGATGACACCTCGGTTGTTAAAGTTGTTGTACAAAATACAAATACCAAGCAATGGATGGTTCATCTGATACAAATGTTAAGAAATTGGCCTTAGAAGATCTACCCAAAGAGGAACTAGTTTTAAAATGTAGAAATTTATTAGTAATAGCACAGAGAGCTAAACAAGCAAAAGATGGTGTTATAGAAGAGAACAACAAATTGAAAGAACAACTCAGACAGCAGCAAAATCTTAGTTCTGAAGATATTATTGAAAAACTAACGCAACAAAAAGCAGATTTATTAACAGCTGTGGAAGAACTAAGAAGTGAGAAGGCTTCCTTAATAAATAAGTGTACACGATGTGAGTCACAGTTACGAGATGCAGAAACAAAAGTATCAGATTTGGATATTGCAAATCAAAGCTATAAAAGGAGAGTTGATCGTGTGACAGAAGAAAATGAAGAGCTAATTAAGCAATTGGACGAATTAGAAAAGCAAATTGAAGAGTTGAAAACACTTGGCCTACAGCAACAGCAGCAATTGTTAACTTTAGAGAAGAGCAATATATTGTTATCAAAAACAAACACCAATATAACTGAACAATTGGAGGAGCAACGTAAAGATGAAAGCAGTTTTCAAATGAATGAACTCCAAAATAAGCTTAGTGTAAGTTTAGAAGAGGTGAAATATTTAAAATTGGAAAATCACAAATTATCCAGTGGCATAATAGAACTTCAGGCACATATAAAGGAATCTAATGAAAAATTGCAATTCATGGATAATGAATTATTAATGAAAGGGAAGATCATTGAAAGTTTACATTTAAAAATTGACGAAATAAAACGGGATCGAGAAATGAAATCGGCTTTAGACCAGCAAAATGAATTTAATACAAAAATTATCACTCTTGAAGATGAATTAAAGCAAAATCAAACCTTTGTAAGTAATTTAAAAGAAGAGTTAAGTTTAAGAAATAGTCAGAGAGAAGAAAATGCAAATCTCGTTGATGATTTAAAAACTGATCTACATAAAAATAAGGCATTAGTAGAAAAGTTGCAGCAAGATATTGTTAACATGAATCAGAAGTTGTCAAATAATCAAATTATGTCTAGCGGAGTGACCTCGGATTTGCAAAATTTAAATGAAAAGCTACGGGAAAAATTAAAATTATACCACATGAAAATAGTTAAATTTGCTGCTGACATAAAACAATTAAAGCAGTCTAAAACAGAATTATTGGCAACATTCAAAATGTATACTTCACAAGTTTCAGAATGGAAGAAACAATTACATTTGTTATTAGATAAGATTACCACACAGGAAAATGAAAATAATAGCATTAAATTGAAGAATCAGGAATATCAAGAAATTATTAAAGAAAAAGCAAATGAAAACACACTACTCTTAGAAGAATTAAACCAGTTGGAAAAACACAAGCAATATGTTGTAGAAAATGAAAAACTGAGTGCCCTGAACAAGTCACTTAAAGATGAAATAAACTCATTATACCAAAAATTAAAGGTTCTTGAACAGGAAGATTTGGGTAATAAAGAAAAAATATCAAATTATTCTCAAATGGAACAAGATTTAAATAAGGCCATCCAAGAACTTGGAGAAAAATGTAACAGTTTGGAGGAAAATGCATTACAAGAGCAAAACACCTTTATGCATATTAAGAATCAATTAGAAAATAATGAGAAAACATCAACCACAGTTATAGAACAGCTACATAAAGAGAAGTTGGAATTAACAGAAACATACAATGAATGCTATAAAAAGTATCAGGAGATGGTTTCTGAAAATAATAAGTTACAGTCATGCGTAAATGAACTCACCAATGAAGTAAATACCTACCAACAAAAACACTTAATTTTAGAAGAGCTAGAAAAGAAACTCTATGAAAATAACACCGTTATTGAAAATTATAAAATGGAAATTGCAAGCTTGAAAATTATTCAGTCAAATATCATTGCTGAAAAAGAGAATATAGAAGAAACTTTGAAATCTGCACAGGAAACGTATTTGGAGAATACCAAAAGGTTTGGAACAAAGGAACAAGAACATGAAGAAAGAATTAAGAGATTAGAAGATTTTGAAAAAGAAAAGAACATGCTTCTGGAAGAATGTCAGTCTTATAAGAATGAATCAGAAAACTTAATTCAAGAAAATTGTCGATATAAAAGTGCATGGAAAAATTATTAGAAGAAAATAACCAATTGCTTGCAAAAGAAAATGATATAAAGTCAAATATATCTGTCCTACATAAAAAACTTGATGAATCACAAGTCATTATAGAAACCTTACGAAATGAATTAGAAGGTAATAAAAAAGAAATCATCAATTTGGGCAATTCAAATAAATCCCTGAAAGATCAATTGAATAATACAAATAGACTTGAACAGGCACTTGCGGAAAAATCAGGAGAGGAGATGATAAAACTTGTAAACGAAAACAACAAGCTGGTGGATGTTGTAAAAAGTTTAGAAGTTAAAATTGAAGATCTCAGAAACACATCAGCATTAGATAAAGAAATTCAAACAGACGTTGATTTGTATAATTTTGAAGAAATTATAAGCTCGCTAAGGCGAGAGAATACTGAATTGTTATCGGAAATGAATGAAATGAATCAAGCATTAAAAGAAAGAGGTGAAACTATATCAATGCAGGAAGCTCAATATGAAGATATGCTGAAAAAATTCCAAGCTTATGAATTACAATTTAAAAGTAGTAAAGATGTTATAAATAAAAAGGAAGAGATTATAGAAAATCTCAAAGAGGAAATAAGTTCTTTACAATCAAGTTCAATTCATGCTCAAGATCTGGAAAATTTTAACAAGAAAGATGAGGAAATTAATCAATTGAAATTGGAACTTCAAGAACTGAGAGATAAGTTATTGTCGATTTCCCAAACTGACATGCAAAGCGATACACATTATGCCGAGAGTGAAAATATGTCGACATCAACTATTTCTAAAACTGAAGAAATGAATAGAATGAAAGATTTAGATAGTTCGTGGGAAGAGAGATATGCAAAATTGCGAAATTTTGCTTTAAAATTGAAAGGAAAGCTTCGGGATTTAACAGGAGAATTGCAGAAAGAACAGGCCGATAAGACTGAGCTGCAACAAAAACATGCAAAAGCTATCCAAACATTCCAGCAGCAAATGGATAAACTGCAAGACGATTTAGAAAGCAGTAAAGCTGAGTGTAAACAGTATCTTAAAAAGTTAGATTCTATGGCATTAGACGTTAGTAAAGATAAGAAGCAGCTTGTTGATAATGAAGAAATTATTTCTCAATTAAACTCTGTAATTGATGGACTAAATAAGGAGAAAACAAATACAGACAATTGGAAGAAGCAAGTGAGTGCAAAAATTCAAGCGCTCAAAAAAGAACAAGAGGCAAATAATCTATTGAAGAAGGAGTTTGAAAACAAAATTAATAAACTAAATGCGGAGTTAGAGAGCAAAGACAAAGCTTTAAAACAGGAAATCGAAAGACATAATCAAACGAAAACTGTTTTGCAAGAATCAAACAATGAATGTAAGAAGCAATCAGTGTTGAATTTGGAAATGCAAGATTATGAAAGGAGCGTCAAAGACTTATCACAGAAAATTGATAAAAAGCAAGAATTAATAAACAAGTTGAAGGCACAACTAGAATCACAGAAAACATCATTAAATACATTGAAGGATCAATATCAAGATTTGCAAGAAACCACTAAAACTTGGGAAGATAAATATGATAAAGTTATCAGTGAGAATGATTTCAATAAGAAGAAAATTAGTGATTTGGAAAATATTCTGTCTGAGAGAGAAAATAAGGTGCAGGATTTGACTTACATGTTGGAAAACATTCGTTCTGAAAATGAGGATCTATCAACACAGTTATCAAAAACAATAGCAGATCAACAAAAAGCAGCTAATGCATCAAAGGACGAGTGTGATCTTTTAAAGAGTCAAAATATGGGTTTAGAGCAAAGTTTAAGGAAGGTGCAAGATACCTTGAAGATGAAAGAACAATTACTTGCCGAAATGGATAAAGAATATCAAGGATATAAAGTTAGAGCCCAAAGCATTTTACGACAAAACTGTACCAGGGATATTGGTGCTGAAGAGAAATTATCCGAAGAAGCAGCAAGTTTGAGGGCACAAGTTGATATATTGACTGCACAAGTTAAAGAATTGAGGTAATTCTTCTTCTTTTTTTAGATTTTAGAATTATTAAAATAATTTTTGATTTAGATTGAATTTAGATGAGACAACAACAGATAATAATAAACTTCAAACTCATTGCGAAGAACTACTTGATAAAATCAAGAATTTGGAATTACTAGTGGATAATCATAAGAAAAATTATGAGCAATTATTGACAAAACATCAACAAATGATATCAGAACACACGGATACTATAAGAGGATTGAAGGTATGTATTTTGTATAGTATTTTTGAAAATATATTTACTAGATGTAACATATCATAGGTACATTCCGAAACCATAGTACAATGTTATCGGCAACAGTTATCAGAACAGGAATCAAGGCATAATAGAGAAATAATAGAATTACAGAGTAAAGTTGACAAAGGAAACACTCCACCAGATAACTCCATCATAATTCCTTCAATGCCAAGGGAAGAAGGTGAAGGTTCGGAAAGCGTCGATAGTAATCCAAACAACGGGATTCGACCAATATCACTAGAAAAATTACTAAGTAATGATGCAGAACATGAAACAATTAACATGCGAAAACAATTATCCGAAAATGAATCGAAGGTAGCGCATTTGACGGCGCTATTAGCAGACACCGAGCAAGATTTGGCTAAATTTGTGCAACTCAATAAGGTATTGAAAGAGGAGATTCGCAGACAACAGAGATCGGCTGAAAGGGAACAACATGCGGAGAATTTGGAATATCTGAAAAATGTTGTGTTTAAGGTATGTTCCCTTCGTTTTTGTAAGTACAAATAAGTTGGGCTTATTTGATTCACTGGTTAATTGAATGAGCTGCTTATAAAATTCATCGTAAATAAACACCGAACTTGAAACTTATAAAATTTACCGATTTTTTTTTTATCAAGGCTTTTTTAAAATGTAGGGTGAAGATACGAAGCAAAATATTTCGCGTTAAGTTTAAGACAAAAAAATAAAATTGCTCAGCTATAAGGTATTGAAAAAAAGAAACAAAGTTGTTTATTGAAAATGCTACTGAGAAATAAAAGACGAAATAATAGCTCCATAAAAGTCGTATATATCGGACAAGTAAGAAGATTTGGTGTGGAAGTTTTAAAGGGATTTAATTAGAGTGGTTCCTGCATTTAAAATAAAAATGAATGAAATTTAGATAACAGCCTCTTTTTTGCATAAAAGTGCTATTTCTAAAATACAACCCACTATACATCTATTCCTTAATTTTTTAAGTAACTATTTTAATGTACCCACATCTGTCTATTGCATATATATTAAAAATTTCATCACAGATTTCAATATAGAATCATGTAGTTATCGTCCCTTAATTGTATTAAAAATGCCTTATTAATTTCAATGAGCGCGCTGTGTATTTGGTGTATAACTTTTTTTGTTATTTTCAGTTCATAACTCTGGGAAATGGCGATGAGAGGTTACGTTTAGTCCCAGTATTAAACACGATACTTAAATTAAGCCCGGAAGAATCGCAGAAATTGAATAATGTAGCAAAGGGTGAAAAAGGATGGTCAAATTACTTACCAATGTCATGGGGATCACCGAATAAACCTCAGTGATTTTTTATATTTATGTATAAATTGTATATAAAATAAATTATGTTACACTTATTACTCTAAAAATATATTTTTGTTATAATACAAATGTCATTTTTATTTTGAAATATATTCAAATAAGCCGCCATTGCTGAAAAAGTAAGCCCTCAGTGAAGTTTCCGGCTATTAAAATGAACTACATCCCTATTGGTAGTTATTTTTTCCCCCCTTCCCCTTTTCAGTGAATAGGAATTTTTTTCTCGATTAGCTAAATTTTGAACGCGCTTATAAGCAGTCAAAGTAATAACTGCAATTTTATATGTCATAAGCTGTATTTACAACTATTAAAAAGCTTCCCAAAGAGTAAATACATGAAATCAATATTTCATCCCCACTCTGACATATAGCTCCTTATACTTCCGTTCTGCCGTTCATAGGATTGCAGAGTCGTTTGCTCGGTCTCTTTCAGTGCTTTCGAAGGTGAGTGGAGCTTTCTTAGATATCTTTTCATTAACTGATAGTAAGCAACCTTTATCTGTGGTATGATAACTTGTGTACATATTTTTCTTGCGATAGATTGAAATTGTGAAATACCTTATCGATCATTTTTAAATCCATTTAAAAATTTGAAATGTTAGTCGCCGGCATTTTGCTCTGAGGTATCTCGATTTTGCTTCTTTAGTATTTTATAGTTCTTGTCAGCAAAATTAATTGCTTAATTAATCATCATTACAAAGCTTTTTTCATTATGTAATCGTTTTTATTCCTTGGAATAGTATACTTTGGATGTTTTTCCTATTAAAGTTATATTTAAAGTGCCGGCATTTAAGGAATTTCTCGGTGCATGTGCAAAACGTTAACCTAGTTTCGAATTCGGTACGGATTTAGTATTTAAAAGAAATGTGGAATATACAAAATGCAGTAATGATTTCATTTCTTTTGTGAATATGAATTCACGCTAATAAAAGCTATCCTTGGTTACCACCCACAATGTTCCTCGTACGCGGTACAAAGAATTTTGCCATATTTCTAACATAGAATTTGCGAGTGAACATCCATACATTCCTCTCCGCCCTTAATCAATATTTGGTATTGATTTGCGACAACTCCTTCAGATGTGCCGGTATGTCATCATTTCATTAAATTTCAACACAAAATGGCTATTAGTCAGTATTATATGCGGATCTTTATGCATTTTTAAATGTTATGCATTATTTACAAGGTCATATTCATTGATGCATTCAATACCTCCTTTATTATTTTTTTGCGCGTAACTGTCACTACACAAACGTTTGTTGTTACAGAGAAATAACTTGCAAAAATGGGCAAAGAAAAAATTCATATTAACATTGTCGTAATTGGCCATGTAGATTCTGGTAAATCTACCTCAACTGGTCACTTAATCTACAAATGTGGTGGTATAGATAAAAGAACCATTGAAAAATTCGAAAAAGAAGCCCAAGAAATGGGCAAGGGATCTTTCAAATATGCATGGGTATTGGACAAACTGAAAGCTGAACGTGAACGTGGTATCACTATAGATATTGCTTTATGGAAATTTGAAACTGCAAAATATTATGTCACCATCATTGATGCTCCTGGTCACAGAGACTTCATCAAAAATATGATTACTGGAACATCTCAGGCAGATTGTGCAGTCTTGATTGTAGCTGCAGGTACTGGTGAATTTGAAGCTGGTATTTCTAAAAATGGCCAGACACGTGAACATGCTTTGCTTGCTTTTACCCTCGGTGTCAAACAATTAATTGTTGGTGTTAACAAAATGGATTCCACTGAACCACCATATTCTGAGGGACGCTTTGAAGAAATTAAGAAAGAAGTATCATCTTATATTAAAAAGATTGGTTACAACCCCGCAGCTGTAGCTTTTGTACCTATTTCTGGTTGGCATGGTGATAACATGTTGGAACCATCCGATAAGATGCCGTGGTTCAAGGGATGGATGGTTGAGCGTAAGGAAGGCAAAGCAGAGGGTAAAACGCTTATCGAAGCACTTGATGCGATTTTGCCCCCAAGTCGTCCAACTGAAAAACCTTTACGTCTTCCTTTACAGGTACAGTTTTGTTTATTTTAATGAATATTGTGAAATATTGATTTATTATTGTTTAGGATGTGTATAAAATTGGTGGTATTGGTACAGTACCAGTCGGTCGTGTTGAAACTGGTGTTCTAAAACCAGGCATGGTAGTGGTATTTGCTCCGGTTGGTTTGACCACTGAAGTAAAATCTGTTGAGATGCATCATGAAGCTTTACAAGAAGCTGTTCCTGGAGACAATGTTGGATTTAACGTGAAAAACGTTTCCGTTAAGGAATTACGCCGTGGTTATGTAGCTGGTGATTCTAAGAATAATCCACCTAGAGGAGCTGCTGATTTTATGGCACAGGTAAAACATTTTTTTTTTTTATTAAATGTTTGAACAAAGTTATATATTTTTTCTTTTCTTATGAAGGTCATAGTGCTGAATCATCCTGGTCAAATTGCTAATGGTTACACCCCTGTTTTGGATTGCCATACTGCCCATATTGCTTGCAAGTTTGCTGAAATCAAGGAAAAATGCGATCGCCGTACTGGCAAGACCACAGAAGAAAACCCCAAATCCATCAAATCTGGTGATGCAGCTATTGTCAACCTGGTCCCATCCAAGCCGATGTGTGTTGAAGCCTTCCAGGAGTTTCCGCCTCTGGGTAGATTCGCTGTACGCGATATGCGTCAGACCGTAGCCGTAGGGGTCATAAAATCGGTAACATTCAAAGATACAGCTGGTAAAGTTACAAAGGCTGCCGAGAAGGCACAAAAGAAGAAATAACTAGACTTAGTGCAGTCTGCAGCCACTAACGCCAAGGACATCTTCATCAACAACCACCGGTTATTATTTTCTAGATGGCTCCAGCAGAATTACTTTCATCGAAAAGAATTTCGAAGGAAAAACTGTACGCCTTGCGCCTAATTTTGTTTTAAGTTTATGTATATTTTGTAATTTATGTAAATTAATAATTTAATTTCATTTTTATTATTATTATTATTTTTTGTTACTGGGTGGCTTTTATTTTCAGAAGAATGGAGCATTTCAATAAATATTAGATAAGTTCTTTTATAATATAATATTTGTTAATTACTTCCGTTAATAACTTGATGATGATAGACTTGAAAATAAATGTTGACTTGTAACGGCTTCTGTACATACTCAATAAAGAAGCTCGAACCTAAATTATTGACTTTTATTCATGAAATCACCAAAATAAAAAAAAGGTAATTGACGGGGGCATACTAAAAAAGACATTTACATAAAACGTTGTAAATTTGAATCTTTTTTTTATCGCTAAGTGTATAGGTTTAATAATTTTGTTAGTCTATTCACTAATTCTCCAATATATCCTTTTTTTTTCATATTTTGGTTTTCCTTGTGAATTTCTTGTCCCTTTAAAAAAATTCTGACTGATTTTATTATGAATATTGTGTTATTTTAAGAAATAAATTAAAAAAATCTTAGCTGTACAATTTTTTTTATATGATTAAAATCTGTTTTGTGCTGACTTTTGAGAGAAATAGATAATCAATTTTTTTTGACCCAACTAACTTTACAATTAAATTCTGTGTTGACTGAAAAGCCAAATAAATTTCAGCTAAAATCGTCCCATGAAATAACCTCCAGCCACATTGTTCCAAAAGCTAGTAAATAGTATAGTGGCGATAGTGGTATAAACAAAGCTATTCATGAGGTTAAAAAAAAATTCAATATATTTTTTATAGATGCCCTGAAAAGTGCATAAAATGAACCTTATTTCGTTTACAGATCTGTCGACATATTCATTAAAATTATATACTATTTAGAGTGAATTATGGTAGAGAATAGAAAAATAATTTGTGTGTTTGGTGGCAGAAAAATAATTTAAACTGATACTCTACTGTAAAAAAATACACATTAAGTAACTATAACTATATTTATCTAAAATGAGTTCTACCACATGGCTCGTTGAACTCCAGCTAATTGATTATGATCAGCTAAATCTCTAAACATAATTCTACTTAATCTCCACCGGTAAACAACTCCCCTCGGTCTGGATGTCAAAACACATCGTTTCTTACAACGCATTAAAGTAGAATCTCTTGGATACGAATTAATTTCAGTTGTTGCAAGCTCCTTAATTTCAGGGGGCAAAATATCGTTTCTTCTTAAAGCATTTATGCGTAGCCTCATGGGTGCATATTCTGTCGTGATTTGTCTTCTTTTCACATCTCGGATCATTCTGTGATCTACCCACTTAGATCTGAAGATTTGAATCTGGAACTGTATTTCAAATGGGAGAGTTAATGTATTTTAGTGATGGAATGAGGTTTCCAAGTCAAGCTGACAAAGGCTCATTGTTATGTTTTCTAGATAATTTACTTACATTATTTATAGATGATAAAACTAAATTCCTAAAGGGTGATGAAATGTGTTCTATACAGCCGAGCAACATTGTACAGCTGAATTTATAAATCAATGTTATTTGGTTATCCTTATTATTTTAAACATAACCTTGTCTGCCTGATAGCTGACAGCCAAGAAAAATTTATCAGCATACCACATATATAGCACACACACCACCAAACAGAGAGTCAAATGAGTAATTTCTGGTAATTTGATGGAATACTTTTACAAAATTATTTGCTTTTATCATGGCCCAAATAACAAAATTTATATTTCTCAAAATAATTATGAACATTGAATGTGGCAGTGATATTTTAATTTTTGTTCTATTTTAATAATTATCACATCGTAACTAGCAACATTTAAATTTTCCGCAATTATTTTCGCATCTTTTATCTTCCTCAGATACGTAAAAAGTGGATCTTTTATCCTTTTTTAACTATGAGCCAGTGTAGCACCAAGAAACAAACCTCTTGATTTTGGGGCCACACTGGTCCGCGGGTAAAACAATATACAGGTTTCCTTTTTACAAATATGAAAAACAAAACATACCACATGTAATCAGTGGTGTGTCATGAATCTACTGAAAAATATGTATCCCTTAAACCCTAATTAATAGGTATAAGTGCCGATTGACAAAATATTACAATAGTTTCTTCACTATATCCTCCTATAGAAGTGTTTAATAATTTGAAACGCACTTGTATGGACACACATTGCACAACAGACTGTTTTTAAAACATAGTACATTTTAGTTGTGGTAATAAGTGACTAAAAAGTCTTCTAAAGAGAAAAAAAATTATGTTGTTTCATAGATTTGTCTGTATCTACAGAATTTATTTCATTTACTACCAATTTACCGACTCTTCAAATGCAAGAAATTAATACGCAATTGGATTTTGAAAGAACAATTCAATGGTTCTTTATTTCGATTAGCGTTATTTTGATTCAATAAAACAATAATTTGGTATAAAATACTTTACTTGTACTTATAACTTAATTAACATATTAAGTTCTTAGTCAAAAAGACCCAGACCCATATCATCATCAGACTCCTCAGGTTCTGATTCTTTTTTCTTTTCTTCTTTTGCTGCTTCAGCTGGGGCAGCGGCAGCGGGTGCAGCGCTGCCAGCAGCTGGGGCAGCACCACTGCCTACGCCAGAGCCGATATTTGTAATGAGGTCTTTTACATTTACTCCTTCCAAAGCTTTCGCGAAAAGGCCTGGCCAGTATGGTTCAATATCAACACCGGCTGCTTTCAAGATTGTTTGAATTTTTTCGCCCTGAAGGGAAAAAATATACATAGATAATCATTATACTATTGCTTATATATATAATAGTCACTAAACAGAAACATGATGCACAATTTATTACAATGAAAAGAAACGATACATATATATTTGGAGGTTAGATTTTTAATACTTACGGTAATTGCTACGTCGTCGTCAGTTAAAATTAGAGAAGCGTAAACGCAAGCTAATTCAGCGGCGGTAGACATTTCGATATTATTATTTTTCAAAAATGTGTGCGAGTCGCCAATTTGGCCTTAGCTACTTAGAGAACAAGCACACGTTTCACTAAAGTTGAAAACGGAAAGAACAACAAATAAGTAGTTTCAGAAATTGGTCACAGTTTCTTGTTAGTTTCAGTGCTACCAATAGATTGCTTCGCTCATACTAAAACTTTCCATTTAGAAAATATATTTAAGAAAAAGCAGAATGTTTACGATTTCAATAGTTATGATTTCATTCAAGTAGGTATATATTAGTTAAACTCAAATTAAAATGCTTGTAATGGTTAGCTATAACATCGAAACGTATCTTTTCAGGGGTTTTTCGGAAGAGCAAGAGGTTGTTGGTAGTTGGTGTATCAGAAATTGTAAAATGTCAACAAATGTTGATTGTTAAAGCAACTCGAGTAAACTTTAAATGCTAGCACACATTTAAAATAATTGAAATTTATCGAAAGTTTCATTTTGAATAAAATTCGCGCACGTGTGTTACTATTGTAATGGGTAGAAAATGTGGAATATCGGTGTGTACGTCAGATTCCAACAGAGAAGAGGATAGAGGAGTTACATTTCATAAGATACCAATGCATCCTGACATTCGCCCTAAGTGGATGTCTCTTTGTCGAATACCAGAAGATAAAAAATTTATGAAAGTTATCTATGTATGTTCACGTCATTTTCTAAAAGTTGATTTTTGCCATTTCAAAGGCAAGAAATATATGCTGCGACAAGGTGTACTGCCCAGTGTTTTTCCTTGGAATAAAAATAAAGTAGATAAAGGAAAAGGTGATTGTGATGACAAAGAGAAAAATGACAATATTGACGAGGAAGATCATCCCGAAGCTGGAAACACATCAGACCCATCTGTGTCACAGATCAAGCTTGAGGTCACAGAGCAAGATTTTAATGCAAGCACATCTTTTGCCTTGAAAGCTGATGAGGCTATTTTAGATATGACAAATATAAAAGAAGAAGTTTTAAGTCCAAACCAATCGACAACTATCGAACAAAAGGTGAAAACAGTTGAAACAACAACAGGCCCACTAACATTTGCACCAAATACAAGAATAGAGGCATTGGATTTCAATCAATCTTGGTGTCCTGCTCAAATTGTTGAAGTTGATTATCAGGAAAATGAAGTTCTGGTTCATTTTGAGAAATATTCTAACAAATATGATGAATGGATATGTATGAATAGTTCTACATTAAGAGCATTACCTATACATGGTTGTAATAATAGTGGCTCAAGTAAAAAAATAGAAACATATGAAGTTGGGGAAAGATGCTTAGCAACTTGGAATAATGCTAGGAAGTTTCCAGCAACTGTCGCAAAAATTATTGATAAGGGTAAAAATTTATTTATTAAATAGGTTAGGTTTATAGCAACATTTTTAATTTAGATACATACGAGGTGCATTTTGATGATGGCTATGTCAAAGTATTAAAAGGACATAAAATGTCTAAAGCAAGTGGTAAGGCATTACAATCACCATTGTTTGATCCAGTTAGTGGTACAAAACAAGAAAGACGTGAACGAAAAAGGAAGATTAATGTAGCTGCTTTATTTGGCAAAAGACCAAGAGCCAATAGTCAGGAAGATGCGTCCAGTTCACGAACTGGTGACAGTGCAGTAAACAGCCCATTAGATGAAATAGAATGTTGGATTCCCAAGTAAGATATAGTATTTTTACGTAGTGATATTTTTGACATTTTGCATGTATATCAGGTTTTTCTCTTTATTGTAAATAAAAGTTGATTTTTATGATTATTTATTTTAATTGTATGTGTTCATGCCTTTGTTAACTTTTGAAATTTGACTACGCTGTCGTTGATTATTGGTAGATGGGAAAATGGCAGACCAGTTGGCGAAGAATCGACAATCGAAACATTAGATGGCCCTAGACCATCAATTATAGTAGCTGACCCTCGTTTACCGCCACATTGGGTTAAACATTTAGCTCAGCGGAATCATGGTGCCTCAGCCGGCAAGTGGAATTCATTTATAGTAAAGTAAGTAAATGTCAAAAATAACCAAAGCATTTTTTGATGTTTTTTAATTAATGTTAAAATGTATAAAGTGTTTAATGTATATGCATATATGCTATATAAATTCTCATCTGACTTACCTCACTTAAAGTCAAATAAGACGAGCACTACAAACTTACATTAGTCCTTCGTTACATGGAACAATTTTTCTCAGTGTTTCAGTTTGCGCGTAGAAATAGTAACAATAACAAACGGTTAAAGAACGGGTTATATGAGTAATAAATGCTAACGAAACGTATCATGATAGCATATTTTATTATTTTCTTATAAAAGTAATTTTTTTTTCTTGTTAAACATAATGAAATTACAGCGAAACCTTTCTAAAACGGACAGCTACGCGTCTGACGGATTTGTCCGTTACAGAGGAGTATGCAAAAAAATTTAATTGAAATTTCTTGTTTAATATAATGCATTTAATAAGTAGGAAAGAGTAAAAGTGCAAGCACATACAAATTTTTAACTAAACACAGACGACATATGAATATCCGATCATTCCGTGCTGCATCACATATTATTAATTCGGGACAATTGTATTGGGAACACGTGGGCTTCCATTACCAACGGAGACCCAATCAAACCGACAAATTCGTCGTGTAGCGCGGACTGATTGGATATTCAACTATCTATTAGTACGCTTTGACGCTACAGTCCTTGTGATATCTTTGTATATAGGTACACAGACAAATAGAAACCACAGCATTTTAAACATGTCAAACAAAAAACATCTGAACTGTGAAAATAGCTTTATAAACATAAGTGTTAATGTTAACAACTCCAGTTTAACTTTTCAAGGATTCAATAGCAGGTGGAGAAAGCTGACAATGAAAATAAATAGGAGAAAGATAATTCTTTTGCTAATTTCGTAAAGGTTTTTGTAATAACGTTTTTCTATAGCCTGGTGAAGACAGCAATGTATGTCAAATATTGTTGGTATTAAAGAACAAAATATTATTATCAGCTTCTTAAACCTGTTGTTGAATTCTTGAAATTTTAGGGTGGCGTTATCAGTGTTAAAATTATTATTTACTAGTTACTTCTGCAGCATTCTTTTTAGCGTATGGTTCAGTTCACTTACAATGAAGTGAAGTGAGATAGAGCTGAGCTGCTCACTACACACTCAGTCGTCTCATTTCCTAAGAGAAACAAGTTTATCTCATGCCTCACATTGGAAAGTAGTTACATTAGTTTTATTCCATTTTGTTAGTGTGGTACCGATTTTTCATGTTGTTACTTGCACCAGGTCGTTTTGATCATGGTTTTGATTGTCTGTCATTTGTTTATTGTTTTTACATTGGACTTGCTTATAGAACTTTATACAAATGTTATAAACAAGGGCATTGGCAACTTTTTTAAGAATTCGTAGAACGCTTTCTTTAAGGTAACCTGTGCCCTATGCTTAGTGGGTGTTTTTTATTAGTAAGTAAAGTGTCAGTATTTGAATTTCTTGATCACTTTGTATTTTTTTTTTGTATTTGCCTGCCAGAATTAACCTCAAATTCCCAAAAATGATTTCAGCGCTTTTCAAATTTTAATGCCCCGCCAGTTCATTGAGTTGAACTCAGTTTATCTACACATGCTTTTTGATGGATTCACAAAATGTAAAGTGGGATGTGTCAAATCTCACTTACTGTGTCGTCATCGAGCTGAGCCAAAGCAAATGGAACGCGCATTTAACTAAGTCGTAGCAAGTGAGGTGAGCTGAACTGAGATTTGTGTCAAAAGGAGCGCTACTATTCTTTAGAGCTCGTTTCAGTAGTAAAGAGTACATATTTTTACATGCGTGGTGAACAAGTGTTGGTAATCGGCCTTTTTTGCTAAGCAACAACCAATGGTAGAGCCTGATTTGCCACGATTAATGTCACACTTCACTTTTGGTGATGTATTCTTTATTATTCAAACAAGTTCCACTTTTCTTCTCAAAATATCTTTATATTTTGCTGTTTTTGCTTTAGTTCTTTAAATTGATTTTTATTATATCATATTTAATGGCAAATAGGTTGCCTAGCATCTCTACTCATTACCGCATGTAAATAAAAATAGTATTCACTGTTAGAACTCAACTAGATAAAAAAAATCAGCAAGAAAAAAAAATGATGCGGTTTTTTTTTTTTTTTAAGGAAATGCGTATACGATTGCACCTGTCTCGAGCAATCAGACAGGAAATACACAACGTGATAAAAAAAGTCTTTAAAAGGATATAAGTAACATGTGCATTCGACGACAAGAATTCTTAGTATATCGCATGGACCTGAACTTTCACCAAGTTATGGCTCTCTCAAGCCGATATGAGGAAACAGTAATAAGTTCGGTCAGGATCATCTCGGGTGGTACCTTAAGACTTCTTGCCGTCAGCCTATGTAAATAAAAAAGTAAATAAATATGTATTTGTGAATTTGTTAATTTTCAACATTTTGTAAATGTCCGTTTAGGAGGGGTTTCACTGTATCGCAGTATCTTTTTGGTTGTTCGCGTTAGTAATACGAAAAACCTATTTTATTATTATTATCCACATCAGATTACTGACTAAATAATAATAAATACTATTGTTTGTAATTTTGCCCGAAAGTGTTTTAAAATGCAACGAACTATACAATAACTAATAACACGATATTTACATTAATTAACAAAATATAACACAACCAATAAAAAGCTAGACACGTAACCAACAAGTGAGCAATATTATTAAAACTTCAAATTCAAATAGTTTCACATTTAAACGAGCTCTGTTTATTTTATTTGGATACACTCCTCTATCCTCGCAAATGCAAGAGGATGAATTGACAGAGTAAGTGAGTAAGAGCTTAGGAATTAAGATATTTGCCAAAACGCTAAATAATATACATGTTACGTTTCCTAAATCATCAGATATTTTAGTAAAAACAATTTCTCCAAATTAATGACTAATTTGTTGCCTTGTACTTCTGGGTATTTTGTGTTATAGGAAAATATCGTTTGGCGAAGTAACCCCTAATCATTTTATTATGAGTTATTTATTAAAACACGTTATTGAAAATAATTTTAGCTCGAAAATTAATTTATATCGATTATATTTTACTCAGAGGCAACAATTACCGTTTCTAAAAAGTATTATTTTTAGTCCTGAGGGTCGAAAGTTTAGAACAAGATCAGAAATTAAGGCATATATTGAGGAAAATCCAGAATTAAACTTGACCGAATCTATGTTCGATTTTTCAATATCTAAAAAATCGAGAAGATATTTACATGAAAGGAAGCAGCAGAACAGAATACTATAACGGAATCACTGCCGCGCGATAATTCACCATTCAGAATCGCCCAATGATGAAGAGAGTAAGAATCGCATATTATGCATACAATCCTGTTTTAAATATTTCGTGTTTTTTAGACATTGCAGAATTTTCGAATTGTTTGAAAATCCCTTTAGTGGACAATGCTTATAAATGCCCTATTGAGGGTTGCGGTAAGAACTTTAGAAGAGAGAACCTGGCTCAAATGCACGTGAAGCATTATCATCCCGAATATACGAAGTTTTTAGATTCGACTCCGAATGTTGCCGATTTGGCTTACGCGAGAACTGTGGGCGAATCTTTGGACAGGGCACCTAGCGTCGATAAGCCAAAACTACCTGTTCCTAAACCCATTCATAGAGTTATAAATCAAAAGACTCCAGTTGGAAAATCGCAATCTCCATCATATGAGATAGAACAGCAGCATGCTGCTAAAGTTAGGGATTCTGAGATTATAAAATTACTGAGTTCAAAACCTAGTGATGCGATTAAAAAGGAAGACCAGAGATCGCAGTCGCCAATTCTTCCATCCGGTTTACCCCCTAACATGTATCCTGATATAAAATTGAAAGATCTGTTGAACAAATCCGAAGCTATACCGAAAAGGGACGATATAAATTTGAAAACCCTCAGTGCTAGTACCCAAAGGCCTACAGGGATAAAAACATTATTACCAGTAACGCGTGCCGAACCAAAAGAAGAAGTTGATGCAGAAAATAAAACACCAATAAATAAAAATTTTATGGGAAGACATGCGATAAAGCGTAAACGAAATGGTTCTGAAAATACTGAAACCCAATCTAAACCTATCAAGGATCAAATTGAAGGCGTTATTAAAACAGAACCTTCTCCATCAGAACCGAATAACGTTATAATAGAGGGCGGTGAAGTTATAAAAATTGTACAAATGAAGCGCGAAGAAATAATTAATTGCACTTGTGGCATTACCGAGGAGGATGGTCTTATGATTCAATGCGAACTGTGTTTGTGTTGGCAACATGCTTATTGTAATAATATAGAGCGTGAAAGTCAAGTACCTGAAAAGTACATATGTTATATATGTCAAAATCCAATCAGACAAAGATCTTCGAAAAAGTATTTGCATGATCAGGACTGGTTGAAGCAAGGGACATTAGCTGTTGGAAATTACCATTGTAAGGACGAACAGATGCTGAAGGAACGGTTTGAGAAGTTGAAGAAATCTCACGATTTATCCGGCGCTTTATTGGAACTTAAAGATTATTTACACACATTAAGGGTTAAAACAAAAATAGCTCAGTAAGTTTATTTTAGTGATAATTTTATATTCATAAATTACAGTGGAAACCTACATATTTTCTTTATTTAGAGCAAAAAATCATCCAAAATCATATTTATGGTCGAAACCTTGGGAGAAGCTACCTCTACCAGAAAAAATGAAACTCAAAGATGAAAACGAAAACACGAAGCAAGAGGACGAACATCAATACAGCAAGGGAGATGAAGCCGGAGATACGGTCTTGTTAAATTTATTGAAACCAGTTAAAGATGAAGTAGTTTCCGACGTATCTGAATTCCCGAAACTAGATTTGAATGCGTTAATAGAACAAAATCTGGTGCCTGTAAACACTCTACGGATACCACAACCCGAAGCAGCCATAGATTCAGCAGATTGCAGGTTGAACTTGTTGGAACATATTCAGCATAGCCAATCACTTGTTGAGGAGAGGTTGAACGATTTCGAAGAGCAGATAAATCAGTTAGAACCTCTATTAGAAGACGAAGAAAATAGTGAGCAGTATCCAAAATTACGGCAAACTACGCAGATGTTGATGCGAGACTTGACGGTCTTTAAAGATTTGTCTCAGATGACTAGTTTTTAAGAATTTATCTTTTGTTTTTTTCTTTGTTGATTGTTTGTCAAGTTTAAAGTATTTAATACATATTTACACAAATCTGCCTGTTTTATTGCGACGAATTCGCAGCGAATGCAATAATAAATAATTTTAAAAAGGTTAAGGTAAGGTAAATGCGATTTTGTTTCAGTATACAAATTTATTGAAACATTACATTTGCACTTTAACTTAAACTACATTTTTGTTAATTAAATATAGAAATTGTGTAGGCGTTCCAAACACGGATGAGTAAGGGAACACCTTTCAGTAAAATAACTATACATTTGGCAATCAGTTAAATGATAAGATGAAGTATAGTTCACTTATCACCACACTACTGGTGTCCATTGCACAATCAGTCGGTGGCCCCTTCGTAAAAATGTAGTTAACAGGTGCACAGTATGCTTGTATTTTATGCTCATCCCATAATAAAAACGACAACAAAATAAAGACATGTTCGAAAAATATACATAAAACTGAAAATCATTAGCTCTAAAACATCATCTCCATAATTGAGAGTGGCAATAATAAAAAAAAAGAAACAAATACAACGCGTGTACTTATTGTTAATAATTTAAATTTGCATTGAGAAACGTACATAAAAAAAAATATAACGAATAACATCCAAGTTACAATAGCGCTTAGAGAAATATTAATATCGTTTTACGCATAAAAATCGTATCGTTAAATTGTTAATAGTAGGTATATCCGATAACAGCATTTTTTTTTTCTTCTTAAAATTATTTTATCACGTGTATGGCATTGTTAATATTTAATAATAAAAGTATATTGTATACACTGTCCTTCAAAGTTCCTTATACATATTTTTAAGAAAAAAAAATCCCCTTTGTTTCAATGAGACGATGCAAATATGAACATAATTGCCAAACCAATTGTCCCGCTAAAATTCACACATAGACAGGTTTTGAATTTTATGTATGGGTTGATTGTATAATCAATCTTTCAGGTAATTTAAAAATCGAGCTACACTTCTTTAGATTTTGCTACTAGGCCTTCAATGTTAATTACAATTTTTTTACAGGTTTTTAATAATAACGTATCATGAATTTATCACATTTCTGATTTTATGTGAATACAATTTAAGATGGAATTTAATATTTCCATTGCATACTTTTGAAACACACTGTATAAATATAAGTAAGTTCCATTATATCAATTATTGATAATATATGCTAGAAATTAACCCGACTATAATTATTATTACTATTATTATCGTTATTTACAACGTATTTTACAACATATTCGATTTTCATTTCCTAAAAAAATAGTTCCATCTGTATAATATGTTTACATTTCTTGAATTGTATAATAAAACAAACACATTTCGTTATACATATACGTACACCTATATAAAATGAAACACCACACGTACTTAAAGAATAAAACGGGTATAACACTGAAAGATTTTTTTTCTGACGAAAATAACTAAAGCTATGAAATTCAAGAATTATACACACTTTTAATCCCTTCTCAGTATAGATAATTATTTATAGCCAATAAATGTTTAAAAAAAAAAAGAATAAACTATTCAGTAGTAATAAACAGAAACTAATGAAATGAACGAACATACAGTGACACCTGCGGATACTCAAATGAAGCCAAGGGGCGATTAGGAAATTAAAAAATAATAATCATGATATTTACAAACACTATTTAAATTATTATATTAAAGTTTTTATAGATGATTTGCACCATCAGTATTATTTTTCTTTTCGTTTTATAAATTTACACTAGTTTATGATTATTTTAGTATCGGTTGTCCTTAGAAGTGTTTCTGTTTCGTTCTCTCACTCTTGTTTGCCGGTTCCTCCTTACGATAAGTGGAAAGAGTGTTGCCCTTCGGAAGCTGCTAAACGTAACTTCTCGCGCATTACTTCGATGCTCGAATAATCTGGTAGTTTGAGGTAGTTGACGCATGTCATTACCGAAGGTAGGAAGTCGTCTGGATTCATGTTAGGCTCGAGGGTTTTTCGTACGACAGTTAAAGGAGGTGAAAGTGATTTAAATCCTGTTTTAACCGAAATAATGAAATTTTAGTAATGATTCAAATACAAATAAATACAACAAGAGTAAAATGCCCACTGTACAGAGGCTTCGTTGGTGATTTTTTTCCCTTACCTCCTACTGGTAACCGGGGACTTCCAGTTAAAAATTGTACAAACATTCTTTGCTCTTCGCGATTGTAGGAACTTAGTATTTCAAATAAGAAACCTATGGCTCTCGAATCCGCTGTGTAGCCGTGATCAGGTCTGCAGCACTCCATCAGTGTTTTGATATCCCATCCGGATATGTATTCCTGCGGGCTGCCACAGAATACGGCCTCCAATTCTTCGGGTTGGAACATTCTGAGATTTTGAATAGGAAATACGGATTCGAAACCTTCTCTAAGAGATTCCATCTGCCTCGAGACTCCTTCCATGAGCGCCCAGTGACTTACTAAGGTGATATATTGGTGTAAATTGTGAATGGTAACGCTGGTTGATTTCCCGTTCCGCATCAACTCCACGTTTGCATGACCCGGTAGGACAAAGTCTATACCTAAATCACTAATCGTACAGCCATCGAATTCCAGATTTTCAATCTGTGGAATAATCTGGGTTGTATTTCGTTTTGGTGAGGATTAATATTGTAAATTTACCTTTTCGTTTTTCTCAGATATTGAGAGGTCCGTATTGTTTAATATGGAATCTCTCTGCCTAGTTATTTCTTGCATTTTTCTCAAGTTTTTATGGATTTCTGGTGATATATGAGCGAGATCCGATAATGTTAAACTATGCTCTTGACACAAGAGCCAACGATAAAATGTTAAAGAAAAAGGAAGATCCAACTACAAAAAGAAAATTCGTTTCAGTGTTGAATTCGACAGGTAATTGTAGCTATTAACAGGTGTGCTAACTGTTTGTAAAAGATCATTCGCCAATTAGGTTGTAAGTCTGTAATTGTATGAACCTGTAGTGGTAGCCATGCTGTTTATATCAAACTTGACAGAGCACATTGGCGTCAGTTAATTAATGTTTATGAGAAGATTTTAAGTATATAATGTGAATTGCGTTGTACAGTTCGATAAAACCTTTTTTATCTTAGAGAATTCACTGCTTTTATCGAAAATGTTTAAAGCTGAATAAGATGTCTACATCCCTGTTACATTTTCAGAGTACAACTCGAAACTTTATGGAAATTGGTCATATAATTTGCAGTTTTTCTTTGAACAGTTTGTGGAAGCATTCCCTGATGAAAATGTAAATGAAATTTCTGACTATCACAAATGTGAGACCATAAAGCGATTTGCGAGAAAAAAAGTATTTGTAATGGCGAATCAACTGAGCGACGTACAATATTAATTCAATTGGTAATTTTATTAATGAAATTAATACTTGAGTGTCCGTTGTTCAGCAGTTGTAGCCTCATAATTACCAACAATGAGTAGTGGATTAATGAGCAACTAAATAATGAAGATTCATTGATGATTTGTAAATAGTCAGAATTACCGAACTACGGAGCGCCCTCATACTTTTGATGAACCGACTTACATCTAATAAAAGTGGGACTTTTATGGAAGTTGGAGACAATACAATTGGGCCAATATTCTTTTACGAAACTATTAATGCAGAGAGATATCAAACTATCATATTGACAGCATTTATTAATCAGCTGCATGATGATGAAATCAGAGGCAATTATTTCCAACAATTTTAAGGATACGTTATAAGTGAAGGTCTGCAGCCATCAAGAAGTTGAGATTTAACGTACCAGATTATTTCCTTTTTGGATTTGTGAAGAATAATGTTTATAAAAACCGCTTGCACAACTTGGATGAACTTCAACAAGCAATTAGACAGTAGATTCCGGCCGTGAAAGCCTACGCAACAATTAGGCAGAACTTTGCCACGCATTTGAAAACATGAAGCGACGAGTGAAATTGTGTTTACAAAATAATGAAGAACATTAGATACATAACATGTAGAAGGAATAATGCTTTCAACTCATCAGTGTTGCTTTCATTTAATAATACATTTGTTGCATCTGCTTTTAACAAGGTTACATCAGAGAACTATATAAAAATAACTCTGTCGTTATCTCGTCAGATATTTTCGAAAACCCAGAATCAGTTCGTTACATTGAATTTACCCCAAATTACTCAGGATTAATATAAGTAAGCAGAATTTGAATTTCAAATGTCAAGTTCATTCCGAAAAATATCTGTTGTCAAGCCAAAGCTTTATACTACGCCACTGGATGCTACCAACTGTTAGAAACATAAAATCGACAGTACCAACATAATTGGCGTACAATCATTAACAGACTTGCAAGATTCATAAATACAGTAAACCAAACATCAATTAAAAATAAATATTAATAGAATAATATATACATACCATTCTTGAATCCATCACAGCTTTGGCCATAAACTTCCCCAAAAACCTAAACTTCGATTTAACCTTCGTTATATGCGTAACTTTCGCACTCCGAGGCAATGGCGAAGGGAACAATCCGGCACTATTAAAAACATATTCACCTTGAGTATCGGGAGCGCTCCACAGCTCCAAATCGACTTTCTGCAATTCCTTCGACACTAAAGCGTAAAATTCAAGCGTCGGTCCTAGACCGGTGCCGACTTCGTTTTCGTATTGCACTTCCAAAAGGGCCTTGGACGAGGCGAGATCTTGCATCACCTGCTCGGCCTGTTTGAGGATATCGTCGCGAGATATCGTACGTTTCCGCCTGTCCAGGCGTGGTGTCACTCGTTCCTGCGAGTCGGTCGAACTTAATTCGGGCGTCATGTCCAATAAACGCTGCAGTGCACGATCTCTGTCGAACGATGTCGCGTAAAACAGTAACTGCCTAGTCTCGAAGGGGAACAGAAACGGACAAGCCGTTGCTATTTGTTGTAACCAGTTCGGGAGGTTGCCGGTCATGATAACGAGAGGATCTTGTAATTGTCTGCTGGCTTTCGCGGCTATTTTGATGTTTAAAAATTCTGTGTTTGGTAAAATCGGCTTGTATTCTAAAGCGGGATAGAGCGTATTCCAGTGCAAATTTAAGGCGTGCAAAATTCTTAATAAACAAAGAACATCCAAAGAGGCATCCTGGATTGTTACGGTTTCGGGAAGAGACGTTGTTAAAAATGGCAATAATGGAGATTGTGGAGCCGGCACAATACCCTCTGAAGGAAAAAAAAAATACAGATTAGTGTTCCTGAATGTATATAATTAAGAATGTTTCTTGAAAATTAAAGGGGGGATTTTGAAACCAATATTTGGCGCTAGTACTCTTAAGATTCGACCTCTTTTTTGTAGTGCTTTTACTTCTTTCTTAAATACGAAATAAGTGATATAAATTAAATTAAGTAGACGTTATTGAGAAAACACTCAGTGGACAACTCAATAATTCTCCCTTATGATTTTAAGGTGTAGGGAAAACTATTTATATTAACTATATTTAAATAGATTTTGGATAGCCTGATACATTCTAAACAAAAAAAATCTCTGACGGTTTTTCAAGGAAATTCAAGTAAAATAGCAACGGTATTGGAATAAAATGCATTTTTATCTTACAAACTACAATCCGTTCATACCCTAAAAGTACGAGATTTTCATAAACGGATTAAGTTTAGTCTGAAGCATTTAGAAGACCTTATAGCAAGATATTTTTTTTCTAGCAAGAGTACAGCAAGTTTTCGGAATTAGAACGAAGAATTACGTACAGCGACGTTAATCCATATTTTATTACACAACCTAGAGACCAGTATCAACCAATACTATTTTAAAGTAAATGTGGTGTGAAATTTTTAAACACTGAGTAGTTGGATCGTAATTTTTCGAAACGAAATCAGTTCATTTCATGTCTGAGTAACAAAGAAGTTTGTGGATGTTGCTTGGTATCCAAGCCCTACTTGACACTCAAAAGAAAAATTACATAGCAAACGAAATACGCGTGTCGTGATAATGCAGCTGTGCCTATTGCGATTGCTCACGCATCCCAATTAAAATATTTCGTTTGCTGTATAATAATAGAATATTTGAAAACGTTGAACATGTAGGATAATGATAATAAACCTGTGACATTATATTTTTACTGTTATTCAGCATGTAATAAAAAGCATTAACAGATTTTTAGTTGCAAACATTTCTTATTTTTGTATGGTGAAAAAATAGTTTAGTTTAAGTACATTCATAAATTTCGATCCTTCCTATATATAGTCTGGTTCACGTTAAGAAGGAAGTATTACTCTTATGGAGATAGTACCCAACGATGCCAAATCTATTTTACTTAATTTTTCGTATGTTGTCGCGTTGAACAACTTGACGAATTTCATGTTGGCGCTTAAATGTCAATCCTGTGAATTTTATTTGTATTTATTGGTTATGTACCACTATGTACCACTGTGTCCCATTAGTATGAAAATCAATAGAATAATATTGATTGTATTATTATCTCCACATCAAAATATGTACACAACACACACAAATAAGGTATTGTGTTTTCTGTTCTTGTATTTATTTTCAGGAAAACATACATAGAAGTATATGTCATAATAAAATTTACAAATATTTACAGAGGTATGCTTACAAACTAAAGATCATTTCTATAATCATAAGTATATGATTAACATATATCGCATGACCAATATGAAGATGATGATGAGATCGATGTTAAAATAGTAATAAACTCTTTAGGTTCATTGTCCAATTCCCACATGACTACTTCAATTAAAATGGCTAAACTTAAAACCACACTGTGCTAAATATTATATAATTATTATACCTTCAATAACATATTTAATGAAGTTTTTCCAATTCTCAGTAGATAAGTAGAGGCATATCTTAGCATTCAGAACGAAAGCATTTTTGTTGCCACCATCAACTAATGCATAATGTTGGCCATTACATTTTGATACTCTTAGAGAGTAATACTTAAATCTTCCGAAAATGCTTGTCTAGATGGTAGCGGTGCTACCAGTCCGCTGTTCTGTTACGAAATGTTATTTACCCATGATTTATCAATGAAAATAATGTTTCTCCCTTCGCTGTGATATCATCTAATAGTAAGTTAATAATGACATTTTGTAATACCATCATATCATGGTCCGTCAACATTTCTTTCAAATATTCTTAAATATAAAACCAATGTCTATTAAGAACCTGTAGGACATACTTGTCGAAAAATTAGGTAAATCTGCGCTGTTTGTTGCAGCTAATATGATATGCATCGTGGATGGAATACTTCTTAGACAAAAGCTGTGAACTTTACACTCTAACAAGTGTTTGGATGTGTTCATCATACATTTGCAAACGAGAATTATTGCGGATACTGTCTTTTCGCCTTCGCTTGTAAGATTTCATACATCAATTCACCTTTTTGTCATTTGTAATTATAACAACTGTTTTATTTGGGTTTACTAACAATAGACAACATAGATGACGGTGATAATAGTTTGTAAATCCAAATTTATTTAAAATTAATAGGTACATAATGTTAGGAAAAAGAAAAACTGGGATAAATGCAAGTGACACAAAAAGATATTCGAAATCGAGAAGTGACAGGAACAGGAAACAGCGAATAATACAGACATTATCATTGCCGACAGCCATCATGTAAATCTGGCAACAATCTCAATGATAGAAAGAGATAGACACATATGGATAGGTATAAAATGAAAAAGGATACATATAGTCCATAAGAATAATACTTCTTTTAAAACTTGAACTAGACTGTAGTTTCTCATACTATGTACTACTACTTTCTATTTGCATGTTGAATAGAGTTCAGACACAATCAGATATATATATATATATAATATACATATATCAATACTCATAGACCAACCCTCTCCATCCTTTACCTTGTGACCGAGTGAAGCGAACATCAGAATTGTCAGATGAGGCATAATAATTATCTGTGTTGTGTTCTGTACTTTTTGGTGGGTTTGTTTAGCCTTTTTTTGCTTTTCATTATAATAACAGGTATTAATTTTACAATGGTTCATTCCTGTGTGGCATATAACTGTACGGAAAGACAAAAGAAAGTAGAACATCCTTTCATAAGTAAGTGGAAATTTACATATAGAGTTTATTTGTTTAGAAAGACATAATTTCTTCCTGCTGTAGCTTATTTTACGAAGATATGTGTAATTTGCCTGTTCATGTGTCTCAAATTTAGCAAGTATTTGTAGTCACAGCTTACAGTCTTGCCTCAATGTGACGTACGCGCTCAATTCATGTTTACTTCACTTGTCAGAACTGAGGGCGCGTCTATGCTCGACAGTTAGTGATGGGCATAATCGAATGATCGTAATAATCGATTATCATTCGTTGGAAGATAGTTGTAGAATTTTTTTAGGTTCCCATTTGCTTTTTTGTGCATAATTTTTCCCAATTCTTAATATTTACAATCACCGAACACGATCATTCCAATAAAATTCATAATCGATTATCATTCATATGGATTATCACTCCTAATCGAATTATTGAATGATCATCAATAATCGAATGATGCCTTTTTCGTCATTCGATTATGCCCATCACTAATTTTTATATTGTATTGATTGTTACATAAAGTAAATAATTTATGAATTATAAACAATAAAGCAACAATAAAAAATATGTATAGTCGAACTAAGTTATTGTCATTAAAAAAAGCACGCTAGATTTAAATGTATTGACTGTACTTTAGTTATAAAATACATAGTTACTAGTTTATGGTATTTTTATCTACAGAATAGCAGTTGAAAAGTTAGTTATATTTTGTTTCTTTAGAGTTATGTTTGATAAATTAATATAAACACAGATATGATCCGAAAAACATAAACTGAATTGTTCTTAAATTTGAAAGAGGAGTAGGGTGCACAAGCAATTTTGAATATGTTCCGGTGTGATTTAAAAATGCATCCATTAGAATCAGTTATTTGCCATAAAATGGCGCAGAAACAACTGTTTTTAACCCGCACAAACAACTGTTCGTGTATTCTAACAAAGAAAAACACGTTTCTAAATATGATCGAAAAATTTGAACAGCGTTTTAAAATTGATGGAATTGGTATAACCGAGGATTAATACCGGTATTGATAAATTTAAACTATGTTAATACAAAATACCCTTGAAATACCTGTATATTACTATAGAATAAATAGGGGCCTTATACTGCAATAAACGTGAAACAACGGGTAAGTCTCTGGTTTGAGTAACCGCTTCATGTGTATAGTCAGTGGGAACGGGGGACGAGCGATGTGATTTGAAAAAACATCCAATATCTTTAGTTATTCGAACAACATAATTAAAACCTTACCATTCCATAAATCGTCACCTCTCCTCCTTGAAGTGCTTTTTCCAGACGACCCTTTACCCTTTCTGCTTGAGTGGGTTGAAGAGCAACTCGATTGCTTATTAGATGTTGACGTTTCTTCACGAATTGGGCGGTAATAAATTGTATGCGTTTGTACCCAAACTCCAGCGTGACCTAAGTGTGAAAAAAAAACGGCTTTTTATAAGTAACAACAATTTTTATTCCAAATGATTGCAAATCCCCAGGATATGTATTATTACTATCATGTAGAACATTAAATTATACATATCTATCAAGTAATAATACGACTTTGTTGGCAATAAAAATAAGGAAAAGAAAAAACTAATCGACACCGCATTGAAATTTAATAATTTTTTTCTTTCCTAATAAAAAAAAAAAAAAAGAAAAAACTAGTTCTTACCTAATGGTGTTTCATTATCTGTATCCGTTTCACTTTGATCGTTGCCGTTATTACTAAATTGTCTGACCGCTTGGTAAACGGTCATGTTGTAAGGCAGCACCGTATTTCCTATGAGAAATTGAAGTTTATGTTTCGAGCCCGCTTGCGATATGACCACAGCTGCCAGAGTATCGTCTATATCGCCATCACCCGAATCTCCATCGTCGCTATCCGCGCTATCTCTGTCTCGCACCCTACCATAACCCCTAACAACTAAGTAACGTTCGATAGCCTGCACTAAAGCTAAAGGATCAATCTTGACTGTACCGCCTTTCCATTGCTTTAAATTCGTACATTCCGGATGACGTTGAAGATTACACTGAAGAAAATCGACCAACTAGTAATTATCTCTTTATCATAAAATAAATACCTACTTTCAATTGATGCGTATTAAAGAATTTCAGGGCGCTGGTTCCTCCCCTACCAGCTCCTGATCCTGCCGGCAGATCGTGAACCTTCACCGGAAACTGTTCCAATTGAGATATGCATCCGTTTAACTTCGCAACCAATGCTCCCATCCACACCGACTTCAATTCGATGATTTCGACAGTGTCATCGTTTAGTGGACATCCCGCGAAAACGTTGAGGAATATCCTAAGTCTCTGGTCGCGCTCTATGGGACCGTTGATCGTCGCCAAGTAATTGAGGAGCGCTTTGATCAGACCGGAGTGATTGACTTCAAATGGAGATATGTCGGATTCCATTAGAATTTCGCGCAATTCTTCGAGAGCGTCTGCGCAATCGTCCGTGGGTAACTTTTGTATGGCCGCGGTGAGTCTAGAGAGAACGTTCAACGCCGGATGCTGATTGCCAGTTAATTCGTTTGCTGAGTATGTTTCTAAGAATTTCGCAGCCTGAAATATGAAAGAAGTAAATACATTTGGCAAGCGGCGAGGGAGCGCTGTGGAGAAATTTAAACATTGCCACATCTATCGTTCTCGATTAATGTAGAGTGCAGTGCTTGCAAGAAGTCTGATTTTGATGTTTGTTTGACTGGCCAGTGGAAAAAATGCCGAAATTAACAAAAAATGAAAAGGTTTTAACACTTTCAGAGTTAGAGAATGGATGATTTGTAAGAAAGGTAGCAAATATTATGGCATTAATAGAAGTACAGTCATGAGAGTGGAGAAAATGTGGGAAGTGGAAGGAATATTTTTATATGCTCAAGATGAAACTGTTTTAAATTACTTAAACCAAAATTCATTTGGAACGGCACGCGAAGCCAAATTATTACAGAAACCTTATATCTTCAATGTCTGCAAGGCTAAATAAGTTTTAACAGCTATTGATGAAATGAGAAAGTAGTTAATTTTTAAAATATATTAACCAAAATTGTCTGTTGTCCAGTGTCGTTTATTTTATAACTTGATTGGAATAAATCGCTCTAATAAACAAAATAGTGACAGTTTATAACCCAACAGATGTATATCTTCTGTGTAAGTTCAGGCGGCAAGAATGAAGCTTCAGACCTTTCAAAAATGGCGGCGGTAGTCAGCAAGAACTATTCCCAATTTGCAATTAAGAAATATAATGTTCCAGAATTGTATACAATCAAATAACCTGCATTCGTTCGCGCAATGATTCAAAATCACGATCACTTGCTATCCAATAGAATTTAGGAATTTTTTAAATTCTTTTCACTTATTGGTAGCTAGCAAATCCTAATTATAATCGCTGGCACGAACGAAAGAAGCTTTACATTATAAACAGTATATGACAAATGACATAATCAAAAAAAGGCATTTACATTGGTCGCATTCAGGGAAAAAATACGTTTAAGCGCTGAGAAACAGCGCTTTATTGCAGCGCTGCATGTTGCCTGAATGACATAAAACACTAATGGGCGCAACTTGAAAAGTTGACAAGTTGAGAGGTTATTTTTATGGTGTTCAATCGTGTTTTTGTTGTTTTCTTTTGACATATAGATATATCTAACGTAAGTGTGTATCATATATAAATTTGCTATGGAGAACAAAGAGGAAGAAATTTTAATGGCAATACTTATTGAAGACGATGTAATATTTGACAATATTGCTACAATAAATAATGTTGTCCTCGGCATTGTAGAAAATGATGATATAGGTGAGGGATATGCTGGCAGAAGAAAACCTGCTTTCTAGCTTTAAGTTTACATGCATTAAATAAAAAATATGTTGAAGTATAATAATAATGCTGCGGTTTTTTCAAACTTTTTATTTATTTATTAGTTGTTTAAGCAATTCATTCCTTTCTGACTGAATAGCAACCATTTGTCTCACTAATTCATTATTTTCGTCAACACTCTTCTTAAGTTCTCTTATTATAGCTACTCTAGCTCTTTCTATATCAATCATTTCTTTTCGATATGTAACCAGATTTTTTCTGTTCTTCCTCTCTATATATGCAACTGGTGTATCTGCTCTCCTGTTACTTCTGATTCCTCTATCTCTGTGCTTGTACTCTCTCCTGCTTTTTTCAACCTTTGTAAGCAGAAAGCATAAGCATAATCAGGATCTGTCAAATATAAACAGTTTCATATAAAATTCAACTTTGCTCACTTTATTGTAAATAAACGTTTTTTTAAAATAAAACTTACCCTCATTAATCTTAATACTTCATTTTCAAACTCTATTAGTACTGAATTTACGTTTTTACCTGCCATAACTGTTTCCCATAGAACCATAGAACACACAACAAAGCTTTTGTAGGTTAAGTATTTGTTTACGCTTGCTTTAAGCGCTTTGATGCAGCATATAAATTATACGCTGCAATAGTGGCTGACCGCTTGAAGAAAGCGCTGTAAAAATTATGTCATTTTTGTACGTTCAGGGAAGTTTAACATCTCAGCGCTGCAGCGCTGAGCTTCCCTGAATGCGACCAATATCTTTACATAAGCGTCAATAGTTCCCACTGCTTCATCGTAAATTGAGCTTCCTTCAAACACTTTTCCTATTAAAGTGTGGTAAGCAGCATTTTCTTAAGCTACCCATTATTGCAAATACGGATACTAGTAATAATTGCATCCTGAACTATATTATAGTCGCAAATTACAGATATAGTAACAAATTTAGAATTCAAACTGATTCAAACGGTTACAAATGTCAAAAAATTGAGAATTGGAGAATGATATACACAAATCTGTGACGAGAAGACTTCATGCTTCCTTCTGATTGGCCAAAGATCGATACTAGCGCAAAGTGGTAAACGGTACCTACTACCTATAGAGCTGCTACTTACGTCAAATTGACGTTGTAGAGTAACTCGGATATCTGAACGCACCTCAGAATGCTGTACAAGGTAAATAGGGGTGTAATCTAATTACAAAATGTCAAATTGTACATTTACAAGCACAAAATATTTGAAAACCTGCTTGCTTGATGTGCAGTGAGTGTATGCATTTCTTCTGTGAGGTAGTTCATACTGAGCAGAACAAGTGCAGGCAATGACCAAATTGCACACAATCAAAGCCGCAATATTATGTTTAATTAAATCTATAATACTTTTGTGAACGTAAAAACTGAGGAGCAGAATTATTAAAATTCTTATTTAATATACAGTGTGTCTCCGGATGAATTATACAAGAGGGAAAAAAGTTATTTGGAACTTAACGTAAAAATGTAATTCTTTATAAATATTTTTTGCTTGTCTCAAAACCCCCAATTCTGAAATAAAAATCTAAATATTTCCTTTAGCAGCTGAGAAAATTACAAAAACACAAAAATTAAGTAGAAAAGTTTCTAAGTTTCAAGCTTTTGTTTAAATCAGATTATCCTGATTATCTTTTATGAAACCTAATAAGTAAATGAAACCTAACAAGTAAATAAAGTTACGTGTTATTTGTCAATGTCATTACGTATTTGTGAATCTTTACTGAGATTTACTTAATAGTAATGCTAACTTTAGAAGACTCTTAAAATTTGTAGTTCAAAAATCTCAACAGAAGTTTCCTAATTTTGAAATTTTCAAAGAATTTCTAAGGAAAACAAAATTAAACCTTATAAATCAATTTTTGTACATGAATTAAGAAATGCTGATGATGCTTTGCGTTTAATCTTTTGCTTATCGGTAGGAGAAAATCAGTTTGTAAATCGAAGTTTCCGCAAAAACATTAGTTTTTCGGATCAATCGATATTTACAAGCAATGGTAAAGTTACAAAACTGTAGATTTTGGTCGAGAGCAAATTTTAATTTCAAAATTGTAACTAGAAGTCAGTATTACAAAAATATTTAATGTGTGGTGTGGTGTTATGTATAAAAAATTATTGGAAGGGGTAAATTCTGCCACTGAAGATATTATCCACAATGTTTATAAAGAATTTGTACGTAGAGCTGAAAAGTGTGTAGAGGTTGGAGGATACCACGGTGAATAAAATGTTTTTTTCTTCATGTGTGTGTTTTTGCAATTTTCTCAGCTGTTAAAAAAATATTTAGATTTTCCTTTCAGAATTGGTGATTTTGAGAAAAGCAATTTTTTTATTATAAAGAATGAAATTTTTGCGCTAAGTCCCCAATAAAAAAAAATCCCCCTTGTTCAGTCCATCCGAGGACATACTGTATGTATATCGATGACGTCATGCTATGTTTTCAAACATGGGCCTCTAACCAAACTGTTAATATTTAAATTTGTCAGTAAAGCAGGAAGTTATAGTTGATGATATGAAAGCTGCTGTCCACGAGAGCACCAAAAAGGTAATAAGCCGCCTACCACCGCTGGTAAAAATGGGGAAAAGGTAAGTCAGTTGACATAAGAAGAGATTTCTTTTCATTGTTCTATGTTTATACATTAATTGTATGAACTTATAAAAGAACATGATAGCAAATATCTTACGAACGTTTAAGGCTGAAGGAAGCATAATTTTATTATCTTTAACAATCTTAATTCCATTGAAATGATATGGGCAGCTGTGATAATGCTACTATGGACATTTATAATGACGTAAAAGTGTTAGTTGAGGAAGAATTTGATAGTTTTTGGGAAAATTGATGCAAACATATCATAAAGTTGAAGATGTCTTGTTAATTGTAATAGTGACAGAAATGATTCTAAAGAATTATCACATGAAGAGTGTGAAATGAGTAGCATTCAGAGATAATCTTAAATACTGATCAGAAACTGCTTAGGATAACCAATTTCTCTCGTTAATCCTATTAATTCGTTATTATGTTAATATACAAATCATTTTAAGGAAAACAAAATTTTCTTTTTATTTATACGTACTCAAAAAAGTAAAGTAAATAGTTAAGTGAATTAGAATTTTCTCGATCATCTGAAATATATTCAAGAAGCCATCGACTTGTAAATATGTCTTAACATTCAAGATTTAGACTTACCTGATCTCTGATCCAACTCCTTGTCTTTTCACGATTACCCGCCGTAATATTGGAATTCGAAGTAGATTTTCCTAGACAATTACTCAGAGAATCTTTACTATAATTCCTATCATGTGAAGACGAGTTCATATTTCGTCCCCATCTGGCGGGATTCAAACTCTGCAAGAAGCTACTAGTTTTCGAACCAGACGTGGAGCATCTCGGCCTGGAACTGTTACTAGGCGTAGAATTCCCCATGGAAGCGTTTTTGCTAAATAAATCTTGCATCAGCGAAGGCGATAACGATAGATCTTCGTGGCGAGACTTAGAGCGACTGCCGCCGCTGGTTCTCTTGTTGACCCTCTTTCGCTTCAAAACGTCGCTGAGGCGAACGTGGGATGGACTAGGTGAACGGCCTTCGCGTGTCGGTAATCGATTTCCTTCTGGCGTGGACGTGTATAATGAGCCGGAAGATGTAACGCTAGGCGTGTTGCCGGCGGTTCCGTTTGCCGTTAAGGGAGTATTCGTTTGAGAAGGACCCGGCTGCGACTCGTTAATACTGGTTGAAAAGGACGTAGTGCTGGAGTTGTTCGATTTTGGGGGGCTGACGCCGAGCGGCACTTCCGGATCGGCCAATTGGTTAATCTGATGCATTACGCCCTCTCTATGAAAATGCACCCCAAAAACATCCGGCAATTTAGTCATGAGTATATCCGCCATCTGCAACGCCCCAACGACTATTCTTAAATCGTTAGAAGCCATCATTCCGGCTATGTGACTGCTGACGATTTGATTTTTCAAAACCTGCTTCAACAGTTCAGGCGTAGCGTAATAAACCATTCTGAGCAGCGCTTTCAAGCATTTACATCTCACGGCCGGTCCGGCGCTCGAGGAATAAACTTCGTACAAGACGGAGAATAAAGATCTTATAAATGCGGCCGCTAATCCTCTCTCCTCTCGCAAGCAAGCGACGCGAGCGTCTCTATTGGCGGAGTTCGGTCTGCTTCCGGTCATGATCGGCTCGGCAGAGTTGACTTGCGAATTATTAGCAGAGAAATGGCGCTGAACGGGCCGTGTGGTCCCGGTATCTTCATTTATTTGCTGCATGGAATGGAAATCTATCGTGTAGGTACGTCCCAGAGTGTTCAAGCTAACTTCGTCGTCCCCATTCATGTGTGCGGCTTCGATCATTCTGCTATCTACGGGCCCGTAGGAGTGCCACAGGCCTCTATCATCGCGCCATTGCCACGTGGGATGGTCTTTGTTCATGTTTGTTGGGCGTTCTAGTAAACTATCAACAGCGAATATTCCATCTGATGGCAATTTGGGCATTAACTCCCCGATTAGGGTAGTTATTTCGTATAATTCTTGCGGTTGTCTAGAAATTTGCAATACATAGCTGCTAAATATTTGCTAGCGACAATGTCATATATATAATACTGTTACATGGCGGTGTTAGTTTAGAAATTTCCGAACTCAAAACGATCCAGGATACAACGATATTCTCTGTTGGCACCAAACGTTTTTACGCACGTGTTTTATCATTGGTTGTAACACTAAATATTTTATTAACATGTTATGACTCTATATTGTTACCATAATCCCTTATTAAACGCTTCAATGATTTTATTTTGTAAAAGCGTTATTTACGTAATTTCAAACCATCAGCTTGTTTAGTTGTTTTTTTTTCATTATAGGAGCTATCTGAGATAGAGTCTCCGGAAATGCTACACCCCCTCTTGGTTGGCATAGTTGCATGGTTGGGAGCAAAAGTGTAAACCCTGGGATTGTAATTTTGAGATGAATTAATTGAAATATTTTAAATGACTTTGATGTAAATTTTAATTTTTTAGACTTTATGATTTCATTAAGAAACTTTATATTTGGGTTATTCGCCTTCAAAGCAAAATTTTGGATATGTTCTCAGTCACTTCGGATAATATTGAGAAAAAATTAAGACACTATTATTAACCGCAGTTTGGATTGTATGAAGATGCATTTGCATGAGCTAAAAACTCATTTGACGGTGTATTTCTCGGAAGATAAAAATGATTTCTAAAAGAGATGTGCAGTGAATAATATTACGTCTTGTTTGCAATAATTGTTATTTTCCTTTTATGAATAAATATTATTTATGAATTTCTAGTACACCCATGGATTCTCAAATTAGTCCAATTTTTGCAATAATTGTTATGGATTGTTTACTCGATAATGTTATACCTGAATTGCTATTCTAAATTCTATTTATTTTTAAAATGTTGATAACATTATTTGTTCCATATCTAATGATATTGTAGATATTATTTTAAATACACTTAATTCTTGCAATAATCATTTGCAATTCACTGCTGAATTGGAAAATGATCGCTATATATCTTTCCTAGGTACCAAACTTATAAGATCAGAAAATAACACATGGCTACCCTAAAAATATTATTACTAAATTAATCTATTCTTCAAATTATTTGCAGGAACATACCAGTACTGGTACAATTACCACTTTTAAATATTAAAAATTACCTTTCATAAATGAATTAATAACGTAAATTTTAAGACTTTCAAAAATCAAAATTGCAGAATACAATTTAAAAACCTTTATAAAACCCAATTTTAAAACAAAGTGATGTTATATATAATATTCCTTGTTGTGATTGTCAAGGTTGTTACAATGGTCAAACTTCCCAAATGTTAAAGAATAGAATAAATCAACATAAGAGTGACAGTCGAATAGGTAAACCTTCATGTGCTTTGACTCTACATTTTCAAAATACCAGTATTTTAATTATGATAACAATTACAAAAACAGTTATTTTTAGAAATGGTATATCTTAATAGCAGACAAAATTCAATCAATTTTAAAATAGATACAAATTAATTCGACCATATTTATTGTAATATTTTACATAATATCTGGCAGCTTTACCCTTTTGACAAAAATGTGTTTTTTTTTTACTTTTGAATATATCTAAATTAAAATAATTTATTATTTTATATTAATATATTATTATTGGTAAAATGACTACCGTATAAAGAATGAAATTTTAGAAAATTGAAGAGAAACGGTTGACTAAAACAAGAAGAGGTTTCCTCACACAAATTGAACTATATTATTATATTCAAATTGTAAGTATTATTGATATATTTTCGTATTTATTGTTTCATATTCTATTATAATATTGTCGATTACCTCCTAAAGCAGTCATAAGTTAAATAACAAAATATTAAGGTCATAAAAAGGTAGTTTTATTAGATATAAGATAATAGTTTTATATTATACGCTAAAAACTAAATATAGGAATCGTTTTCTTTCGAAAACAAACTGTTTTTGTGGTTTAAATGTAGATTCACGTATAGAGAAAATTGAATGAAAATCAAATGAAATCATCACAAATCATTTTTTTGTTTTCTTACATGTGCACTGATTGCAAACAATTTTTTTTTCTCATCAGATGATTTCATTATTGTTTAGGCTATTTCGCGACCTATCTCTAATTACCTTTATTGCTCGGACTCCAGCTTGACAAATGATGCCCCGTCTAACGTTAAACTTCTTTATTCTAGATTTGTACAACCGGGACCAAGTTACTTAAAATATTTATTTAGAAATGTGTGTAATTATTAATTTTTTTTTCCAATAATTTTATTTTCAGTGAATTAGCAATGTAGCATGCATTTTTTTTTTAATTATTTGATTTATTAATGGTGCAAAATGTATTTATAAGCTAAACAAGAAAACAGAAAAATTTCATACGAATCTCAATAATGTCATGTCTTTCAACTTCTAGACCGGGACAGTTACGTTTGGCGCCAACAGAGACAAAATATACAATTGACCATTTCACTTTTTGAGTGAAAAATAAATCTATATGAGTTTGACACGACTCGCGATGTAGTAGTATTTTTATACAAAAGAGCGTTGACAAAGTAATGTACCCCAAGGAAATGCTGTCTTATTCCCGCTTGCTAGAGAAGAGAAAGGCAACGCAAATATAATATAATTTTTGCGGGATGTATTGAACATAAGAAATAAAATGCACAGATTCTGAAAATTACTTTTACATTTAACCCTTAGAAGTAAACTACGAAGGTCAAATTCTGTGAATGTAAATCTCTGCGATAGCCGAAAAGGCTGCGATATCTTTGTCGGATACCATAAAGGGTATTATCTTTCGCGGATTATGATGGTAGTGTATTTTCAAGAATAGGAAAACAAAATGATAAAAAAAAAAACATTTTTACAATCAACTGGTGCTTATAAAATCGACGTATGTTAGATTTTTTTTTCTAAAAATCACTTCGCAATGAAGTTGTGAATATTGTGCATTACTTTATCCATAGCCTTTGTATCCGCAAAATGTTAATGTATTCGTGGCTTACCTTGGAACTAATTCTACTTCGTCTTGATTGGTCTCAGCCGACCCTGTCAATAGATATAACAAAGTTTCAGATATATTTTGTTTTAAAAGCGTTAGAGCCAAATCGGGACAGTTGGCGCACATTATAGACAACATCCTCAGAACGGTAATGAAAGTCCCGGTGCTGATCACAGGCGGAGTAACCACTAATAACTGCTGTAGATTCGTTAATAATTCAGTGCTGGCAATCTCTTGTAATCTCGACGGTTCCATCTGGAAGCTTTCGACTAGTCTGTAGAATGCCAAACAGACACTCTCGACACTCTTCTTATCTTGCTGTGTCAGTCGATTGGCGAGCAACGGTAGCGATTCGGAAACGTATTGAAATTCATCCGAAGCTAAGTTCAAACAGCAATTTGCTGTTACCGATAAGGCATTTCGTTGGGCGTTGATCGAAAAGAAGTCCAAATACATAAGGCAAGCCGATACACCTCGCTAAAAAGTTTTAAAATGCACGGTTAAGTATCCTTAAGTTGGTTAGTGTCAGAGTGTAGAAAACTTACAGCTTCTAAAATATTCTTCGAATGCCGCCTGGAAAGCATATCTAACGCCGTTAAAGATTGTTCCGCGACATCCATACATTGGATCACTTGCAATTTTTCCAGAAATACAGGGACAGCTTCGACGACAACACTAGAAGAACGTGGTAAAGCTTCCATCATGTAAGTTAAAGCTCTGCAGGCGTGGTTCATCTATAAAGTAATAAGTGTATTTAGGGGGTGCCAGGAAACCTTTTTCGTGCCAAGATAGATAACAAAACATCTTTGCAATCTCTCTGAAGGAAAATGAAACATTTGCATTTTTATTGAATATTATAAATGTGTCGTTTAAAAAAAAAATGGATGAATAATATAATAATATATAATAATAAGTTATTAAACATTTCGAGCCATATATGTAAATGAAATGGTATAATATCGATCAGGAATTGTTGTAGAGGTAAGTTCTTTAAACAGATTAATTTTTATAAACAACTCGAAAAACAAAACTGACTTACCCTCCTGTGTATTGTTTACAGAAATCTACTACAGCGAAAATTATTTTAATTTGGCTATCGTTATATAGATGGCGAAGCAAGCAGTTTATTTTTGTAGGATTAGCATTTGTTCGTTTTGAAGTTAACGTCATGCTGCAAAACACATGCACAAGCGTTAGTTTGTGACAGTTTCGATCAAATTAAACACAAAAACATGAACTGCGCTCGTACACGAATTTTGCTGCGTGATACTGCTACCAAAACAATCAAACTTATTGAATATTCTCTATTAGGAGATATGAGCATTAATATCTATTGGGATAGGTATTTGTGATGCTTTACTTCATATCATTATTGTTAAAAATTTTATATTACGAAAGTTTTTTTTTTTACTGAAACCCACGCTCTAAACTTTAGTATTAGTAACAAAATAAATGCCAAATTGTATATTACAAATAAAAACACGCTATTCTCATTGTTTATATTCCTTTTTTATAGTTATTCAACCATTGGTAGTATGTACCTTTCATAAATCATCACTGAATTGATGAAACTTATTACATAATTTATAAATAATAAGAAAAGTACAGGGCCAAGGATCGTCTTCTGCGGAACCCCCATTTTAACAGGTAAGTGAATGGAGTGAACTGATTTAATATTATTAAAGTATAATGATTAAATAATTCATTTAGATACAATTGATTTAGTTGAAGTTAAATTTACTTGTCGATTTGGTCTTAAATGGATCAAACTTTACAGTATAATTAAAGACATTCTACTGAACTGAAAAAATATTAAACTTGAACTTAAAGTTTTTAACGCAATTGAAAAAAAAAAAAAATTAAATGCAAAATTTGGTAATTTACGTAAACAGTTTTTTTGGCTTAAATGACATGTTGAAATTACAGTTGTATGAAGTTAAAAAGATGATTGTTTGGACCAGATATTCGTGGTGCTGAGCATAATCGTGTGAGAATTCGATTATTAATGATCATTCGACAATAAATGAATATTGATTCAAATATATTGTGTATAACAACATAAAAAAAAACTCTCTTACATATAAATTAGAAGTTAATATAGTAGAAAACAAAATGTGACAATCAAAAAAAAATCCTCCGCTATACTGAATGAATAATCATTCATAGGAAATCATTAGATTATGCCCACTAGGGATGGTTATAATCGAATGACGAAAAAGGCATAATTCGATTATGACGTTTGAATTATAAATAATTATTCCCTTATGTCCATCACTAATGCTCACCACTATTATAAAACTATATAATAAGGGTATTACAGTACATAATATAATGTTAAACTAAACGAACAATTCCCTTTCAGCACTGAAAAAACGGATCTTAGTGATGGAAAACGTATGAGAGAAGCAATCCACAAATTGATAGAAACTAAAGAAAAACATTAGGTATTTTTGTAAATATAGATCGCGATTGTGATTATGATTCTCAGATTATTAGTTACGTCACAGCGATTAATCTATGATTTGTATTCGTTTTTCAACGAGTCGATTTGTTTACTTCTGTGCGCAGTGATCGAAATTTGTGGATATCCAGCAGTTTCCCGTGAGGAAGCAAGTCATAGTTTGTTTGTGGATGCTAGGGAATCAGCAATGTTTTAGGTCGGTTTCGGATCGTTTTATTCAGGAAATAAGTACCGTGTATGTGCTAATTGCAAATGTGAAACAATTTGTAAAATGAACCAGCACTTAAGAAATGATTGCAAAGTTGATGTTTTTAAAAGTATGCTATTTTAATTCTAATGGCTATTTTATAGACATAAAGAAATACAAATATAAAGAAATCTTTCTTGTTTCCCATTGTTCCACCATCCGCAGCTTGGACAATTTTTATTTCCAACAGAAACACACCAAAAGTAATGCATTTAAATTACTACTACAAGTGTTTAGAGTTCTAAAAATTCAGAATCATATAAATACTTTGTATTTTTAATATATATCCTCAAATTGTCAGTCACATTGCTGTATATAAACAAACCATTGTAATCGTTCCGTAGGCACGATTATTACGATTTATAATCGCTTGAATTGTGATTTGATTTTTGAAATGTGATTACTTTCAAACGCGATTCAAATTCATACATTTCCACGATGTGATTTATAATCGCACGCGTAATCACAATCGCGGTTTATATTTACAAAAATATCTATTAATACTTGAGAAATTCTTTTAAGTCACAGACAATCACGGAAATACAATAGTGCATGAATACATCCGTTGATTGAATGGTCGAGCCCTCTTTATTTAAGTAGTGCAATTAGAGCATTTTTATCCCGCATATCACGAGTTCCGTATAATCCAAACACCACATTAATAAACTGTTTAAATAGAAGCAAAAAAAAAAACTTACCATATCAAAATTATGTTCAATTCTAAGCAACGAAATTAAAGCCGGAACAACTTGTTTTATCGGAAAACCGGTTAAAGTATCTTCATTTCCCATCACAAGCATCTGACACATTTCAATAACTGCCTGTAGCTGCTGTCCTTCATCACCGGCAGCCTGAAGACCCTGAAGTAGTTGTTGTGCTTTAGTCGCAGCTAAAACGAAATTATAATTAGGTAACATAATGAAAATAATAAACAAAATAAAAAAGACAAACTTACAGCTATTCGCGCCCATACTGCGATGTAATAGGTGTTGCATTCGTGGACCCAAAGCTCCAAATAAGTGCGGTGGAAGTCCCCTTGCTTCCAGCAAAGCTTGGAGGCGTCCCACTTCACTGTCATCACTTTCGGAGTCCGCACCAGGACCGGATGGACCCCCACTACTGCCCGTCGCTTGCGTCGCCTCTTGAGGAGATGGTGGTTCCTCCGATGCTAAAGTTAAAAGAAACATATTTATGCGTCCGTCGATTGCATTTTATATGAGGAATTTATGACGAATCAATGGATTTATCAAATCTTCTGAGCGCATATACTACAGTATTACTACGCGATAAGGCGATGTTAAAGTACAATGAGAGCGATTTGCTGTTGATGTTAATACACTAAAGATGAATAAAAATATATACGTGAAAATATGAACTGGAGTTCGGCCAAGCATTGCAGTACGTCTAGAAACTCCATTATTTAGAGCAATTCCTGTAAGGGACGAATGAAAATGACAGTGACTGATGAACTTGTCAAAATCATGTGTGATTTTGATATCTTTTAAGGTGGCTTGGAAATATATTCGTTAGTTACAATAAAAGGAATAGATTCAAAATAATGTTCATATATGTATATTCTAGGATGATAACATGGGAGAACACAAAGAACTTCATGTGTAAAGACTCGTGACTTGTGGGTAATTAATTTTATCAGTCAAGATATTTGAGCGTAATGCTAATTACGCTACCTAAGACAATAGGTGCAGATATTTTTATCAATAATGAATTGTAATGTATAATACAGTATTTCTATATATGATTGCAGAGTATCCAGTTTTGTTTTTGTATGGTATTGCATCTACTTTATTTCGTTGATATGAATCACTAATTAAATTATAACATTAATTGTATTATATTAATTAATTCAAAAACTTTAGAAACTTTAGCAGGTACACAATGAATGAAAAGTTGGTGCACTTAAGATTACTGTAAAGATTGTTCAAACTGTTCTCTTTGCTTTTGTAAACTAAGTTGAAATCGTCGTGGAAAGTAATGACGCACATGATTAAAAACAAAAACCCATAGTTGTTGGCAGGCATTTAAAATTCTCAGTGTGAACTTTTCTGGCAAACAATTTCATTCAAATATCACCAAACAAAAATAAATTTATAAGAGTTAGATTTATAAAACCATGACCATAAAAAGACAAATACAAATGTGTGAGAATTATGGAAACCTGCAGAAAGAGTTGGTTCTAATGTAAGAGAAGCCCCGGAAAAGAAATGAGGGCGCTAGGATTGAAAATAGGAGAAATCTAAACCACTTCTAAGAAAACTTGGAATTAAGTTAATCGTATAACAGCTATTGGGAAAATTGAATACACAAAGGATTATCATATGCAAATGATGTACATAAAAACAACTAATAATTATTCCTTATTGAAATATTGTTGTTCACATGTTATTCAATTTTGCAATAATTAAGAAGCTTTAATTTAATTTTACATTCAGGTTTCTCCTGCATTCACCTAGAATCACATGCTAAGGTATGTAATCCCATTAAATTGGCATCCTCTATTTTCTTGAAGATTTGCAAGTATGGCCATTACAAATTAGTATATTTATTTCATTGTACTAGTTTTTTTTTTTGGAGAGAATCCCGAAAAACGACTTTTAAAACACGGAAAATAATAATGGATCTATAAGAGCGGGCTTTAAAAGGCGTGAATCAATAGATGACGCTATTGTTTAGATTTATAAACAACACAACTTAATGGAATATATCTAAATCTACACGAACGATTGTAGAAAAGTTGTTCTAGGTAACAAAGGTTTTGGGATTTTAATTTTTATTTAATAAAACGTACAAACCGAGAGCAAGTGTAGAAAATAATACCTTTTGTAATAACAATAGAGCATTAAATTATTTTTGGAGATCAGTGGGCATCTGTAACTGGTGTGTTCAGCTATAACCTACCACAGATAGTGGCGAATTGGGATAGCTATATTACAGTTTCCTTTGTTGTTGAATCTTTGAAATGAGTGTAGAAGCAAAGGTTGTTTGCACTGTTGCCAGATTCTTTACTTATTCGGTTTGGTCGACTAGATAATGTATGTATCGTACATGGAATTGGATGTGAGTCGTCAATGGTAACGTAATTGCGGAGTATAAAAAATACAATATGCAGAAAGGTCTGCAAAAGCATTTGTTATTTCAAGAGGGAAACATAGAGTTTGTTCATTGGGAGCAAAAATGCGAGTAGATTTTTTGATTAATAACGCTCCAAAGTTTGTTAAGATTTGATTGAATACTGTTGTCTAGTGATGTGCTTAACGAGTGATTTTTGCACTCGATTATATGAAACGAATGATCGATCGTTCATTAGCTTACCGAGAACTCGGAAATCTATATAATACTTGAGCGAGCGATGAATAGAAGTGTAAACAATTTTTTGGTGGTAGATCGACTGTATACCATTTCGGCCGCATGTTTCACAAAACATTTCGATTATTTATCGCGCAAAAAGTCTATCTATTCATTCACTCGCTCTACTGTACAATGTATACACATGTATTATATAGACGCATAGTGTCTATTAGTTTTCGGAATCTTCGGTTTGCCGAGTTCCCAGTTCTCGGTAAGTTAATGAATAACCGATTCTTCATTTGATATAATCGAGTGCAAGAATCGCTCGTTAAGCACATTAGTACTGTTGTGAATATCAGTCATATAACATTTAAAATCACTTTTGATCCGCAACCGTGCAAACTTTAGATAATCGCTTTGTAGTGATTACTGGGGGCCAAATAAGTACCCGTTTGTGTACTTAGCTTTTATGAGAAGATAATTACAAATAAAATTATATCGGTAGCAAAAAGGACAGTTAAATTTACAAAAAAAAAAAAAAAAATTAAATAAAACTTATTCAAAGTTTTTTTTTTATGTATTTATACATTATTTGTTAAGCAATATCATTTTTACTTTATATTTTATTTCTATACACTTTATAGTTCCAAACTGAATTGCTTTATTTAAAAAGTGTAATTTCCTGTTTTACTTTTTGGCCAGACTCTTTCTCGAACCTCTCCTTCTAATGTTGGCCGCACATTCTGAACATGCGAAAATAATCTGGCAACCGCGCAAAAAATAAATATTATTTAAAACATTTTCTCCTTCTAGCGACTTCTGTGTTTCTGTCACTGACACCTATTGCAAGATTTACAAATTTAAAGCGACATCTTTTGGAATAATATTGCATAGGAACGACTAATAAATTAATTACAAACGATTGTAATGATTTCATTGGAATTTTCTTTTTCTCACTAACACTGTTTAAAGCCCCCTATTAATTGAAGTAAGGTTTTCTACCTGCCAATCCGTTATTCGGCATATCCGGTTGATCTGCAGCCATTGCGGCGGCGGCGTTGGTAGCGGGAGTGGAGAGCGGGACAGGGGCGGCAGCCCCCACCTTGTGTTGGCGGGTCGTGCGGCTGGAGCCTCTGCCACTGCCACTCGCACCACTTGAACTTGCACAGGAACCCGTTGTTGAGTTGTGCCCTAGAAGTGATGTAAAGAGAAAATAAGAGTTAGGCTGCGCATCTGTAACCTCAGACCTCAAAATACACCAATATGCTTTTATTTAGTTAATTTTGTTGGTATTGTATGTATCACTAAAATTATTTGAGTTGTTAAAAAAATAATGTGACATTCCCTCTTATGTTGTATCATTTACGTTATTAATAACGTGTATGTTATAAAATAACATGCATGTTATTTACACTACGTTGTATGGAATAAAATAACGCCCTTGCAGTTATACGAATAACAGGAACGTTATGAACAAAAGTGAGGTTAAAGTTTACTGAAATGTCAATGGAAACGAGTTGATTTTTATAAATTAATAATGATTTCATGAATTTACTGGCTTTTGGTTTATTAGAACAATTTTTAGCTGTTAATAACACTAACTGCGAAATAGACAGTCAAAAGCTACATGACATAAGAAGGTTATTTGTGTTTTTGTAGGAATAATTCTGTAATTGAAATAGACCTGACTTGCAAAATCATTTGAGCTTCTTTTTAACATTTTTAACAAAATTATTTACAGGTAGACTGCCTTAGGATACGGTGCTCACATAACAAATAAACCATTCACAAAGACAAACAGTAATTGCGCTGCACAAAGAATATCTGTTCAAACATGAAAATATTAAGTTTTCAAAGTATATTAGTTGAAATTTAACTATTTTTACACACACGATGATTACCAGAAGTGTGTGGAACAAAATTTTTACGTGGCCGTAGAACAATCTGTTGTAAGTCGAATAATTTCGGACGTAAATAATGGTCTAGTAAATATAATCCACTCGCAAGTCAAATCACTGAAGGCCGCTTTACAGTTTCAAATTTTTGTATCGCGTGCAATAAAATTGCGCGCAATGAAATATTAGAACATGTTCTATTCCGTGCAATACCAATAAGATTGCACACAGCTGATCGAAATCCATTGAATGCGCATGCGCTATTTGTATTGCACGCAATTTTACTGCATGCAATACAAAAAATTGCGAACTGTAAAGCGGCCTTAAGAATTCAAGAAGAAAGCGTTATTATTACACAAAGATATGGAACTTCACGTAAAAGTATTTGAAACATCTTTCATAAATGTATATATATTTATTATCTCTATTACTCGTTTTTAATAAACACACGCAAGCAAGTTTTTTGTTATTCAATTTTGACTATGTAGGAATACCAGCTTTTAAAAGAGGAGTGACATATATGATAGCCTTGTATATACCCCAAGATGTAAAGTATTTAATACTTTCACTGATATACACATTTGTTGTTTCCTGTTCCTTGCTACCACTTTTCCACTGTTCCAATCCAAGCCTCTCTCCTCTAAGCACTAACCCATCACGTTGTTCCACTTTTACATGATTCCCTCTTATCGTCCTCCTCTGCGGCTATTTTTCCCTCTGGTCTTTCAGTCGAATTAAGTATTCAAACCACTTTATTAATTGTTTCTCTATATTGCTTTGGATCGGTTTTACATCTGTTCTTACTACCTCGTTTCGAAATCTGTCTCTCCTTGTGTTGCCTCGAAAGGTGATAATACGGAAAAAAACTTCACTTATTAATTTTAACCGGGTTTTACTTCACAGCACCGATCACACATTCAACATAACCTAACACACATCTTCTATGTAATTGTTCGGGTTTTGCGTTAAAAGTAATGTTAATTCATCATACTGAATTGGCGGGAATTAGACGTTCTTGCAATTAATTTATTAATAACATCATTCACAGCATTTCATTACAACAAATATTTCAGGTTTCTTTAGTTTTCACATTTTTTATATTTTATTTATTCGCCTTCCTTGGGTAATTGAAGTTTGATTCTGCAGAAGGCGCTCGTTTGCGATATTATTTTTAATTTGATTTCTTTTTTTGGTATTTTTGCCGTGAAGTGCTCAATATTTATAAGTAATAAAGCGGTATTTCATTTTTCGTTTAATATTTTGTTTTTTATGTTCGATTTTCAAGTGAATTTATATAATGTATTTTCTTCAAAATGTCATTGTCAACAACACAACACCACTACCACACTAACCGCTACGCTTGCGCCGCAATTATTCTTTCTAATTGGCAGAATCACGCATAAAGCTGCCTCCATTCTTAGAGGTTTTCCGCCTCTATACTTTTTTCCTCTAATAAGGTTTTAATTTTAACACATCGGATAACGTACAGTGGTACAACATATGGAAATTGATTGGAATAGAATGTTTCTTTTAAAATAAAAAAGTTATTTACCTTTAATGACAGTGAAAATTAAAAGTAGGCTCTTATACACTTATACACCCTATATAATTGTTGAGATCATTTTATTCTATTATCAAGCCTAATGTTTTAGACAAAAAAATAAATACAATTCAAAATATTTAGTTTCTATATGCAAAACAGACAGCATGCATCTTAAATTTTGGTTTACATTTTGAAGAATAGCCAATTATCTCAGAAAAGGATTACTGAAACCTACATACACGCATACAACAGTATCATTTTGAATGCGGCTTTCCATATATACCATTAGAATACTAGTAACATGTTGTCAAAACATATTGATCATTTTTAAGGGTTTCGTGCAACACGTGACCCCTCGTTCATAAAGTCAACCAACTTAAAGTTTTTTGCAAAAACAAATATTGTGCGCCCCTTGCCATGTAAGGAGTTGTCATTATATTTTGACAATTGGTGACACAACACGTAGATCCACACTTGTGTGCAATATTTAAGACTGTATCTACATTGCCGTCCGTGTGGTAGCATTTAATTATTTGCATCTTTTCTTCATCGGTGTAAATTAACATTGGAGTGGAAAGAATTTATAATAAAGAATAAAAAATGAAATAACAAAAAAATAAATGAAGAGGTAAGAGAAAATAACTGATAGCAGCGGAGTCCCACATACATCAATGCATGCCAGATTAGTACTGCCGCTTATAGTTTGTTTGAAAAGACTGCGTGCAGGAGTGAAGGCCCGTGGGCGTGGTTCCCGATTCTCACTGCAATATGTTTGGCAAGTACGGTGAGTTTTTATGCATAGGTTTAGTCCCTACTTATAAATGTTCGCGAGCCGAATGGCATACACTGTAAAAGATTAAGGTAAATTTACAATATTTGTGATGTAAATAACTTTAACATCACAAATATGTGTACTTCTACATTAAAATGGAAATTTACAATACAAATTAAGTATTTTTTCACGTTTTACTTAAAATTTACTCTAGAAACTGCACGTTTTTTTGTTGTAGGTAGTGTAAAGTTACAATAACTATTTTCAGTGTACGTGATTCCCAATAAACCACATATTCTATATTTTTTTCGCCGACTTGTGTAACCAAAATTAGTCTATTGTGAGGTTGGAAGATACATATGAACAAATCTAGATTCTTAATAGTAACATAGAAAAATTATTTTTTTATGAAGAACAGGTTGTTCAGTCACTGCAGGTTGTTTATAGTTTATTGCAACAACATTCATTTATCATTAGTTAGTAAGTCAATTAACTTTGTTAAAGAATCTGCAATTAAACAGATCTATAAGACGATTGAACCATATTAGCAAGATGAAGAATATATATACATCTATATTAGCGAAAATTTAATTAACCTTTTAGTCTACAGGCATAACAATTAATGAGTTAATAACATAATAATCAATACACTAATTATGACATTTTCGGGACCAAATGATTTAGGATAATCTCCTATTTAAGTCGTTAATGTTGTTGCTAAATTTCTGAAGAATGTACAAAAATAGTTTGCGGTTTATTTAATAAATTTAATACTAAAATTTATTAAATAGTAAAGTTTAACTGCATGTTTGCTGCGATACTAAAATAAGTATATTTTTAATATGTATCATAGCGTTAACGTAAATTATTTTCTTTATAACTGTTGGTTAACAAAAGGTATTTGTCATGATGAATGCGAAAATTGCATTCAATAGCAAACATGTTGATAATTGACAATCGTTGAAACATAACCGGTAACTTGAAACAACTGATATTCTCTTTTAGTTTGCTTTTATGTATATACATATAAAAAAAACATATTTTTTTAAATCTTTACGATTAAAACCAGTACATAAAACAACGATAGATTTTGTAATCATATTCGATAATTTAATAATAAAGTGGGTTTCATATCTGCTTATCAGTTCCTGTTAATATAACACTATAATCTTTATGCATAAATAAGAGGCAAGACGCACAGAAAAGTATATTTAAATTAAATTTACTTACTTGGAAATAATTTATGAAATTCACTCACAAAATTGTAAACCATTTTCGACAAGATATTACACACAACTATTGCGTGTATAATAATAATCCCTTCTTTTACTCAACAATCTTTACCGAAAGGAACCGAATAAATGCGACTACCTGTTCGGATTCTCCACGATGAGATTTAAGGGTAATTCATATAATGTTTATAGAGATAAGCTCCTGCTTTCTATTTAATTTAATTATTTATAGGTAAATGAAACTATATAAGTTATTTATGATTCGGAGAAATGTAAGTTTGACAGATTATCAGCACAGACAATTGGTTCTTAAACTATGTTTGGTAAACTTCACAGCAGTAATAAATGTATTCATAATAATACTAATAATTCTGAAAATTTTGTTTGTTTGTTTATCACAAACTGGAAAATGTTTAATATTTATTAAAGTTTATACTAAATAATACCTAATACAGTATAGAACACAATATCATATTATCAATAGTTTGGTTTACGCATGCAATACTTAAAAAATAAGTTAATTGTTTATTGATCAAATGACCACATCAATGTGTCTACTTGTATCCGCATTCTAGGAATGTCTATTCTTATACAGCAATAAAAATAATTACTACATATCTCTTTTGTTAATTATTATTTCAGTTATATCAAATATGCAATACAGTGAAACCTCTTTATAATGGGAAATTATCTGTTCAACAAGGAGCATTAATAAAAAAGCAGGAAATAAACTAAACAAAATGTAAATAGGTATATATGTATATATGCAATTATTAATTAAAAAAAATTATAATAAGCAGATTAGAAATTATATAAATTTAAAAATGTAGAACAAACAAACAAAAAAAAGAGGAACTTCAAATAAATGTATAAAAACAGCAGCATTTGTATTTATCACTGGATGTAAACAAAAACGACTTCAATTTTCTTTTTAATTCAGACGATTTACATATAGGAGGAAATGCGTAAAGTAATAAAAAAAGGAATAACTTTTAGATTAGTTAAGACAAGTTGTTTTTTTTTTACGTCATTAAAGAATATTAAATGTGATCTTCATATGTCTTGCTCGCGCAAAAAAAAAATCTGTATACATTGGTTATCTGTTTTCCGACTAAGACATTTACGAATATTACGTAAGAAAAGGAAGTGTGTCAGAGGGGTTTCACTGTACATCTATATTAACAATGTTAAAGTGGTGTAAACTTTTACAAGTAATCGGTTTGGAGAGGTATACATATGTCTTGGTGGCCCAAAAAAGTGTCCGTATACATTGGTTTTCTGTTTTCGGACTGAGACATTTACGAATATTACGTAAGAAAAGGAAGTGTGTCAGAGAGGTGTTCATTAGGAGAAGCTTCACTGTACATCTATATTAACGATGTTAAAGTGGCGTAGTAAGTTTTTAGAGGTACTACAGTGTAATTGTCCTCTATTTTCTTGTTTTTATAGCAAAATAAAAATAATAAACAAATTTAGTCTTTCGATTCCATTTTACGATGTAATTACATTGTACAAATTAAACGAAATTTAATACAAACAAACCCGTAATTACACCTGCAGTAAAATATACCGGAGTTTACAGTTTGAGTCTGTATATAAATTACAACAAACATTTCATGTTAGTAAATCCTGTATATTGGGAACATGCTGTGTTATGTGCATTTCAATGTTTTGCAAGGCGTTTCTAATGCTTTGATTGAGTACTGTACACCCACTAAGCCGTACATCATTGCAATTCTCCAAAAAGTGTCTATCCGAAAATGTGAAAAGATACAGGGGTGATCCATTAAAAAACAAACTACCGGTGACGTCATATCTCGAAACACGTGAATCAAAGTATGTCACAGATTAGAATAAAAATACTACAAATTTTTTTCTTAAAGTTATTTTTTAATAGAACCCATAATTTAACCAGAAATCAGCTGTTCTCACACATTCGCCTGACCCTGTATATATCTATATATAATATATATAACTAATTTCAAGAAGAAATAAGATTATAAACCAGTTATTTATGTTTATATTTTGTGTTTGTTTGTTTTATTATAGATTATGTTTATAGATATATAGTAATGTTTAGAAAGATATGAAACATGTTTATTTATATCTGCTGTAAAAACGTGTTCTTATATCAAAATTTATCTAATTAATTTTAACAGTAGAAAATTAGCGGTGAAAATTATATCTGTACGAAGTAGTAATACAGACATAATTCATTCGATATTGCAATTACCATATAATGAGTAAACCATATTTGCGACAGATAGTCTATCTAAGCTTTGATACAATGAGTAACAATGTATGTTATAAATATTTACATAAATACGTATTAGGTATCTATCCTTAATAGCTCTTAATGAATCGGCTTGACACGAAAAATAATTGCTGATAAGATTTCTGGAAGTCGGTAGATTTTACCTGGTGTGATTATATAAATAAACAGTAACTGATTCTATACTAAAGTAATTATTAATGTTGATTTAGGGCAAATTATAAAATCATGTTTTCTTTGTGTCTAGAATCTACCCATTTCTATTTCCATGTAGTTTGCAGATAGTTATTATTTTTGTAAGAAGCAACTTTTCACGGACGAAATAATAATGTGCTTATCTAAAAATAAGGAATGAAATAAATCCATGTTTTCTTAAAACCTGCAGATTACACATCTAAAACTGTAAGTGAAATATAGTTATGTAATTACATACCTAGCTGGAATTTCCTAGTTTTTGTGAATAACGGAACCATATCCAAATAAAATATCATTGAGGTTATATAGCAACTCTTACCGAGATACGTAACACATTAGAGCCTGATAAATCATTAACTAACCTCCTATCTTATCAGGAAATGTAATGCATACATCCAAAATACAATTAAGCAAACTTTTATCGTGAAAAAGTTCGATGATCAGCGATTAAAATTTATCAAAATCTGAACATGCATTTTCAGAATGAGATAGTAGATTTCATTCTTTCGGTATCTCAATTAAAAGAAATGCTTAAGACTATTTTTGAATAATTCTCGTCAAGTGAACTTTATGTATGAATGAAGGCATTTTTATTTGATATGATCGATTTTAATATCTTCAAAATATACAAATAAAGATTAACTGAACAAATATGTAATATTATAATGTTCAAAATAATTAATTGTTCATCAAAACTAAAAACAGTACATATTATTCAGGTTTCCTGTATCTAATAACCAACCAACATCAAATAGAGGTTTATAATTACGAAGTTTCTTTAAATACAAATATTGCCATATTAATATATGTTATACACATATGCCTATAGGATCATTCCAGAGACACGATAAATGTTTTATATACAGTAGTTGGTTGATTTCTGTGCGTTTTTACATTATATTTTTTATAGCTGTTTGTTTCTCCTTTATAGTTAAGCTACTATTTTGAAACGTTAAAATGCTTGTAAAATCAACGATTCAGGGTTTGTAATTACAATAAAAATTTAATATTCACAAAAGATGAAAAGTTAAGATAAATCAACCTTAAAGAAGGTTAATCTAAAGTCAGAAATAAATTTAAGATAAAACAAAATTCATTTACAACGAGGAATTAAAAATTTAAATTTTAATCATGCATTTCGCAGTAGATAGAATAATTTCATGTTATATTAATAGTTATATCATTGGACGATGATGAAAGAAAAACAAGTTTACTAATTTTTTTTTCTTGCTACAGTAGATATATATTGGCAACAATATTAGCTGTTATCCCTGCGCCTGATATAAAACTGTTACAATTCATTATCGCAAACTGATCTTATAATCAATTTGCACACATATAGCTTTATGTAATAATATGAATTTATGAATACACTTCTTAAAAGTTTACTCGTGTTGTACGGGATAAAGTGGCTAACAGTAGCAACTTATCTCATAACTGAAGACTGCAGTTTCAAACATACTGATTTTAAATTTTAAAACGATGACTACGAACCAAACCTTTTTAACTTTCAACACCAAACCACAGAGTATCTCACATTCAGAAATGATTTAGTGTTGAAGAATATATCTAAATAGGTATTCAATCTTTGCTGGAGGATAATTTTGTCTTAGAGTCGAAACTAAAGAAGGAACAATAAAACTGGTGCTATTGCCACGATGACAAATATTACGCGTCTGTCGAATCATTCAAATTTATGTTGAATTGAATGTTACACCAGATTCCGGTAAGTAGCGACATCTGCATGACATTTGAGAACAAAGAACTACCTTCCTGACACGTCAAAATAATAGTAATTGTAGGCACAGCTGATGAAACCTATTTTTATATCGAGATTAAATAGTACAAAACCACATAACCAAGTAATTATGTGACTTAAATAACCAATGCGACGAAGTAAAATATAACTTTGACAAGCCTTATAGTTCGGTTTTTGACGAAATAACAGATTAATTAAACTTTTTGAGAAATATTAACTTCAGTTTATTCTACTGTCACAATCTTGCCAACCGAAGGGTAAGCATTTTTTTTTCCAAAAAGATCCGGTAAGTGGCGCTAGCGGTGAATGGAGATCAGTGTAGAAGTCAAGTAAAGTTGCTGATATTTTTGATCAGAAGTATCCTGAATTGCCAATTTTCCCAAGGAACCCTGTCCAAAATTCATTCACAGTTTAGAAGATTGACATGTCTGCCCCATAAAAAGAAAAGCCCATTTTGTAGAAGACGATGTGAATTTTTTGTGTTGCAGACATCCAATCAATCAACGCAATTAGCTCGAGAAAATAACGTTAGTCGTCCAACTGTTTTAAAATGTTTCCATCAGCAAAAACTTCATTCCTATAAGATGATTTTGTTGAGTTTTGCGAAGAATTAATGAATAAACTGAGAAATGAAGGACACAAATGAGGTAACCCTTAACTCCATCCTTTCTTTCGGATGAATCAACTTCGTGTCGAACGGAGAAATAATTGTCAGAACTGTAGGCACTGGTATCAGAGAATCCTTATTGAATGCGTGAGCCGGATACGCAATTGCTACGTCCGGATATCCAATCGATTTGCTTTTTTAGCTCTGAAGTGTTCTTTTATTTCCATCAGAGCAAACTCTTGCAGTGTCCTTATATTAGCTCTGAGATGCTTTAGAGTAGATTCATCTGCGCGCGATTATAATCGAGAGCTGCAGATTTATAATGGTGGGGGAAGGTAACCCAACATGAGCTAACCTTGATTTGCTACCTTTCTTTAGTTTTGTAAGTTGTCATTTGGTGATTTCTTTTAAAAAACGGTGAAAAAATTAATTTTATTATTATTTTCGTATTTATACACCAGAAACACAATATACAGGGTATATCAGTAGCGCCACTGTAGGTTCCCGCGCCCTCTTTTGTTCTGTTTATTCCTGTATAACTCTTTGTCTCTGAAATCACGTGGTCAAGAAAGTCCCTGCATTGCTCGCTTTTGAGAATGGAAATTCGACCGTAGCAAATATCCCCAAAAGGCGAACGTTTGGTCAAGTATCATCGGTAGCCATATAATTGCTGCAATTTTTATTGACGGGAATTTGACAGCGGTAAAATATTTGGATCTCATTAGAAATGACGTTGTTCCCATTCTGACAAATTTATATCCCAATGTGATAGATCCGACCTTACCAAGTGAAAATGTTTGGTTTCAGCGAGATGAAGCTACATCCCATTTTGCTGTATTTGTAAGAAATCATACCTTTCCAAATAAATGGATAGGTCGGAGAGATGCAATTGAGTGACCAAGTATATTACCAGATCTTCCACCTTTGGATTCTTTTTTTATGGGGGAATCTCAAAATTAAAGTGTATGTAACAAAGACAGACAACATTGATGATCTCAAATAAAAAATAGAAACAGAAATAATTAATATTTCAGCTCAAGTTTTAGAAAAAAGTTAGAGAAGATTTTTACTGTAGATTAGGTTATTGCCAACAAGTAAATGGAAAACATTTTGAACATTTAATACGTTAAACTGTAACAGCAATTTTAATATTTTTTTTCTTCATAACCTCATAGCCTTAATGCCTATAATTAATGTAATCAACCCTTAAGTCCTGTTATAAGCCGTTGAAATCAGTTCATTAAGGAGATTTCAAAAATAAAAAAAAAAAATAATACAGAGTGTTCGATTTAAAAAAGATAATCTACTTTGTAATGCACTTATCACTCTGTATATTTCAAATTTCATTATAGAAGGTGTATCTTTAAAATTAAAAATTGACGTGTTCAAGCATTTTTCATAAAACTCTAGGCAACATGAAACAGTATATTTCAAACCAAGGGAAGAAAGTGCTTTATTGCAGGTCGCGGGCAAATATTATAAACCGAGGCGAAGGCGAGGTTTGTAATTGCCCAAGGCCAACAACTTTCCTTCTCAGGGAGAAAAAATACAACTTTTCTCCCTCAAATAAGGGAGGACAGTAGACACTTTCCTCTGCTGGGAAAAAAAATATATTTTATTCCATAAGTGGTTACCCCACTGCATAAATGGTGAAACATTCTCTCTGGTGTGTTCAAGGTGAACAACCCATATTACTATATTTGAGTTTTTAAATGATCTAAAAATAATAATTAATGTATAATCAAAAATGAGTAATGAATAGTGAATTGCGATTTGTGAGTTTCGGACGGCTTTGTGAACTTACACTGCGTTATGTAAAGTGATTGTGCGTGACAGGGGCGCATATTGGTTTTTGAAGTGGCGGTGCTAATGTCGCCAGCGCGCCCGTTCAAAGGTTAAGAAAATTTGAAAATTGAAAGATTTACAAGTTGACAAGTCGAAAATATTTTAAGTAATGGCATTGGTTATATTATTTAAACAATACGGTTACTTTTACGAATATTGGAAAAGATATTACGTGCCATCAAAGAAACTACAGCCTCATTCATCCTTGTAATACTAATTCAACCGAAAAGCAAGAATATAAGAGGAAGCCAAAATAGCGTATTTCACATTCTCTCAAGTAGTGCGTTCAAATTGAACGCCTAGCTTTCTAGTTAAAATTAATAAATTCTCGCAACATACCTCTGCTGTTTCTGGTGCTGCGCCGTAACACCGCACCACTTCTGGAAAGACGAGAAGGCTCGGGGTCTTCTCGCTTTGTATGTTGGCTGCTGCTGGCCCCCAGCGCTACAACTTCACGATTTCGATGTTCTGCACTCCTCCTCAGCGGCAGGAAGTTGAGCGGGTAATCGGCTACCGTACCTTGACTCCTAAGCGTGTACTTGTGCAAGACGCGCGGCACCGTCAAATTCGCGGAGGGACACGCCTCAGCTTGGGAACTGTCGTTCAGTACCTGGCTCGCGGTGAAACTCACCGAGGTGGCGTTATTCTTGTGCTTGTACCGTTCCGAAGATTTCTTCCGGCCAACCTTGTGATTCTGCCTGTCCAATTCCTTGTCTGTCCGGCTCGCCTCGTCGCTAGACTCGATGCTGTGGTTTAATTTGCTCGAGTTCGCGCTCTTATTCAAGCTGCTTCTAGTGTTGTGTTGATTCTTCTTCAAGAATTTCCACTTATTCTTCGTTGTGGTCGCGGTCTTCGAACTACCGGCCTTGGCTTCGGTTTCGTTTACGGGAGCGGATGGTTCTTGAACAGTCTTGTTATTGGCGGTCACTTTATTATTCTTCTGATGGTGGTGATCACTACTGTTATATATTTCTCGCCTGTCTCTCTTGCTTCTCTGGGATAAATCCTCGGTGCTCGAGAATTCTGTTTCGTTGATTCTTGCAGCGTTTGATCGGGACGATCTTCTAGGCTTCGGGACCGGCGTCAAATGGTTCCACTTGTCCTTCGGCACTTGAGACGAGTTCGCTACGTCTCCTTGGGATCTTGTCTTCAAGGTGGTCGTACCTTCCTCAGCTGCAGGGCGACTGTTGTTGGCCAGCACGACTTTGTTATTTAACGTTTTATTCTAGGAATAACAAAAAAGGATATTGAATATAAATTTTACGGATTTATAACAGAAAAGACAGCAATTAAATTGGTTAAGCGTTCTTCACTTAATTAGATTTTCATTATCAGCTTTCTTATCAATCAATAGAGTGTTTTATATCCAATAATACAGTAGAAAATGTCTTCGTGATGATTAGGTTTTGACGCGCTTAAAAAGAGATTTAAAGGCAATTAATTTTAAGTTAACCCAGATTTTTTAATGTATAATTACTTCTTGTTTAAGAGAGTATAATTACAGCTGGTATGAACTATGCAGATGAATTCACAATTTTTATGCAGTAACTTAAATAATTGGAAACCTACATAAAAGGCAACTATGCGCTAACAACTCTTTAGGGGCCGCCATTTTATAGTACACTATAATTTTTTTTTCGTAAATTTACATACAAAAAAAATAAACAAAATAACTACTGCAACAATTGCTAAAAGATGATAAAAATTTAATAATAATAATAGCGTATAAAATATTTTGAATATGCATGTGCTGATGTAACCTTTGGAGGTAGTAAATGTTGATATTGACTGCTATTTATCGCTTGCTCCTCAGGGAATTTAGAAATATTTTTAGAAAATAATTATGAACTTTTAGATAGGGTTTGCGGTACAGGAAAATTAATTATAGTATGTAGTGATTTTGATATTAATTTTAAGGAAAACAGTACTATCGCTCGAAATGTATTAAACCTCTTTTCTTGTTTTAGTATGGTGCCTTACGTCTCTGATGATACCCGAATAACAAAAAATACAAGTACAATGACTGATGTGATTGTGACGAAATCTTTCATACATTTTATAATACATTTCTATATTATTTTGCTATCATTTTTTTCATTAAAAAAGTATGTAATAAAATTAACAAATAAAAATAATTGATATAGCAATGATTCAAAAAAAATTATCCAAACATACATGCAAATTATATGGACTATGGCCGATCACTATAAAGCTTTAGTTAAAAATACAAAAATGTCGTTCCATGAAAAGCTTATATTTAATTCTAATAACAGGTCAAAGACATCCTGGAGCATTATCAATAAAATTTCAAAGCTTTCTAATATACTACCGTGTCAATCGCTCACGATGACACGGGCAATGTTGTTTGAGACCCTAATAAAATTGTAGAAATGTATAAATGCAGTTTTTTCTCCATAGACAAACCAATGCCGTAACTATGTTCTACTAGTAGTTCTGCCTCAAGCAGCTTGTTTTTTGACGCCGACTAATGAATGCGAGATTATAGATATAATTAGATCTGTAGCAGTAAAATATTCAGCAGGTATAGACGAGGTGCCATGTTATATATTACGTCATGTATCTGCTGATATCGTAAAATCATTGGTCTACATAATTAATCGTTGCTTTTCCGAAGGAGTTTTCCCTAAAGCTTTAAAAATTAGTAAAACTATTCTAATTTACAAAAAAGGTAATAAATCGTTTGCAACTAATTATCGAACAATTTCACTACCTTCTGTATTGTGAAAAATAATTGAGAAAGTAGTCAACGCAATCAACCACCTATTTAAAGACAACTAAATATCTGATTCTCAATTTGGTTTTATTTTAGGAAAATCAACATCCTCTGCCATCCACAATGCCCTAGATAAAGTTTACAATGAGGTGGATAGTAAACATATTGTAACTGGAATATTCTTCGATCTATCCAAGGCGTTTGATGTAATTGATCATTCGGTGTTGTTACATAAATTACAATTCATTGGTATTCGTGGGATTGCTTATAATTTATTTCAATCGTATTTGTCGGAAAGGAAGGCTAGAGTATCAATAAAATTTGAAGACAACATAGTGCAAGCTTCTGAGTCGTCTAATGTCAATATAACATGCGGAGTACCACAAGGCTCCGTTCTAGGATCCACGTTGTTTTTGATTTACGTAAACGATTTGGTTGCTCACTTGTCATCCTGTACATTGTCATAATACGCCGGTGATACAGCTGTATCATATCCCACTCTACTCGCGACGGCATATCTGTGTTAGTTGATTTAGTTGCCTCTGAAATGTTTAACTGGTATAGGGATAACGCTCTTATCTTGAATGGTGAAAAAACTAGCTTTATGAGATTCAGAACTGTACTTGATAAAACTGAATCGATGGCTTTGCACATCGATGGGAAAGTGAAACCGGAATGTAGTGAAGTAGGATTTTTAGGAATAACGGTGGATTCTAATCTACGGTTTGAGTCACACTGTCATGAGTTGGAAGGTAGGATATATATGCTATACGTTCCTTAAAAAGTCAAGTGGGCATACAATGCTTAAAATTATTTTATTGTGCATATGTGAAGACGCGCCTGAGGAATGGAATTGTTTTTCGGGGCAACTCACCTAATGCAAGGCGATTGTTTCTTTTGTAAAAGAAAATTATTAGATCTATGCTTGGGGCATCATTTTCTGAATCATGTCGTCCTTTATTTAAAGAATTAAATATTTTAACATTAACAGCACCATACATTTATGAAATTATATTTTTTTTTACAAAATAAATGAATTAACGTTTACCAAAAAAAAAATGGTGATATCTACAATAAAATGGAAACACGTCAGGCGCATAATCTTAATATACCCCAACATAGAGCAAAGTTGTTTGAGGCGAGTCCGAGATACTACTGTACAATAAGTTACCAGTAAATTTAAAAACCCCATCAATTTTAAGTAATCATTTTACACCACTTTGGGCGAGTACTTAAATATGTAATTTTATATGTCATCTATCAGTTTTATATTATGCACTGTTTTAATTCTAAATTTTCTTTTCATAATTGAAGACACCAGTGGATGAAGGTGTTATGTTACAAAATCAAACTTTTTCAGAAATTAAGTCTTTTTATGCAATTTTATCAATCAAAAGTAGTGTAACATAACCCCTTCATACATTCACAAGACTCGAGTGTTCTTAGAATTCTGGAATTTTCGATGGTGCTGTGTGAAAGATGGGTACAAAAGATCTTGATTCATGCAAAAAAGACAGTTTTTAAAATGCGACATAACACCTTCATCCACTCGTATCTTCAATTAAACAATGTATGTAACTTTTTGATAATGTATATGTTTCTAGGAACCACAGCAATAAACTCTTATTATTATTTTACCCAACGATACACAATTACATAGCAACAAATTAAAATAACTACAACACGGCTTAGACTATACTCTTACAACTAATACGATAAACAATAATTAGCAATGCAAAGATTGCAAGTTAAAAAACTTGCAATCTTTGCATATTTGCCGTACTGCCGGCCTTTCAAGATCTAATATCGACATAGTTTCGGTAAGAAGCCCACGAACCTTGTCCTCTAATAGCTTATTTGGTAAAGCGCCCGCCCGGCAAGCGGGAGGATTTAGGTTCGAATCCTGCGTGAGGAGAAAAATTTTTCCTGGAAAAAATTTACTCCTAATTGTTACAGTTAAAACCAGAAATACATTAATTAGTAATTAACAATTCTGCAAAAAATGAAAATACAAAGTACCAGCAAATTTAAACAATATGAACATTATTAAGGAAGTATTAAGTTTGCAATACTGATCACACGATTAATAGGTGAGTTTTTGTAAATATTGGCTGTAGCTGTGAGAAGAGCAAAAACGGGCAACTGAACAGAGAACATGAAAATTAAAACATGACAAAAAATGATGCGAGTCCTCCAAGCCATGAACCACTTTGTGCACAAATCGCGCGCTATAGACTTCACGACGCTCAGCAAGATTGTATATTGTGTCTGAAGATTTAGGTAATCAATACCCCGAAAAGGATACACACCATCAACTTTAAACGATAGAAACTTTAAGAACTTTGTACTCTCTCAATAGCTAATTCATGGCAAAGATAGTAGGATAGTAAAGGCATACTCAAGAGAACTAAATATCAATAAAAGCGAAATACAGTGCTTTAAGTGTAGAGCAATTGGTGGAATAGAGTGACAATCGCATGGAAATGCCAAGAGATGTGAGGAGAAAAAGAGAGACACGTATCAAATAATATACCAAAATCTTTGACTTCCTCAATAGTGATATTTTTAATCGCATAAGATGAAGGCAAAAGACCACGTCTTTGTGAGTAAGAAACCACACAGCACTTGCTGACATTAATCTTAAGCGAATTAGTAGAATACCAATCGACAAAATTATCCAAGTCATGCTGCAATGAGTTAGTATATTCTCCAGTATTAATAACTCTATAAATGTTAATATCGTCTGTGTAAGCTAGAATTGAGTAACGGAGAGTATTAAGAAGATCTTTAATACAGACAACAAAAAGTAGGGGCTTCAGGTTGGATCCTTGAGAAATTCCCGAGCGAGAAGCAAGCTCATATGACCTAAAGTCATTGAAGTAAACGCAATTGGTCGTATGAGTTAAATGCGATGATATCAAGCGACTGAAAGCAGGAGTCACAAAATTACGCCATGACAATTTAAAATTTTATTTGAACATTAAAATTGATTTGACCATTTGTATTACTACTGTGATTTGAATATTATCGCTATAATCTCACAAATTTCTTTTAGCGTCCACATAAGCTACCAGTGTGAAATAATGCAAAACCATGAAATAAATTATGCTTATTGATGGATTCTACTTGAAATGGATGATTGTTTATGTAGTAAATAAAATCCATTCTGGTTTATTAGTAATATCTTCTAAAACAGCTCCATATTTCGGCACATCTTGGCCATCTTCAGGCTTTCACACGGATGTTTTAAAAGCAAGTAACGAATTTATGAGTTTGTAATTGCACAAAATGCACATCTTATGTACTGAAAAAGTGCTTTCCTTGTCTGACAATGTAAATAAACAGTAATACTATACAGCCATGTATGGCGGCTTTAACACATTTAAATTCGCATACCATTATGTGTACAATCAATTTGAGATTTTGAATGTAACACTGTTTCCTACATTGCTTCTACTCACATCAATAAGTATATTAATAATATAGTAACCTATTATGATATCAGCAGTACTTATTTGGACAAAAATATATATTATACAAGCCAACTTGCCCAGACGTCTATGCCAACTTAACGGTTCTGTGTTAGTAGTTTGTTTTTTGATTTTTTGCTAATGTTTATACATGTACTAAATAATTCTTTAGATCTAAGATTAGTTAATACATAACTAAAAAGGCTATACTTCCTTGTGCACCCAAACTTTCAACAAAGTCATGACAAAAGCGTCTGGTCTCCTATTTTTCACTAATTTAGAGCATCTAGAGTACAAGTCATACGTTCCATTGGAATTTTTAGAGTAGCAGTTTATGTTTCACTGGTACTGATACTGATAGTAATCAGAGAGTACTCAGAGCAATTTCCTCCGCTCCTACTAGAGGAACACGGGTTAAATTTAGAGCAATATGCATGGAAACAGAGGACAGAGGATGTTTAGTTTATATTTACACATTTCACAAAGATATTCGCAACAAGAACAAACGGCAAACAGATTTTGTTTGATTTGAAAAATATACTTAAATTGTGTACTCAAATAGCCAAATTTAAATTTCCCGCCACAATTTTTAGTGAATTCAACGTGAAGGCATTAAAATAACTATTAATGTAGTACAAAATGGTGGGGAATTCTATTTATCAATGTTAACTAACAAAAGTTACTATGGATAATAGCGAGAAATTTAAATTTGGCTATTAGGGTAGTTACAGAAAAACTAAATAAATACTTGCTGTCGTATTTTATGCATTTTAAGTACTAGAGATTTGTTCAACAAGTGAAATAAAGTGAAACTGAACAACGATAAACTGAGAATTTTTATTTTATGTGGTAAAAAGGACGCGAAAGTTTTACTTTAAAAAGATAATGCATTTTACAACCTCTCCAGCTTCTTTCATTTATATAAAAGTGTGAATAGATAATCGATATTGACAAGTCTTCCATAACCTCAGAAAAAATAATGGAAAAAAGTAAGTTGACCAACTGGTAGCAGTTTAGTTCAGACTTTGTTTTTGGTAAAACGAATAATTAACATAACTATGTTGCTGATACAAACTAAAGGTCTCACTTAAAAGTGGTAAAAAGAATGTATTTAGTTGACAGCGGTTTAACTTGATCTGTGTTATAGATTAATTAAAAATGGCGACTATCAAGAAGTATAAATATTTTTGGTATGTGGCTGCAAGAGCGCTAATTATTAAAATAGGTTAGAATTTGTGCATTGCGCAAGCAATGCTTGATTGGACGAAACAGATCTATCATATCTTTGTCTAACACCCAGTATAATCAGTACATATTTTTTTAAGTACGATTGAGTTCATGAGAGTAAATAATTATTTATAAATAGTTGCGGAAAAATCCTTATCAAAAGCCTCAATTAAATAATACAATTCCAGAAAGTATAACCTGTATTATATGTAACCTTTAGATATTTACTGCAATTGTTTCAAGTCTTTTACGTCATATAAGTATGCCAGTATTGGATATGTATTATCGTCAATGATAGAGGTTGTAAAAAATATCGCAACAGTAAAATTACCACATCTACGTATACAACAGTATATATAAACAGTAAAGCATTTTTTTACTGCCTAATATTGAAATAATGCGAATTTTAATTGAAACATGTTACGAATGATCACTTTATAAATAAATACTTACTTTGCTCGTTTAAACATCTGGTAAACTGCATAAGTAAATTTCGTTTTGTAATTATTAAGAAAATCTAATTGGGAAATACCGCTGTGATGCTGAAATTTTTGCCCATGATAATTACGTAAGGAATTATGTGGTAAAATACAATGTTATGGAATATCTTTCACGTGTTTTCTTTGCAACTCTTGAAGAACCAAGATATTTTAGCGCCATACTACATATGGTATAGAAATGTAAAAATGAATATTGTTCCGTTAAAGGGTAAACAGGTTTTGCTAAGTAACATTTGTATTGCACCTTGTGAGGCTTAGAAAATAATTTATATCATAGAAGCTTTATTAAAAGCAGAGGAAGTGCGCTTTATTTAAAATTCAAAAAAGTGTACTCACTCTTTAAATATTTATAGTTCCGTTATGCCAATTTTATTTTTTACGATAATTGGTTAGAAAATTTCAAATTTTTGGCGAAATGGCATGGTATTTTCTTATAATAATCACAAGATTTCGGCACCATTCAGTAATAGATGAATAACGTGTTAGCAGAAATAAGAACCGCATTGAGAAATACACAGTTATTCTCAAATTACTTGTCTAGGCACAAGGTCATTGTTTTCGGTACTAAATAAGCATTGTTTTTGATTTTCTTTCTCAACGTAAGTTTACACACTACAGACTAAAAATACTTTTTTTAAAAAGTTTGTGCGATGCATACGCGCTAAGTAATTGTTTAAATAAAGCGCTTAGATGCCTATTTAGCGGCCATGTAATCAATTGTGTTTCAATTTGAATATATTCTTGAGATTATTTGAATATTACCAGTGCTCAATGTTGTTTAGTGCCCATTAGAAAATATGGATATACAAAATGGTGAATGTGTCATTCAATATGGAACAGAAATAGTTAACGTTGAGCAATGTGTTTCAAAATAGGTATATTCAAATTATATTGTATGTAGAAATTCCTAAACTCTGAAATCTATAAATAATTCAACTGGAATTGCAAAATAATATATAATCGAATGTTAATAAAATGAAATTCTTCTTATAGCGCCAGCCCATATCTCAACAGCATGAATGGTTTGACTGGTTACTACCAACTAACAGTTAAAAGTATTGCAGATATATATGCGTGTATGTTCTTTGAATCATAGCCAATTTAAAGGATTCCTAAATAAACAAATTTGAATTATTGTACAGTTTCCAGAACAATTCCAAATTAGCCTCTCTCTTGGAAGTACATGGATAACTCCTGAAGTATCACATTGAACAAATATAAAAAAAATGAAAAATATTATGAGACAATGTTGAGAATTTCATAACAAAAATAAATTAGAAGTAGTAAAGATTGAATCAATGCCAAATTTAAAAAGTTCATCATCGTGGAGTTGCCATTAAAAGGCTTGCAATTTAAATGAAGGATGTCATTAGCTGCTATTACGTATTTTCAATAAAATCTTGAAGAAGTTCTAAACATATTAAACAAAATAAATTAAAATCATTCTAAATAGTTTTATAGTTTTCTATTGAAACTGCAGTCCATTTTTAGTCATATTTTTTTGCTGTTCATTGCACCTATTGATTGATACATAAAAAGCTATCTGTAATGGCTGATTACTATTTTCATACATTTAAATATAAAAATAAAAAAATATAAAATATAAATGCCATAGTAGGTATATTTTTCTATAGTTTCTACCATGTAGAAAACTTGATCAATAACTTTTCATTATAATCATGCAGTTACCTCATCAATCCTAACCTAAATGTATGGAGGTTTATTTCATAAACTAGTTGAAACATGTGCATAAGAGATTAAAACAATTCTACTCCATTACAACTTCTAAAATATTTAGATATATACTTACAACCTTTAATTTAATTAGTCATAATTATGAAGAAAATTAAGTAGATGATAGTATGAAATATGGATATTTACCTTAGGATATCTATTATTTCTGCTATGTCTATTGGGACTCGGACTCAGATCTTCTTCAGAATTAGTCCTTAGGCGCTTGGCCTCTGTACGTGTCTGCGTTGGCAGCACACGCTTGCGGCGGCTTGTGCTGGCAGCAGCGTAGAGGTTAGCTGGATCTGCCATAGACGATAGGTTCAAATTTCTTCCACTTATCGACACTCATTCCCTTTTATCTTCAGTTGGCAGATAAAGGATCTTTGGCTGTACACATTATTTTGACATTTTTAACTTGACAATTCAATGCTTCCACAAAGTGATACTAATGTAAGTTAAATTTTAAAGCAATCACAATTGTAGGGCTATTCGAGTCCAAAAATGAAATTAATTAGAATGACTCACTTTGAGTAAACAAAACACAATTAATGAAGAACTATTATTTATGAAGTAGTTTGATCTAATTTAGATTCACTCAAAATTATATTTTCGTCTTTATGTATAACAACTGATTTAATTCTATTTATTGAAATATTAATTACACGAATTACACAAACAGGGGACAAAGGAGCAGAACTCCATTACATGGTCTGAAATATACGACATTGGATATCAAAATACAATAAAACCATCAAGGTTCGTATTGTCACAGATGTTTCATGTGTGGCACGAAATATATCTAAATCGACTACATAAAAAATGTGAACATACCAAAATGGCCCAACATACTTTTGGCTTTTCTAGCAGTCTCTAAACACACACAAATTAGCGATCCGTCCTCAAAATAAGACCTTCGAAGGTAAAATATAGAGTCACTGTCAAGTATGCAACACGGCCGTTTGCTACAACTACGAAACCCTTTTTACACAGACTAAAATATTGAAAAAAAAAAGATTTTTTCATCGATCTCGAAAAACACTGATGGTATATCAACGTCTAATATCTCTCGATTATAAGTGTATCAGAAATAACGTGTTATACATTGTGAAAACGCGTAAGATCATATGATGAGAGAATCAAAAACAAAAGTACTCTTGCTGTAGAATATTGTTGGATATATTTTACAAGTGCAAAGTGCCATCTATGTAAAAGCATATTAATATGAACTGGAACCATAAAGATAACTGTAATTGATGTTAATTTTACATTACACGTGTTGCAATATTTTACTATACCAGTTTATCAATAATGATGCATAAATCTATAATATATTTATGTTTATATGTTACAATACAGTGATAAATGTCATGTGAACATGTAAAAATCTGTAAAGTGACATCTGTGTACCAAAAGTTTAGTTCGGTTATTCGAGATAAGGGAGATAAGTTTTATTTTAATAATATAAAGATAAATATGTAAGATTTGTAAGAGCAACGTGTACAAAACACATCGCAATGAATACGCAAACAACCTTTAATACATAACAGAAAAGTTTTATAGATGGTAATTATAAAATATAAAAACTAATATCCGTTAATTATTTTCTGTACGCCATAAGTTTTCCACGCTATTCTTTAAGTTCAGATATTTGTTTCGATTACTCTTAAAGATCTTCTTTTGGAAAATTTGAAGGCTTTGATCAATTATTTTTGCTTTCTAGTGGTTGCGGTAGCCATTGTGGTAGCGTCTTTAGTGTTTATTTTATTACAGTATCGTAAAATGTCAAAAATAATGTTATAGAAATGTTTAAAGTAATAAAATATGTACATTACAGAGGCGTTTTTAAAGTGTTTTTTTTAACTGTTTTTCGAAACCTATTTATTGTCGAAGTGGTAATATGAACACTTTGCAAGTTGCAAATTTTTATTTTTCTACTTTTATTGCTATTGTGTAATTTTCAGTGTTTTTATGTAAACCTCAAAATATTCATATTGGATCTACCAGACAATATTTAAACTGCCCATAATGACGGGCAGTTTAGTGATTTAAATACGAAAGCTTGAAATTATTTAGTTTTAATAGATATTTTAATATTTTTTATGCTATGAGAAATACTTCTGGAAAAATTGAAGTCATATTTTTTCTCTCTATTTCTTTTCTTTTTATTTTCGCAAATGTAAATTGCCATCGAACAAATAGAGGTTCTCCTAATTTTATTTTTAAGCGTAGAGAAAATTTTCTGGACCTCCTTTAATTCAAATGCATAACTATATAGTGCATATTATGAATACTATATAGGGATTATTTTACATCAAAAATATTATAAAGTTATCAATCGTAGAATATAGAAAGAAAACCATTTTTGGTTAAATTAATTACGTCTATAAATAATACAATACATGCATGTAGCTTTAATATTAATAACTTATTATGGTAGATAATTTGACTTGTATGCATTTTTCCCAGATTAACAAACTCTCAAAATTCTGTTATCTTATTTCTTTGCCATTAATCCAATTTTATATTTGTGTTGTGAAAACTCCAACAAATATCTTTTGCATTTCATATTCCGACCGATGTTCACTTAAGTCTGGACGAACTTTTATACATCTCGAATCATGATGTTTTGGTTTCAAATTTTAGAGAATTTACTGTATGAAGAACACCATTCTCATTTTTTTTCAGGAATTTGTGTTTACTTACAGTGATTTTTAGTTTTAAATCTGGATGATCTGTAGTAAATATATGTGGTTATATACCAGCTGCATATAGATTCAAATACAATATAAATAAATAGATCCCAAAAGTCAACACATGGTCAACACCTTTAAATTTGGAGAATTTGGTGTACATATGGTTGCATAAATAAAATTTAGGAACTTTGTTTCTGCTGGCTCCATCTGTGTGTCGGTTGCAGAATATTCCGTAATGACTTATTAAGATGATAACAAGGGGATCTATAATTCAGCAGATATTTTTTCATGTGTTATATAAGCTTAAAAAGATTCCAAATTATGCGGAAGAAATTTTCCGGGAAGTACGTTCAAACACAAAAATAATTAATACGCTGGTTTATGATACTAAGTGAGCCTCTTAGGAAAATTGTTATTTTCATCATTGAAAATACTGGACATTATCGCCAATATTTTCCCAATGAGAACTTAGATTAGGTCGATCGATGAGGCTGGTCCAGCTAGGAGCTTAAATTCTGCTGAAGCGCTGTTATCCCAGGTTTCAGTCAGTTCAGTTCGCGAGCGGTGACCGGATCAGAAACTTCTACTTCGCTATGTTCTGCGTAACGGTAAACACGTACGAGCGTAGATTTTACGTATTTGAGAAATCGCAAACGTTCTTCGGAAATGGGAACTGTGAAATAATTTGACTTTCTCTTACGAACTTTTTGAAACCGTCACGTGTTTTTGTGTTTACTTTTTATTTTCCCTTTTTAAAATCGGGTAACTAATTTTAGTGATACCAAAAAGTTTTTGAAGGTATAGGAATGATAATAGTATATTCATTTTTTAATAAGTTTTGTTTACTTAATTATTATTTTATAGCATGCGACTGTATTAGTGTATCAATTTTGTGTGTAAATAAAGATTATTATTTCTAGTTTTTTTTATTTTTATTTCAACTTTCCGCAAATTCTTTTTTTTTTTATTTTAGAGATAAAATATTCTGCAAACAAGAAACTGAATGATCTCAAGTATATTTTAGGAAAATGTTAAAAATATTTATTGTTTGGAAACAACTTTTTACCAGAAGTATGTTGTTTATACAAAGTTACTTATTTAGCATGCTTTCCGTGTTTATATTTTATTTCTTCTATCATTGGATTTATGTCTTATATAATTAAAGATTAATTCTTGTCAATGCCTGGATGCTTGTGTTTTTAGCTGTTCTTAATAGGTATGCGATATTACCCTATTATCACATGTATTAAAATTCTTCGCGAGTTAAAGTCGTAAGTGGTAGTGTTAACGTGTAGTTTATGCATGAATTGATTATACATGTAACTGTATTTGACACAAAATGCGGTTTTCACGTGCATATAGAAAACGTTTTTAGATAGCCATGCTAAATATTATAGCAATACTTAAATCTCATAGTGAAATTTACAGTTTACTTCTCGCAATTCTCTTGAAATATACTGGTAAGAAATCACATGGTTTATTGTAATTAGAAATGAATATATTAGTATTACGATCTGTAATTGTACGTGAAGAAGCCTCGATTACCAGCATTGAATATTGCTAAAACTTTTAACAGAAATTGGTAACAAGAAAAAACAAGAATATTAGTATCGTTACATAGATATACATCTGCTTGATGTGACAGGCAGTATGTTAACGTGTCTGAATAGTGGTAATAAGTTCGTTTTTTTTTTAGTTCGGCACACGATTTGTCACCCACCAAGTTGATAGATTTTCTTTTCGGATAAAAATAGTGCGCGTCTTTTTTTTTACTTTGGTCTTACTTCTTGATGAGACAGTACCATTAATCTTGCTTAAGTTCTCTATCGTTTTGTTTGAAACGTTTTCTCTGCCACTAAAGTTATACGATACATTACCGTCTACAGTAAGAAAAATGAACTTAAACCTATTGGTCTACACATTTTAAAAGTTAGCGGAATTATTTTTTATTCCACATTTTTGTGCGAATACTAAAAGAAGTCTAGGTGGAGAAGCTGTGTGCTGGCATCGAAGCAATTACACAATTAGATAAAGGTACAGACATTTGTGCGAAACCGCGCTAACAATTTGAATAAAGGTGTTTTTTTTTCATGAAGGAATTAGTAGTTTGGAATGGGTTCCAAAGCTTTTCTCTATTATTTTACTTCGAGCAACTTTAGCATTGTGTAGATTGTTGGTTTTATCATTAAAAAGGGTATATTTTTGAGTTGTATATATGCTACGGTGTAATGAATACTGCAAATAACGAGATTGTAACTGTAATTATAATATATTAGTGAGTGACTGAATAACTGGCATACCAGTAAATGAATCATAAAACAAAAAAGGCTTTATGCTAGCATATCCTGCAAAGAATGGAACCTGTATAAAACATTTTTGCCAGAAGAATAAAAGCCATGTTTGACAGGTCATTCAACTTCTTGGGTGATTTGAAAATATCACGATAAATCATTTAAATTTCCAATAAACACAGATCTATATATATATATATATATATATATAAGTGATTTGTCATCAACTTTTTCGAGAAGTCCGTTTTCAGTATACAGGGTGAAATTATTAAATGGGAACATTTACATCAAAAAGAAATGTTCTGACTACATACAAAAGTTCATATTTATTACAGATCGGATTTTTTTTTTATCTTAGATAGTTGCACTGCCACGGTTTTCTCATCGTATATTGTTGAGATGTGGTACCGTTTGTCTGGTCTACCCGTCTACATAATTTTGTTCCAAAGTTCAGAAGGACTTATTCCAGGTCGCAAGTTTTACAGCAATGAAAGTGTTCAATATCTATTTTTAAACTTAAATATAATCAAATTTGTAATTCTGAAAAACTTCCTGATGTGAGACACGATTTTAAGATATGAGTGGACATGTATTGGAATTAAAAATGAGATTTCTCCACGCAACCGTCAGTACAAGCACTATAAAGAATATCATATGGATATTATGTATACAAGAAAAGCAGTTTTGGTTACATAACCTACACGCGTTCCCTCCCTCACATCACATTCACAATACGAAACATTAACCCTCCCAATTCTATATAAACATGATTTAAAATTACGGTGATCTGTTATTAATTTTACCGCCTGATACGACAAATTAACGTTACCGATAAATTGCTTAGTCCACCTCCTATTTAAGGCAATATCTCATCTACCTTGCCAATCATTATCAAGTTCATTTCTATACGCTTTTTTAACTATGTTAGTCGAAATTAACCCAAAATTTCCCTAGATACCACCTCTTTCGCTAATTAATCCCTTCTCATTACCGATTGTACCTACGCTGCTCTAGTCAAAAAAAATTTCACACCGCCCTCACGTAACATATTCCAAGTAATTATCTGATAACAAAATAATGGAATTTTTAAAATTCCCTAACGCCTCTAATACAGATGAGCTATTAGTTATAATTTGCACGGTCCGTATAAATTCCCACTGGCGACTAATATAACGTACTGCCTGATTTACTGCAACTAATTCTGCCTGAAAATTATTGCAATGATCCTCTAATTCCCTTGGATACAGGCATCGTACATTACATTGAGACACACCTATACATGGGTAGTGTGTATGTGATTTAGGGTGTTATTGTTTGCATATTTGTACCGTAACACATTTGTTGAATAAACGTTATTTAACATATTTCTTTATTTTAACACCCAAAGCTCTGTTGAGAATTCCATTGTCTTATATAGTGCAGGATGCATTTTTCGACATCAGTGCCATCCCACTATCTGTAACCTACATATTTCCCTATAGATATCGTTAATTTTGATTGAATATTTTGACAAAAATTTCAAAAAGAAATCATGGAAAGTTTAAGATAACTCCAATATACCAAAGGAAGCAACTTCTCGCAAGAAATCGAATGTCTTATGCTCATCCCTAAGAACTTAACAACCTTAGAAACGTTTCGCAAATATTTGCTTTCAAAATTTTGAAACTAGACGCTATAGGGCGTTACTGTAAAAATTACGGGAAGTGTCTTTCTAAGATAAATCTCTAACTGTTTTCGAGATATTTGAGCTTAAAGTATTGAAATTTAAGTCGACGCTTGTGGCATTCCTTTTGACATAAATCTTAGTTCAGCTTATTCCGCTTATTGTGACTCAATTAAATGAGCGTTCCATTTGTTTGGATTCAGTTTGGTGACGTCATAGTAAGTGAGATTTTACACCTGTCACTTTTTGTTTTGTGAGTCTATCAAAACGCTTGTGCAGACAAATTCAGTTTGACTCATTCAACTGGTAGGGGCATATAAGTTTGAAAAACGGTGAAATCATTTGTAGAAACTTAAGGTTAATTGTGGCATGCAAGTAAAAAAATAATACAAAAATACACATTTGTATCATTTCAAAAAATTTAAGTTGTTACTATTCCTTATTAAAAAAAAATACCCATTACGTAAGGGTTGTTTTAAACAAATAAATAGTTAAAAAATAGACATATATTCTTGCTTTATATAACAATTATATAAATTTATCGGAGTTAATCGGATGGGACACCCCAGGTAATAAGTGCATATGAGATTAGGAGAGTAGAATTATTAGGTAGAAGATTGTATAATAAGTTGCCAATTGAAATAAAAACCTCCACCTCTTGCTTTCAACATACTCTCAAGAGATTTTTAATTCAAAAGACTTTTTATAGCGTGAAGGAATTTTTATCTTGATTGTTTTCCATTTCACTTTTCTTTTCACCCTTTAATTTTAGTTTTGTTTCTTTAATTTTAATTTAGTTTTTTTTTGATGTATTTGGTGGTGCCCAATTGTTAATTTTGTTCTATTAGTTTAATTTTCATTAGTCTAGTTACTTATTTATTTAATATTTCTTTTTTCTTTTTATGACTGATTTCATAATCATTTTTGATTTTATAAATCAATAGAAATTATTTACTTACTTACTTACTTACTTACTAATGAATAAAAGTGACCAAAGTAGTAAGTTTTCAGAGTATCAATACTAAGATGTTTTCTCATTCTGGAAAGAGTAAAACAAATGCTGTTTAGTTTTTTACGTAAAGTATCGATATGTGGTTTTGAGCTAAACCGTGAGTCAATAGTTGCTCTCAAAAATTTCAGATTGTCAACTTCTTTAATACTGGCACTATTAATTTTGATGTAATGGGAGACATCTTTTATACGGTTTGTACTACCAAAATTTACAACGGCAATTTTATTGGTGTTCAAATACAATTTATTAGTTCGAAAATACGAGTTTATATTCTTCAATGTAGTATTAGTAACTTTTACAACATCATTTTTGTTTTTACTTGTTATAAGCAAAGACGTGTCATCAGCAAACATAACCGTATTATCCATCGGTATATCATTGACACTACATAATATACAACAACGGACCCAAGACACTACCTTGCGCCACACCCCCATTTGACAATAACTTATGTGATTTCACTCCGTTTACTTCTACATAATGTAATCTTTTCTGCGGGTAAGATGAACACCAAATCAATGCAACCCTCCTTACTCCATAACATTCCAATTTAGTTAAAATAATTGCGTGGTCAACTAGATCGAAGGCTTTATTTAAATCCAAAAAGCAACGAACACAAGATTCCCCACCATCTAGGTCTGAATATAGTTGATCTAGGAAATTTAATATGGTCGAAGCTGTCGATTTACATTTTCTAAAACCAAATTGATTACCATTAATTAGTTTTTTCGTCATCCAAATATTTCACAAGCCTAATGGTAACTAATTTTTCTATATTTTTGGAAAAAAAACGCTTAAAATAGATATTGGGCGATAATTGCTAACAACTTCAGCTGAACTGTTTTTTTAACAAATGCTTAATTTTGGCGATTTTCAACTCTTCAATAAAAGAACCATTGGAGAATGAGTTATAAATAATTTCTGACAGGGGCAAAGCTATTTCAGCGATGCATCCCATCAATTAAATTGCTTTTAGGAATCAATAAAAAAAGTATTCAATATCTTTCCAGGCTTTTGAGATGGTGGCGCTCAGTGGTGGCACCTTATTTGGGACAATTTATATACTGTAAGTTGTCGCGTTTTGTAGTAATCTACGAAATCCGAGCTCGTAATAGTTAGGCGTTTGCCAGTTCATTTAATGCCAGAGATTTACATTTATTTCACTTACTTCTGATTCTGATATTCTGGCACGTATATGGGAGCATTTAACCGTTTAATGTCGCAATTTCGGGATACGAGAGGTGTCATGTATAAAATTAATTACAATACAGTGTGTAATATGTAATTTTATTATGATTTAGCAATATATGTCGCGAGTAATAAATAATTTAATAAGCTGGTCGTAACGGCTGCCACTCAATAAAGGATTAATGGAATGGTATTACGTGTTTAAATCACGGATCGTAGATCCGAAAAGACGCTTTTTGCGTTTAGTGTTACCATAAATTGAACGACATCTATATCGGGGATAATGTAAGATTTTACGCCTTAACATGTCGTTAATTTTTATTTGAAAGTTATACGATCCGTTTATAAAAGACGCAGGCAAAGTCATTTACGGTTTATTAAATTTAACAATTGGCAACTTAACTCTAAATTATACGTGCTGTAATATACATTATATACATTTAGTACCGATAAAAATTATACGGCGACAAGTCACTGGCTACATGAATAAAACGTTTGAAATGAATTTAGAAATAAGATTTAATAACATGAAACACTATAAAGAACTTAATATACTTTAATTTCAATATTGAACTGCCGCAAACCATTTCAAAACCATTACAAAATTGTGATATTGCTAACGCTATACACCTTAATAAATTTTACCACAAATTTAGGCACAGTGGCTGGACGATTCGTCCTCAGTAACACTGATGTAGTATCTGAACATCAGTTCAGTATTGCTGCTGAAGATGATATGCATAATGTAGTTCTTACTTTAATACCTAATAGCTGTAATTGAAATAACAGTAAATTATTATTCAATATTAAACTCTAATTACAAAAAAAAGTTATAAAAATATGTATATCCATCACACCTAGAGTTATACAGGGTGTTAGGTAAACATGCGGCAAAAGTTCAAGGGGTTATTCCTTGGCTTATTCTAAGAATATTTTGTCCTACGATGATTTTTCAAAAACTCCTTTGTTTCGAAGATACAGGGCGAACAAAATTTGCGACAACCATATTCGATATTCGTTCAAATCATTAATGTAAATACAAGTATGGTGACCGCCAATGAGTTTATCAAGTACACAAAATTATTTACAATGCGTTGTTATTTTTCCGATCTCAATCACATGAAACGGCTGTTTTATCTAGTAGTGGATTTCATTTGAATACGTCTCATCGGTTGCATTTGTTTAGATTGAGTGACGTTTGGCTGTTTGACGTGTCTTTAATAGTTAGAGAAATCCTCTATCATGATGTATACGAACGCCGGATGACTGACACGCATTTCATGTATTTGTATGGACTTGCTGATGGCAACTCATTAGAAGCTAGACGATTGTACATTGAACGATTTCCTGCCCGTAATGTCCCAGACCGAAAAATCTTCGCAAACATTCATCGACGTCTTCGTGAAAAATGCTCAATGACACGAAGTGGAGGGCCAGGAAGATCAATAGCTGCAAGAACGGTACAATTGGAACAGAATGTGCCGGAGATGATGAGAAATCCTGGTAGTTCTACGCGAAAAATTGCAAATACTTTGAATGTAAGTGATTGGACAGTTTGGAAAATTCTTAAGGACAATTTGTTGTATCCATACCACATTCAACGTTTCCTCCACGTATTGCATTATGTCAATGGATATTGCAAACATTAGTTCGCATCCCTCTATTGCTGACACACTTTATTTATGAAAACTAAATTATTACAAATCATCCCAACACCGTGCTCCACCTAAAAAAGGTACTACACGAGGCTACCTATTCTAAGTACTATATGGGTTCCATAACAATTGAAATGATCCTACTCTAACTAAATAATTTCCTATGATTTTAATAACAAAATACAATACAGTAGCCTCGCGACCATATGAATACTACTTTTGAGAAATGATAAAATATGTGAAATGTGATTAGTTCACATAATCGCGAGTCTACTGTAAATCAGTCAGCTATCAGTTATTATTAAATGCGCCCATGGAACGACTTTCGTTATCTCCCAGCATTCGTCAAGGACACTGATTATGTATAATATCTTATATAAAATCAATGGCCACGGAGTAAGGGAAAACCATGGCAAAAACCTTACTCTGGGAGGATCTAGGAAGAAGTCCCAGACCTTATTACTGATAGCCGCAAATTATTATTATCCTTCTGAGTGCCGTAGAAGCAGCCTCCACGTCTCCTCAAATTCCGACAGCCTTGCCGTTCTCGCGTAGCTGCTCCCTTTTCACACATTCAGAAGTTGAACAGGAAAGATGATGACCTAAAAAACAAACAAAACAACAGCAGTACCTATTCTAATACTTAATAATAACTTAATCCTAGGTATTCTAACCAAGAGTAATTAAATAAAGATTTATATTTTAAATATTTGTAGTTTAACACCAATTCCGACCACTAAAGAGCATAAAATATACATTTATAAGCGTGCTACCATACTAACTATCTAAATATTATGCCGTAGCCTATCTAGTTCTTTAGCAACATTCCTGACACAGATTCTTTTTACCGATGAAGCCAGTTTCTCAAGAAATGCAATAAGGAATTTTTATAATAACCATGTGTGGGAAGATGAAAATCCGCATGAGGTATTTGAAGATCGTTTTCAACATCAGTTCTCGTTGAATGTTTGGGTCGGAATTGTGGGTGACTATCTAAATGGACCAGTATTTCTACCAGGAAGACTTACTGGCGTGGTATACCTTTTGGTGTAACTTTTTGAAAGGAAAGCTGCCTGAGTATTTTGGAGGATGTATCATACCCGACAAGAATTGCAATGTGGTTTATGCACGATAGTGCACCATCACACTTCAGTTTGGTTGCTCGTAATTTTTTAACAGCAACATACGGAGATTGCTGGATTGGTCGAGGTGGGCCACACGCATGGCCTGCTTGATCCCCAGACTTAAACCCCCTAGATTATTTCTTCTGGGGATCTCTGAAGTCAATAGTTTACGCTACTCCGGTGGAGAATTTGGCCGATTTGCAAAATCGGATAATTGCTGGGTGTAACTCAATTAGAAACAACCCTGGTGTGTTTGAAAGAGTTTGACAGTTAATGACGAGAAGATTGCATTGTATCCAGGCTGGAAGAAGCCATTTGGAACATTTATTGTAGATTGAGCAACTTTACATGTACTTTATCCTGTCGATAGTAAAACCATAATCGCTAAAGAAAAAAAACATAATCTAACCAACTGCACACAAAAATGTGAATTGTAAGTCCGAAGCAAAAAAGGCTAATAAAAACTCAACCAAATACTACATCTTTAGTAGAAATATCATTCTAACATAAATATGGCAATAGCGCCACGTAGAAAGTAAGAGAAGCACCTATCGTCAACGGCGCAACGCTGCTAAGGCCGTCCGATGGCGTCAAACCGGCAACAACGCCGGACAGCGTCAAGTTGTCAAGCAGCAAGAACACCAATTTTCTTTGATTTAATTAGTTACTTGTTGTTATTGGACGAGATGTCCATGTAATACAATCGATTTTTAGTTCGAAAGATGGGTTTGTATCTTTTACCCTTGACTTTCCAGTGTTGGACATGTGCCCAACTGTAAAGCATTAAAATTATTGCACATGAGAAACGTTGAATTAAGTGCCCCTTTTGGGGAACGAGGATTGTTAAAATCCTCGTGGCCGAGTGTTATTTATATCGCCGGATATTTTAGACCACGTTGCACACCCTCTTGTGGTCATTCTTTTATAAAACGGGAAGCAGACAGAGCTTCAATGCCAATTACATATTGTTAATAAAAATCTACTCGAGAAGCAGGGGAATTTCTGTTTTTATTTCGTTTGCTACAAATGACGAGAACAGTTTTGGTGGAGGAGCCGCTAAACAACTATTCTAGTAATACTTTAAGCTTTGTTTTTGCTTGAATGTAATTGACGAAGCAACGTGGGGTCAGATTATTTTACAGTAAACGAAGGATTAAAGCAAAATGTAGATCTATCTACCTACGTACTGAAACAACTAAAGGAAGAACTTAGTTGACCTCTATCGAATATTTTTCAATGAATGTGTATTACAGGAAGTCTTTCCTAAACTGTTAAAACGGCTAAACTATCGCCATATTTAAGAAGAGAGAAAAAACTAAATGTGAAAATTATCGTCCCATACGCGTGTTGCCGGCCATTTCGAAAATATTTGCGATAGCGATTGCATTTAGACTAATAACTTACCTTGAAAAAAAAATGGTTATATATCACCAAAATAACATGGGTACAGAAAAAAGCACTCCACAACCAGCACGATACTGTAAATGATTACGAACATTTATAATGCTTTCGATTCGATAATGTGCTCCGGCATGACATTGCTATATTTTACTCAAGCCTTTGATTCAGGGAGCCATTCAATCTTGCTGCAAAAGTTGGAATATTACGGAATACGGGGAAAACCATTGAAACTAATACGATCTTACCTCGGCAATAGAGTACAGTTGACGTGCTGCAATGGCTCTCGATCAGGTTTAGAGCGCATCAAGTATGGAGTTCCTCAAGGCTCGGTTCTCGGACCACTCCTTTTCCTGGTCTACATAAACGATCTCCCTTACAATATCGAGGGGACTGAAATTTGCTTATATGCAGACGATACGCCGTTTTTAGTACATGCTGAAAACTCCAATGGACTCACTGAAAAATCCCAAATGGCTGTCGCGATAGCTGAAGAATGGCTGGCTGCAAACAATATAAAAATGAACCACAGTAAGAGGCAAAATATTACTTTTGCCTTCGATAGCAGTATTTCATCAAGTGGAAAGTTCCTGGGTATCCTGATTGATTCGAATCTGAAGTAGAATAATCACATTGGTGACTTGATCAGTAAACTTTGTACGCCTTAAAAAGAATAAAACATACAGTAACCTCAAAATGAGAAAATACTCATAACTTCGAACAGCGTGTGCGGAATTAAATATTATTTTATTGTTAAAATATTCTCTTTTGTATGTCGATGCTTTTATAGGTACTTAATAATAATAATAATAATCCTGAATCCGATCGATGAATAATTATTTTAACCTTAAAATAATCAATAACCTAATGCTGCTGCTAAGATCACTCAAAGAGGTTTTATTTTTTATCTAATACACCCAAATATAATTATACACTCATGTGTAATTAAAAGTCAAATTGGCATCTTAAAGCCAATTCAAAGAAATCACCCCTCAAAAAGGAAAAATAATAATAACTTTAAACTGCGTGTACGGAATTAAATATTATTTCATTGTTACAATATACTTTTGCATATTTCGGTGCTTTTATAACTACTAGGGCTGAAATATTTATACAAATCATCCAGAAATTAATCAATGAATAATTATGTTAACCCTAAAATAACCAATAACAAATTGCTCCTACTAAAATCATTCAAATACATTATTTACATGTTCTACCACACAGAGAAAAATTGAAAAAAATATATAGTAAACCTAAACATACAGGGTGATTCTCAATATATGCGACAAACTTTAAGAGCTGATTCCTGAGGTTATTTTGATCATAAAAGTTCATATGAGTATATGTCCAAACGGTTTGGTTTTAAAGTTATTGAATGTTTAATAATAAATTATGAACTATGACTAACACGATATAATATCACAGTTGGTTCTCCAAAAACTATTGTGTTGAGAGGGAATTGTTTATTTGTCATTTCAATATTTGTCAATAATTGTCAGAGTATTCATTGAGTTTATTGCCAGTTTCTGTTTTCTAATATGAATTACACGAATGCTGAGATGTGTGATATGCATTTCGTTTACGGTTGCCAATGGAAATTCGCGTGCTGCTGGACGTCTTTATGAAGAACGATACCCGAACCGTATCATCTCGCATCATTCAATATTTGCCCGTCTTCACCTACGTTTTAGTGAAACGGGAAATTTTAAAAAACGGACGACTGATAACGGGCACCCATCTACAGTGAGAACTCCACAAGTTGAAGAAATGGTACTAAATGAAATTGAGGAACATCTTACTATAAGCGAAATTGCGTTTGCTTTAAACATTAGTCAGGCCACAGTTTGGAGAATATTGAAAGATCAACTGTTGTATCCATATCACATTCAACGGGTGCAGGCACTTTTGCCGGCAGATTTTCCGCAAAGAGTGGCTTTTTGTCAATGGATGCAACACTAAATCGCACAAAATCCTGACTATTTCGCTCAAATATTCTTCACCGACGAGGCTACCTTCTTTAGAGACGCGATTATTAATTTTCATAATAATCACATATGAGCCGAAGAAAATCCGCACGAACTAGTGGATGCCCGTCATCAACATCAATTCTCTGCCAATGCATGGGCCGGAATTGTTGGAGATCACTTGATAGGTCCACATTTTTTACCGATGCGGTTAAATGGCGAGGTATACCGCAATTTTCTTGAAGAGGAGCTACCCCTACTGCTGGAAAAAGTTCCGTTGCAATTAAGATTACAAATTTATTTTATGCATGACGGTGCTCCAGCGCATTTTAGTTTAGTTGCTCTTGAGTTTTTGGACAATACGTATCCAGATCGGTGGAGAGGACGGGGAGGTCCACAACCGTGGCCTCCTCGGTCTCCAGACTTAAATTCTTTGGATTTTTTCTCTGGGGTCACCTTAAATCATTAGTCAATCCCATTGAAAATGTCGATGAACAGAGAAATCGTATTATCGCAGCTTTTCAAACAATTCGAAATACCCCTGGTATTTTAGAACGGACTCGCCAGTCAATACGACGGAGGATAGAAACTTGTATTGCAGTTGGGGGCGGTCATTTTCAACAGTTAGTATAAATTAATTTTGTTTTACTAATTATTTTGTTAATTTATAATAAAAACATAAATTATGTTAACTTACTATTAAACATAGTACAACTTTAGAATTAAGCGATTTTGGATATATGTTCTTATGAACTTTTATGATCAAAATAACCCCAGGTATCAGCGTTTAAAGTTTGTCGCATATATTGAGAATCATCCTGTATACAGTCTAACATAACAAAAAGGCAAGTTGGCACCTCAGACCAAACTCAAAAAAACCATCTCTCAAAAGGGGAAAATAGTGATAACTTTGAACTGAGTGAATGAAATTAGTTCTTGATTTTTTATAGAATGCCTATAATCAGTGTTTACTTGCACAATTTTTTTGAACGTGAGTGCTAAAGTAATTCCTGAGAAAAAAAATATTGATTCTTTCCGCCCTTATGCTAATATCTCGAATGGGGTGGCATCGATTGAGTTAATTTTTTGCATTTTTCAATGGTTATCCTAGCAGAGCCTTGGTCTACATTAATTTTTTTGTGTTGGTATTTATATATAACTGTATATAACCTTTATTATAAATTCAATTTGACTGGATTATATTTAGTAATTTTTCTCTCTGTAGCTATATTAACGCGTTTTGTTGTTTATTTTGTTTGAGGCCGTTTTCTATTACACATGCTCTTTCTCTTTTTTCCATCTTTGTTGCTGCCTTCTAAAATAAGGTGATCCGCAACTGGATAATGATTCAGATCCCTTTTGAATTATGCCAATAGAGTTTTTGAATCAATTAATAATTTAAGGAAATTAATTAATGAAAGTCAAGTCAGTGATTTCATTCACATCTATTTTTGAGTGTAACCCCAGTGAACCAGACGAATTGACTGGATAATCGTTATAACATAAACAACATTCATAATTCCAGCTATTTCCGTTGGACATCTGAATTCGTCGCAGATACATAGCATACCAAGATCTGATCAATAGGTAGTACATACGTGAATAATGGTTATCCGGTTCAAAGCGGGCGTTGACAAATAAGCTATTTTGCTTACGGTACTCCAAACACGACTTACGACCAATTACGTAGAAGTTCCATTACGTGATTGCATTCCTTCCGAAAAGTTGGATACGAAGATATTGCCGATAATATGTGTGCGTATACCAAATTTATGTACATCCGATCGAAGTATATGAAGCGTAGTAAATATGTAGGTGGGAATTCATTTGGGTGTGTTTATGTATGTACATATTTGCTCGAATACCGTGAATTAATCGGGTTGTTTATTTTCCGACAAACATTTTTTTCCTAATTTGATTGCTATAATTGGCTTAGATGAGATTTGTTCCGTTTCTTTTGCCCATTTGGTTAGCTTATTGCTTTTTTTGTGACAGATTTCGGATTTTAATTTGGAAATTATAAATTGACCTTGTTTTAACATCGTTTTTATGTTTATCTACCATACAGCGAGACAGCGAAAAAAAATATTAAATGAACCACAAAACCGTAATATGAACACTATTTTGTTTCAAAAAGAAAACAATGAATCGCTAGTCTTAATTCGAGACGTTAATTGTTAAATTCAATAAAATGGGAAGTACTTATTAAAACAAATATGAGTTTCATAGCTGATTTTGCTAGCAGAAAATGTTGACGTCACTACCGCTTTTTAATCGAAAAATAAATTTCCTTTTCTTTCAGTTTTAGAAAATAATTTAATCTTTCTTTCTTTTAATGGCTTTGCTTTAAAAAATATTAATAAATTATTGAAATTTAGGAAACCCATGAAAGTAGAAACTAAATACAAATGTTGTAGACTAACAATCTTGTTGTTATTATTCAGTTTGTGAGGTAAAAACAAACCTAAAATTTCGGCGAAATATGAACTTAAAATCGGCACGTGTCTTTCCTTAAAAATGTGTTTTTCTTTTCACATTTTGGCACGTTTTTCTAAAAAAAAAAACTCTTAGTGATATCAATATCGTTCTATTTTTATTTGTATAGCAATAATAGAAGATGATTTGAAAGTTGTGATATATTAAAGTATCTAAAAATAAGCTGATAAAGGATAGAAAAATCTAACTGCCGACCTTAATTGATAAAAATTTTACCACTAAGTATATTAAAAAAATAGAAGCTGCAAATACAGAACTACCCTACCAGCCACAAATATACCAACTAAAATTTTTTAAAAATATATTTGATAAATACTTTTCGTGAGAAGATTTTGAATATATTTTTTATATTTTATCTAAATATAGATAAGGTAAAGTCAGGTAAGTGTGTAGTAAAAATTGCACAGTGTGAAGAAAATGTAACACTGTTCACATAATAAGACATTTTGAAAAATTTTACACATAGAAGTACGTAATATATGCCAGTTGTAAGCCTTCAATAGATACGCCTTTTATAATTATCAACGGTTTACTAGAAAAAAAAACAGAAATTTTAAACAGTGTCAATACTACACACTTACCCAGCAAAATGGGGCAAGTGTGTAATCGTTGCGCATTTTATTTATTAATAGCATTACTCTTTAGTTCGGCCAAGTGTGTAATACTATACTGATACCTTTTTAATAAGGTATGATAAATTTACAAGATATCTAAGTTATTACACGTTAGCAGATGTGAATTTTTATTTGTAAAGCTAGTATGAAGTTTAGTACATTAGTAATATAACAGAGGACATCCTTATTTTAATTTTAAAAATAAATGTAGCCAATCTGCACACTTGCCCCGGTTACACACTTACCTGTCTTTACCTTAGAACATACAATTGAAATATTTCCTCCATATTTTCAATCAATGTAAGTTTGATATTTTTTTAAAAATTTTATTTATATGAAAATTGAGATTTTTTATGCAATCACAGAAAGCTATTTAATTTACCAGAATTAACTAAAGTTATTTGTGGATAGTAACCTATATACATATCTTATCTTGGTTGTTAAGAATGTATAACATCGATAACAAAAAGCTGTATGAAGCTTTCCCGGAAAGTAAAAAAGAACAATATACTTGGAGGCGTCTAAAAGGAAAGAACTTGTTTCTTCACACTCATTATACAAGTTAATAATCAATAATATCTCAAAAATATAATATAGTAACTAAAATAAATAACTAAAATTAAAAAATAAAAAATTAATTCTAAAGTTAGATAACGTAGAAGCATATATCGTTCTGGATTATGAATTTTATTATTGCTTTTAATTTGGTGTGAATGGATGCATATAGCAGTTACCTCGCTGCAGTTATTTTAGCTCCTACGTAATATAATTGCCTTTTACGTAAACGCAGATATATGGATAGAAGTTACAGCGCTCAACTTAGACACCAATTAAATCATAATTTTGGATATTTATTATCTAATTTAATCTTTAAACTATCATTAAATAGGTACTTAACATGTATGCATAGGGGATGATATTCTCTTCCTAATTCGAATTAAAATACAGAGTGTTCTATTTAAAAAAATGAGTTTTCTGCATTTGAAAATATGTCACTTTGTTCCTCAGTTTTGAACACCCTGTATATTAGAATGTAAAGTGTGTGTACCGTTTCTTAAGGTTATATCTACATTCATAACATAGCAAATTTGGAGTTTCTACTTGCAGTATTAACCGAGATATTAATTTCACAATGATGCAATGATTATGACTAAAAAAAAAGAAAAACTTAAGTAACTCAAAAATAGGAATAGCTAATGAAGACTGACGTATTTATGGTCGTAAAATCCAAAAATGAACAAAAAATTAAGTCATTCTATTTAAAACAACAAAGTTGACGTCCATTTCCGGTCAACCAGAAGTGATATTTTGATTAAAGTATTTCACATTTATAGCTCCAATCGAACAGATAATGGTGTCAAAATCTTAAATATAAGTGAATAATAGAACATTATAAACTTTTAATGAACCACTCACGTGGAATACCCGTATAGATTTACAAAAACCCATGCTTAAAGATGGCAAACTTTAACTACTGCATTAAAGAAATAAACTTTTGCAGTGAATATATGGAGAACATTTCTGAATAAAAAACATAAAACAATAGAAAAATCAAATTGGAGGCTTAACGCTTCGATTTATCAAACCGAAAATATTTAGAATTGTGGATCAAGTCATTTTAGTGTTTATTTTTATTACATCTTTTATTCTATTTCAACAACAATTAATACAGATGATGTATACAAAGATATCACAAGGACTGTGTGTCTATACATGATGTAGATTTCAGATTCATGATTGATATCTGGCGTACATACTTATATTTATTTATTTAAAAAAAGGTCTCTTATGTATGCTCGAATTGCTATACTTATAAAATAACACAAAAATTCTCATTTCACATTAATTTCTTACCCATCTTCTTCTTTTCTTCTTGTTTAAGGTGGACAGCTATAGTCCAGGCACTTGAGCTAGGTGCTAATTGTAGCGTCCCTATTAAATCTCTTACTTCCACTCGAGCAGCTTGGTGTTCTCTATGAAGCCCAGTATCTTGCCCAGTATGAGGAACTTGAGAACCTTCGAGAGCTCCAATAGATCCTTCCCGAAATATTTCCGCCTGAGTACATTCAATTCCTCACATGTGCAGATTACATATAAACTCGTTTCCTCCTGTAGTTTGCATCTTCTGCACCATGGTTCGCTTACTCGACCTGGGTTGTAAAGATGTTTTTTCAGAGTATAGTGTCCAGTTACCAGCCCAGCAATGGTTTTAGCTTCTTTCTGGAAATGTTACTATGAATAATGTCAGGTATCTTAATGAGGTATTATAACCTGTAGTGTTGCCATTTGCCAATGAAATAGGCGATGGTTTTGTGTTTGTTCGTGATAACGCGCGTCCTCATAGAATAAGGCAAATAATGCATTTTTTGAAGAGAACAATATTACGCACATGGGCTGGCCAGCGAACTCTCCAGATCTTAATCCTACAGATCTTAATGCCTATAGATAACGTATGGGATTACCTGAAAAGGCTGATAAGGTCACGAGGAGTGGATCCAAACAATCACCATCAGCTCCGAACTGCCGTTCTGGAAGAATGGCCAAAGATTCCTCAGCACTACATTCGGGATTTGATTTCCAGCATGCCAAGACGTTGCCAAGAAGTCATTAGAGCTAGAGGAGGTTTCACGCATTATTAATCTTTAAGTGTTTAGGTTATCATTTCTTTCTAGAGCAAACTTTTCTGTAATACTAAAATGAAGATTTATTTTTCTATTAAAACATTTGAAATTCGTTAGTTAAGTTTCATTCTTTTAATTCTTCACCCTAAGGCTGTTTTCCAGAACCATAAACTATCAAATAAGCAAGAAGGTGTTCAAAAAGTAGTAAATTGTTATTTATATATGTTTTTGTAAGAGTAGCAGTTCAAATGTTGACCACTGTACATTATCATTAACTCTTTCCGGGCCTGTTTCATAAAACTACTGCAGTAAAATAATTTAGTTACCACAGTAATGCCATATTTTATTTACTACGATTTTTACTAAAATAATGTCGGATATTTTTCAGTACGCTTACATCGTCTAGTAACTATCGTAGTTACTAATGTTGATCATAAGAAATACGTTTTGGTTGCTCATTTTAAGAGTTTATGGAAGATAAATCGTATCTATGTATAAATACAAATTAATTTGGCCATGATATGCAACTCTACCTTAGTAAAAATCGTAATAAATAAAGTATAACATTACTATAGTAACTAAAGGCTCCTGTATGTTAATTCCGGTGCTATTATTCTTTCTGGCAGATGTAAGCTTAACACTACTTTTTCCTCATTTCTCCTCTTTTTTTCCAGCGAAGGATGCAAAACTCCCTTACCGCCTGCAGTACTTGAAACGATATCTTCGAACATTTTTACAGGCTGTCAAATTTTAGATCGGCGAAAACTGGCGGCAGCGCCGGAAATTGTTTAAATCTCCTACAAAAGCGCTCGCCATTTCCTCATTTTAATGGAAAATAAAATCTTGAAGCTCAGCAGCCGTTTACCCTGGCGGGTGGATGAAAACCTGAAGGTGGTAGGGGGACTTGTTAATGAGGACGCGTTCAGTATCGATGCAAAAACTAATTACGGAGTTTTAAGTACCTGGTGCAGTTCGCTTAATGATAGAATATAGTGCCATGGTATCGATCGCTGGTAGCAAGTGCCTATAACGGAACGAGGTGGCTGAGAGACTTTAATAGGCCAGTACTTCACGCAGGGCGGTTTGAAAACGTTGAAAGGGATAATTATATGGCGTTAAAGTTGATATACTCGTTGTTCTGGAGTAGGATGTCGTGTACTGTGGGACTTCAGATTTCGCTTAAATTCCGCAGATTTCGTATGATGCATAGACAAAAAGTAGGTAATTATGCCTACAGTATTTGCACATTTAACTCTCAGAATTCATTATACAGAGTGTGTATAAATTGGTTAAAGTATTATACCGGGTTATTTCTTTTCCATTAGACATACATTTTCCCTATGTGTAACGTTAAAAAACAAATTGTCAATGCATTGGTAACTGACGAGTAGGCAACCAGATATATCAGTTCTTATTTTGTTTTAACGATTACTTTGACGTTTGACATATTCCGAAATTTTACTATTTGAATTTATTATTATTATTTCATCATTAATTAAAGGCTGGTACTTCAAACCCATTAGTTGAATAACTGAAATAATTGTATTTCTAGCAGCTAAGAAAAATTGTGTAAGTATTAAGCCAGTTTATTTTCCTAAAATGTAATTGAGTGGTTGATGCAGCCAACAAGCACTATTACACTGATTATGGAATTTATCAAGAATAGCCCTAGTGCTCGGAGGATCGAAATGTTGTGCTGGATGGGTGTAAAGTGACTCCATAATCACGATTGGGTCTTTTTTTTTGTCGCTGACTATGTTTTCTACACTTTTTTCTCAAAAAAAGATGCGATTTTTAGGTTATGTCACCACACAAAACACGCCGAAATCTTGAAAAAAAAAACGCATTTATCAACCAATAGCTGTAATTACCGAGTACTAAATTGTTGAAACTACTTTATTTTCATGAAATAACACCTTTTCATGTAATTTTTTTGTCCAAAAAAAGAATATGTTTAAATTCGCAATAAGTGTCCTTAGACTAGGGTTTTTATGTTGGTACGTTGGTCATCACAAAGTTGTCACAGGATCACGGTTGTTGTCTGTAACTGTGCCTTGATAACGGAAGTATTATATGCAGGTTATGGTATTAGTTTAAATGTAAAAATAAAAAAAGATTAACAAAAATGGCACTGCAACAACATTATTCTCTCGTCCGATCACTGAAAGTCCAACAGTATCGAGCGCAATTACCCTTAAATGAGTTCCCACTCAGAAACACAGCGTGTTTTATCAAGGCACAGTTCAGATAACCCAGACAACAACCGTGAGCCTGTGATGACCGACGTACCAACATAAAAGAAAACAAGGGCACTTATTGCGAATTCAAACGTATTCTTTTTTTGACAAAAATATTACATGAAAAGGTGTTATTTCAAGAAAATAAGTTAGTTGAAATATTTTAGGACTCGGTTATAATAGTTATTGGTTGATAAATACGGTTTTTTTTCGAGATTTCGACGTGTTTTGTGTGGTGACATAACCTGAAAATCGCATCTTTTTTAAAGGAAAAAGTGTAAAAAATACGGTCAGCGACAAGAAAAAAAACACCCAATCGTGATTATGGAGTCACTTTACACCCATCCAGCACAACATTTCGATCCTCCGAGCACTAGGGCTATTCTTGATATTACCCCTGATTATCACTAGTAGAAGCTTAATAGGACAAGAAAAATGTAGGAATGTTGTCGATACAACCAGAAAACTATGTTTGAAGGACTTTGAAAAGTTTGTGGAAGAAGTTTTAGTTGAAATATTTAATCGTGATAAACAATATACTATTAGGAGACGTCGTTTAAGCCATTAAAACAATTGCGATTATGACGAATTTATCAAGCGGTTTAGATTATCAAAGCAGTAAAAATGATTGCTTAGATCTTTGTTTCAGAAAACACGCTCTATCTATGCTAGAGCAACTATTAATAACCTTTAGGTTTTATGCTAGCACAAACTTTTTGTAGTAATTAGAGATTTTGATGGAGTGCGCAAATCAGCAATCACCTTGTTACAGGTGTCCTTATTGATTTGCATCATCATGTTATTCAGTTTCCAGAAACTTAAGAATGAAAATTGTAAACAGTTCAAATCAGGGAGAGAGTAACGTTTCTTCATGTAGTAGGTGTAACAGATTGTTGAAGTTAGTTATGGTGCGGATAACGGCTTTGAAGATTTAGTAGTACGATGGTCTGGAGCAACATATGACAGTTACATTTTACTTCAGCTGTCGAGATGAGATTTCAAGGGAACTCTATAAAATTAACTTCATAAAATGAAGTACAAATTCGCACCAAGAATCTTATTGAGTGTACTTTAGGACTCTAAAGACATATATTTACAACAGAAAACAAACAACAAGAGTAGATAGCATTGCAAGTGAACTTATGGATGCTGATTTTGGAATAGCACAAGGTGGAAATCTCTCCACAATCTTATACTCCCTATATATGAATGATCTCTTAGAACAAACGTTTAATGGAAATTTATACGCATAGGCAGACGATACATGTATACTATATTCCAGTCATAAGCATATGGAAAGAAGTTTTTATCTTGGGACAACGGAAAATCTCTAAAACACTGCATCAAATCAAAAAAAGATCTTAATAAGATTTGTTATAATGTAGGGGGCTCACTGAATGGTGCCGAACTCAATCAAATGTGTAAGAAAAGCCTTTCCTTTTTACTTCTGTACACTGCAATTTATTTTAAATTCTTTTTAGTAATCACTGAATACTGTTTTAATAATCTAAATCGCTTGACAAATTTCTCATCATTGCAATTTTTTAAATGGTTTATACGAAGCCTCCTTGCAGTATATTGTTTCTAACGGTTAACTATTATAACTAGGTTGGCTAAAACTTCTTCCACGAACTCTTCAAAGTCCTCCAAAATTTGTATACTTCTCGTTCATAAATAATTTCAAACTTGTAAGCATAAAATAGTTTCTTGGTTGTATCGCCAACATTCGTACAATTTCCGTGTCCTATCAAGCTTCTACTAGTGATTCGAGTTTTCGCTAATATCAACACACCCTGTATTAGAAGAAATATCCTGATAAATGTAAAAACATCAGAACTAGCATCACTTTCTCTTCATCTCTTCTCCAATGTAAACGTGTAGCGTATATTAAACACACATACTTATAAAGATTCCTGAACGAACAAAACCCTGTGGCCTAGATCTCATTTACTTTCATCGAAAATACGCAAATTGAGTTATCTTAATTTGCTGCCTACCTTATTTATTTATTCTAATTCCGTTTTATTCCATCTGGCGTTTATTTGACCTTTTGCTTAATTGGAAAAGGAACCCCTTCTTTGTACGTGTTGCCTCGCGGCTAAAGAAGAATAAAAAAAACTCGTTTGAATTGAAAATTACTCTGTTGTTTTCATCTCGTCGTTGCCGAAATCCGAGAGCGCCAAGGAAGAGAAAAGCAAGAGGGGTTATACGCTCGATAGCCTTAGGATGATGTTTAGTGTTTTATCTTTTGGGTTGTTTTTTCCATTTTCAGAATATCAGTAATATAAATATTGCTACGCAGAGTTGAACAAATTTCTTGGAGTCGGCAATTTCTGAGGTTTTTGATCAACAAATTAGATTATCTAAACAATGTCATAAATGAAAATGTACGATATTTCTTAAAAAGCAATATAATCTTAGCTCAAAAAATTTGTAAATTAATTCAAATGTTTCAACTAATAAAACATTTTAAGCAAGGAGTTGTACATATTTTTTGAGCAAACACTATACAGGGCGGTTCGAAAGTAATCTGAAATATTGTTGTGGGCGGTTCGTCATTCTAAGACGAAAAGTTGCTATAAACATATGTTACAAATTTTGTCGTAGAGGAGGACAGAAGTGTCCTTTGCAGTGCAACTGCTAACCGCTGTCCAGAGACAGGCATTGCTGGGTATCACTGGTGCAATTAACAGTACAGGGACCGCCTCTTTGGAGACCATTGTGGGTCTCCCCCCGCTGGAGCTTTATGTGAGAGCGGAGGCAATGAATGCGATCCTTAGACTGAAAGCTAACAACCTGTGGCATCTCAACTTCAGGGTGGGAGGGCATACTTATACTACGGGCACGATGCTGGACGAGCCATTGCTGCAAATGCCCGCGGCGGGCTCTAAGAGACACTTCATGGGTCTAGAGCCCGTATGTGGGATTACTAAGGATTCCGCAAGAAGGGAGATCTGGACCTGGTTAGATAAAGAAAGTACCAAGAAATGGAGGTCGACTGAAGGTCAACTCCATACCAAAACGCTGATAGAGGATGGGGATGTCAGTTTCTCTGATAACACACTCAGGCGCAGTAAGAAAGAAGTTAAGACCATTACTGGGTTGGTAACTGTACACTGTCCCCTGAAAAAGCATCTATACAACATAGGCCGGGTAAGCGAAGCGTGGTGTAGAAGATGCGAACTACAGGAAGAAACGAGTTTACATGTAATCTGCACATGTGAGGAACTGAAGGTACTCAGGCAGAAAATATTTCGGGAGTGATACATTGGAGCCCTCGAAGGTTCTCAAGTTCCCACTGAGCAAGTGCCCCATCCCAACTTTAATGAATGAATGAAATGAATCTTCCGGGTATCCAATCATTTTGATTGTGCCGCTGATAGTTCGAATTTCTTTATTTGCGTCAGTTGAATAAGGGGTATATGATTTTTGCTTTGTCGTATAGGTATCTTACATCTTACGGCTTCAATTTTTTATTCATTATGGGTGGTATGATTTACCATATAGATACTACTCTAGTACATATCTCGATCTCAGGAATAAATAATTCCTTCAATTATAAAATATGAATCAAAATATTTTTTTTTCCTGTTTTTATTACACAATATTTAATTAATCATATTATTATATTATATTATATAAGTTGTATAACACAATAAGTGAAGAATGATAGACGGAAGGGCTTGCTAACAATCAAACTTTTTTTTTCATTTCGAGACTTTTGTCCGAGTATCCTCCTAGAATAAAACGTGTTCGGGTTTCTTTCAAGTTGTTTTTCTCATATTGCTCTTGGCTTCACCCAGAAAGCTAATAACAATCCGCTTATTAGGAAACGGTTTAGCCCGGAAGAACAGGACACCAAATTGTAATAATCGTTTCTCGAGGACAATAAATGAAAAAACTTGAAAGAGAGAAAGAAGCCTGTTACACCAGAGCATTTCGTGGTTGGAGATCTTATAGTGGTGTTTCTACTTTCTGAGAATTTAATAATAAAATAATGTTTCTGATTTTTTTTTCCTTATTATTTTTCTTTCACGGAAATCATATTGGAGATTTATTGTGCGGTATAGTTAAAAAATAAATATAATTAGGTAGCATAAATACGCTGGTGGTAATAGCGTAATAGCAATTTATATGCGGAACGAAATGGAAAAAGGAAAAAAAATATGTCTAGTGCGTATTTGCTTTTATTACAATAAAATCAATACTGGTGCACTCAGTTGAATACGATTTTTTTTACTAGCATTTACCTTAATAAATAAATAAAGCGAATTTATTTAATTCCATAAGTGTAATTGGTATTTTTAGTGTTGGATTATAAAATTAAATTTACAGAAATTTAAATAACATCTTTAATCACACAACCTTCTCTGTCGATCGTAGAGAAAGCTCTAAAGAAATTCATTTATTTACTTACAATTATATTTTTATTCAAAAGAATATATTGCTATGGTTTTCGTAGTCACAGTTTAATTTAGTTAATTTAATGTTTATTTAAAACTGTTTACATCAACGTGCATACCTGGTTGCATAATCTACTTGTCAAATACAAATTATTTTTTAATTATTATAATAAACCATACTAAATCGAAATTCTATGTATTTTCTATGTATAATAAATAATATTAAAAGGATATTAATTCAACGGGAAAACAAGAAATCAAGGTCTTGATCCTCACAAAATTCTTTAATATAACACGACCGGTTTCGCTTTAGCCGAGCATCCTCAGGCCAGAATTCCAAATCAGTTTATCCAAAATTAGTCAAGATTTAAAAATATGATTAAACATTGGAAAGTGCAATGTAAAAAGTTGAAATAAGTAAAACATGTAAATAACAGACATTAAAAGGGACATTATGGATGATATCACTTCAATTTTATTGTTAAGTTAAAGCTTGATTTTTGCATTTTGTATTTTGAGAATTTAATTTCTGTGTTTTATTTCCCCTCAATCTGAGGTGAATAACGGTCATCGAGTTGCCGTTTTAATCCTTGTTTAAATATCAATTTTAGTGGACTGTTCTTCGATAGATAGTCGAAATCAACTAACTGTTAGAAATTTCGAATTTACCCAATCCGTTTTGAGCGGCGAGACGAGATAATCGTGTTGGTGATGGCACCTACAATTTAACCCTACACCTACCTAAAGCCAGATATTTCAATAATATCCCAGTTCCTCTAAATTTTCACCTAAAACGTTTCGATTTAATATTCATATCGCATTTAAATTTACATCATTCGTCGTGTTGGCGGTCGTCCCTAGAATTTAACGCTACAGATTTCAGTGATATACGTAAAACGTTTCGATATAATGTCTATATCGTATTATATACGTCGTATATTATATATATATCGTATATTTACCTGTAACGAACTTTTGGATATTCCTGCGATCATTTTCCTGAGGCGAAATTTTGACAAGAGCAGCCTTATTGAGCCCTATTTACAATCGATTTGAGCCCCATTCTCCTTGGACCTGTATTCTGGCAATTTGCTGTACCTACGCCCTAAAAAAAAATGTGGTTAAATTACTCCAAAAATAGGTGGCAACTGGGCTACCTCCTATTTTTTGGGTTATTTTACCACATTTTTGGGGTAAATTTACAATAGGAGGTAGTCCAGTTGAAACCTATTTTTGGGTAATTTTACCACATTTTTTTTACGGTGTAGTATATTTTACGATGTAGTATAATTCAACGATCTCCCACCTACAACAAAGAAATATAATTTAGTTTTTAATCAATTTTAAATACGTAAAGAATATAATAGATGATTAATGGGCAATTACACACAATAGTGTAAATGGCAAAATTTTCATAAAAATCGTAATATTTTAGAAACAGTTAAAGATAGGTATAGGAAATCTTAGTTGTAGTCGTCATAAGATTTTGTGATGAATTCAAAAATGTAATAAAATATGGAGTGTTTTGTTAAAAATAACAAAGTTCATGGCGAGAGTAAGTGTAAAAAACTTGATTTTAGAAAGAAATGTAGCTACCCAATCATTACAAACACCAAATTTTAAAGCTGAATAGAGCCGTAGAAAGCCCTGTATAACTGTATGCACTTAGCATATAAGCTTTCCAGGGATATATTTACAATTGTGCACCATTGGCATAAAATTTAAGCTGTCAGAAATTAATAATTAACTGGAAGAAACATATGCATAAAGAAAACGTATTTGGCGTAAAATGTTGTAGTAAAAATGTTTACTACGCTATTTCTTTTACACAAAACCGACAGGGCAACTGAGCAGAATGTCGGGTTATTCTGAGTTTCTGGTTTGCTCTAGCGAATACACCAATACGAAGCCAAACTCGGCTCTTGTCAAAATACCTTGTCTTGAGAATCAGTCTTGACAGTTTTCGAGGTTTTTATAACCTATGAACGCAAATTTAAGGGAGTAATGTCACAGCATATACATCTAAGGTTTATACTGTGGTAATGTGATAAGGGAATATGTCAATCTGACAGCTAGCAAATTTTGAATGTGCGCGCGTAATTGTCATTCTTTTTGAATTTGTTTTGTTGTAGCCAATAGCACTCAACTCAGGGTTACGAATTTTTGCTCCTGAGATCAAAAGTGCCCACCCTGTTTGTTTGTTCTTGTTGAGATGTTACTTGGTAAAAGTAATTGAGCTACTCAAACATATGAACCAGACATTTTTTGATAAGTCCATCTAATGCATTAATGGTATGTTATGGAAACAAACTTCCAATTTGGCGAGACATTTGGTGTAAACGATTATATTTATAGGTTTGCATTACTTTACGTCTTACCGTAATCTCAAAAATTGGGGATGATATCTTAGACACTGGTTTGGTTGTGATTTGTGCCTATAACTGTAAGATAATTTTAGCAGTAGGGTAGCTAAAGAGTTCATGTAGTTGTTATTAGCTCAGCCCTATTACTGATTAGGCAAATTTTGACGCTTTTCCTTCGGAGGGAAAGTAGTTTTGGTCACAAATCACTCACATATTTAGATATCAATTCTCAGAAGCATTGAGGTCAACATGCAACTACATAAAGTTGCCTAGATATAAGAAAGTACATTTCAAAAAGTATGTTAATAAGGTTGCGTATAATTTAGGCATAAGTATACCACTGCAATTATTCTTTATTCCAAATTAATTATTCTAGAATTCTAGAGCAAAAATGATTCTTTCGTTTTGTATTTATAGTTAACTAGAACGTAGTTTTGACATCTTGAAAATTGAATTAAAGCTACATATTTTAAATGATAGTTTTACAATTAATATGTGTTTACGTAATACGTTCACTGGAAATAATACATATCGAACTGTCATTTTCATCCGAACTGAGACTTTTATACGTAAAGTATTGTTGATAACTGTTTAATTTGTGGTGCAGTACCCGCTTCTACAAAATTACTTTGACTCTTTGCAAATGCTTTATTTTTTAGGTAAAGGGTAAATGGTAGGCAAATGAAATAATCTGTAATTGTTAAATCTGGAGATCGTGGTGGAAAGTCTACTATCTGATTTTATCAAAAAATGCTTGTAATAAATCCATCGTTTCTATTGTCTTATGGGGTGTTGCACTATCTTGTATATCCCTTGCCGAGTTCATTGTCATTTAATTGATGTAAAGATGGCTGTAATTATTACGATACCGTTTCACATTTATGGCATTATCAAAGAATATTGGACCAATAATTCGCCTGCGAGAAATAGCAAGCCAAACACCTGGTTTTACAGAATGCAAGGGTGTTTCAAGAATTTCATGTGAATTTTCACTAAACCAGTAGTAAAGTAAAGACGCCTAAGTGAGCCAAATTGCAATTCGTAGAACTTTAACGTTTTGTTCAATTAGTTGCTCATCTTTACTTTCACTTTTATCTGCATATTTCCACAAATCTTGAAAAGTAGGTTGTAGGTAAAATTTTTAGTTCGACTGAACTAATGCTACATACATTTTTTTCGCGACTAACCGTTACTAACTTTATTACCGGTTCATAATAGAGCAATTACGTACCCACCATTCAAAACTACTATTTATTGCTATAGTATCAAGTTAAATATAGGCAATTTAAAATAAAAAGCGATTTTATAAAAGGTGTTGATTTTGTCCAACCCTGCCATTTCAATGGGGTTATTAAAATAAAGCTGTCAGTCAACCCATTTACGTGAACGAAGATAAACACTACAATGCGCACCGTAGGACAAAATTGTATCGAACTACAAGTGTAAACATCCAAACCAAATAAAACGTGTGTACAATTTAGCGTGCTGAAATGAGCGTATTTCGTCGTTAAATAAATAAATCAATCATCGCATCACGCGTGTGGAATAATTTACCCGTGCGCGGAGAGAATTTTTTACGTGGCATACATAAATCAAGCTCTCGACCTCTGAAGTGGGGTTGTTGAAAAAGAAGCTGTGAATGATATCCACGGCGCTTCGTGAAACATTTCCGCGTAGCAAGAGAGCTTTGGGGAATTACCGGAATTACCACGTAGAACATCATATAGTAAAAATAGCACTGGCGTTATAATTAAAAATGTAAAACAGCAGACGGAAATGAGAAATGAGAATAAAGAAGCTTTAATTTGAGAAATAATGAATTGCAGTTGCTGTTTTTCGTGCAATTTATCCGGTGCCTCCACCAAAATTGAAAATAATGTTTTTTATGTTACTCTAGAAAATATTTGGCTGGACGTATTAATGCTGTCTGCTGTTATTTGTTATTGATGGTTGCACAATGTATAAGGAAATAATTATATTTGCAACAGTTATTGTAGACGATACCTGCCGGGAAAACAGGGCTTCTTCAAGAAAATGAGTAGCAACTAGCTGAAATAAATTTCAAGCCTTCTTTGCAACGGACGTTAAATATGTTGGAAACTATGTGATTCTGAGCATTTTTATTATGCGTGGGCAGCAACGACGCCTTCCTTAAGTTTTACTGTAGAAGGTTGCGGGAAAAAAAGGTTCTCAAATGGTGATCACGAGCGCAGCTATCCTAGCGACAATGAAAGCAGCAATATTCTGCTCACCCACCCTGTATTCCACGTAACATGCCAACGATTTCCAAATCGAAGTATATTTTTCAAATGAATTTTATCGAATTGCCATTTTGGAATATGATTCTTTAGTGCTGATCGCATGAGCGATCGGTATAGGTAGATGATTTTTCATTGCCAATATGCAATAGGACTGCTTTTAGACCGTCTTTGCCACCATCAATAAAGAAGTGCCACTCATTTGGATGGTAGGACTCTCAGATTTGCTCAAATAAAACATGAGTATTTGTTGTGCGTATTTATTTCTCTCTTTAAAATGTTGTGCACAGGGCCTATGGTGTGTGAAAAAACCCCGTTTTTTCCTCTGACAACTAGAAATCTCTCACCAAATCATTCAGTTCGGGCTGCGTAAAACCTTGCAGTTGCGTTTCCGTTCATTGTCGCTGCTTGTGCTTACTTCTAGTGATGACTCAGAAGCCTCAACAATTGAATCAGAGCACTTAAGAGAAGAACTTGACGATAAAATTTGAACCATTTCATTCTAGTCGTATTTTATTATGTCGGTTGCAAATTACGCGCTTTTTGCTTACTGCTTAAAAATGACTTTTTGATAAGTGTTGCCATAAAAGAGAATTAAAATACCTTTTGAATAAGTGATCACAAGACCCATCTTGCCATCTGCTGCGCTCCTAGGAATGATTTTAAATCATCAGTTCTGTCCTTAAAAGTTGTCTCCCTTGATATGACAATTGACAGATTCCGGAATTTTATACACTGTGAGTCTGTAATCTAGAATAAATTCAGTAAAGCGAAGACAGTATTTTCCCCGGAAATATGCTCGGACACATCGGTTAGTATTTTAAATTGCCCACTTTTTCATCTGAGAAAATTTTATACAGCGTGTCCCAAATTTGAGATATGACGCCATCGACATTTTTTTTAAATGGCAGACCTAACTTGACGACCAAATTGAATACATCTAACTCTAAATATTGTTTTTAAAGTAGAAAGAAGTAGAATAAAATAAGACTTTGTGATATTCTTAAAAAAACCCTATAATATATACAATTTCAAATGAATCATGAAATCAAAGTTTTATGCTACTTTGTATTTGGCTAATCCTTTGTGCCGTCTTATGTACCCTTTGAATTTCTTCCTCAGTTAGGATTTGCTTCACAACGTCAGTTATACCATTTCCTCCGAGAATCACCGGTAACGACAGAAACACCTCTTCGGTGATGCCGTGATACCCTTGCACCATTGTTGACAAAGCGTGAATGTTGCCCACGTTATTAAGAATTGAGGCGCTTATGGCGGACACTGTAATGCCGATTGCCCATGACGTGAAGCCTTTCAGCTTGATCACCCTATTGGCACAATTAACCGTCTGTTTATCAATATCGTTAAAGTTGTCAGGGTCATCGACCGCTCCCACTTTCGTATTTAAGTCCATCAGGCGAACGCCCGCGATGTTAGCACTAGACCAGACGCAAATGCTGTTACGTCCATGCTCTCCAATCACCCAACCATGACAACTTGTTGGTGCTACTTGTAGCTTACGAGATAACAGATATCTGAATCTGGCTGTGTCTATATCAGTTCCCGAACCAATAACCTTCTCTTTTGGGAAACCACTAAGCTTCCAGGCTACATATGTTAGTATATCTACCGGAGTTGACACAATGAGCAGAATTGCAGACGGGGAAAGTTTTACTATCTTAGGTATTACGCTCTTCATAATATCCACATTTTCTGCTAGTACGTTTAGACTACTTTCGCCTGGCTTATGTCTTGCACCAGCAGTAATAATGATTAACTTTGAACCAGCTGTCTCCTTGTAATTTTCATCCACACATTTTGTTATTCGGCAATGTCCGAGAAATAATGAACCATGGAGAAGATCAAGAGTTTCACCTGATACTTTCTCTGCATTAATATCCGCAAGGCATAATTCAGTAGTAACTTTCTGCGCCAAGATGCCAAATGAGGTAGCCATTCCCACTCTACCTATGCCGACTATGGTGACTTTGCTTACCCCAGTCGTCATGCGCGGCTGAATTTTTTTCATCAATTTATCCTTTGTGGAAGTGGAATATAAATGTGCATTTTTCAAAAGAACCTCATTCAAAGCGATTACTTCCCAAATCTTTTTACTGAATCTGTTACTATGATTAACTATCGCTAATGATCTTTTCCACATTTTGCACGCAAATATAAAATCAAGCGAATATCATCACTTACGATGTATTTGCATCAGGCATAAATTACATAATTGCCATTGGCCTCTCAAATATGTCAAATACATGAAGGTCACAAATGATAAGTATGACAGTGGAAATAACACATTAATAAATTCACTATTACTTTGTTTGTAACCATAACATACCATATAACATAAAGAAAACCAACCATAAATAAACTACTTCGAGTAATTTTCTTCTTGTCAAATCGAACGTCAAATTCAAGTAAGGTTTATCAAATATAACCTTTACAAACGCTACAAACTGTCACTGTGACTGTTTGTATCATGTTTGTACTTGTATACAGGGTGATTCTCAATATATGCGACAAACTTCAAGAGCTGATTCCTGAGGTTATTTTCATCATAAAAATTCATATGAGTATATGTCCAAAACGGTTTGGTTTTAAAGTTGAATATTTAATAATAAATTATGAACTATGACTAACACAATATATCACAGTTGGTTCTTCAAAAACTATTGTGTTGAGAGGGAATTTTTTATTTGTCATTTCAATATTTGTCAATAGTTGTCAGAGTATTCATTCAGTTTATTGCCAGTTTCTGTTTTCTAAAATGAATTACACGAATGCTGAGATGTGTGATATGCATTTCGTTTACGGTCTTGCCAATGAAAATTCGCGTGCTCTTAGACGTCTTTATGAAGAACGATACCGTACGTATCATCCCGCATCATTCAATATTTGCCCGTGATCACCAACGTTTTAGTGTCACGGAAAATTTTAAAAAACGGACGACTGATAACGGGCACCCATCTACAGTGAGAACTCCACAAGTTGAAGAAATGGTACTAAATGAAATTGAGAAACATCCTACTACAAGCACCAGAAAAATAGCGTTTGCTTTAAATATTAGTCAGGCCACAGTTTGGAGAATATTGAAAGATCAAATATGGTATCCATATCACATTCAACGGGTGCAAGTACTTTTGCCGGTAGATTTTCCGCAAAGAGTGGCTTATTGTCAATGGATGCAACACAAAATCGCACAAAATCCTGACTATTTCGCTCAAATATTCTTCGCCGACGAGGCTACTTTTCCTAGAAACGCGATTATTAATTTTCATAATAATCACATATGGGCCGAAGAAAATCCACACGAACTAGTAAATGCCCGTCATCAACATCAATTCTCTGCCAATGTGTGGACCGGAATTGTTGGAGATCACTTGATAGGTCCACATTTTTTACCGATGCGGTTAAATGGCGAGGTATACCGCAATTTTCTTGAAGAGGAGCTACTCCTACTGCTGGAAGAAGTTCCATTGCAATTAAGATTACAAATGTATTTTATGCATGACGGTACTCCAGCGCATTTTAGTTTTTTTAGTTTTTAAACAATATGTATCCAGATTGGTGGATAGGACGGAGAGGTCCACAACCGTGGCCTCCTCGGTCTCCAAACTTAAATTCTTTGGACTTTTTTCTCTGGGGCCACCTTAAATCATTAGTTTATGCGACTCCCGTTGAAAATGTCGATGAATTGTGAAATCGTATTTACGCAGCTTTTCAAACAATTCGAAATACCTCTGGAATTTTAGAACGGACTCGCTAGTCAATATGACGGAGGATAGAAGCTTGTATTGCAGTTGGGGGCGGTCATTTTCAACAGTTAGTATAAGTTAATTTTGTTTTACTAATTATTTTGTTAATTTATAATAAAAAGATTAATTATGTTAACTTACTATTAAACATTGTACAACTTTAGAACTAAGCGATTTTGGACATATGTTCTTATGGACTTTTATGATCAAAATAACCCCAGGAATCAGCGCTTAAAGTTTGTCGCATATATTGAGAACCACCCTGTATATTGCCACTTGACTTCAATTCCAAACTAATAGGAAAACAACTTTAAAAATATTTCAAATAATGGAAGGAAAAGGGAATAGTAATTAACGAATTAATACATTTATTCTAATTACTGTTATAATTTTAAGAGCATTTACGAAAATGTTCGATTTTTTTCCCAAAGAAAACGCTCTACTAGCGACGAGGACTGTCTGTAAGTGTGCGAAAATCGACTCATCGATTACAGATCTTGAAAGGCCGGGCAGTACGGCGAATTATGGAAGACTGCAAGCTTCTTAAAGTAGAAAATCATTAAGGAATTAATGTATTTCTGTTAATTACTGTAATAATTTTAAGAAGTCGAGAGTTGATTTTGTACGAAGCTACATGCGCTCCTCGCTAGTTCAAATGGTAGAGCTTTGGTCCGGTAAACGAGAGTGTGTAGGTTCATATCCTGCGTGAGGAGAAACATGTTTCTTGGGAAAAGTTCCTCTTAAAATTATTACAGTAATTAGCAGAAATACATTAATGGGTTAATGATTTCATACTGTAAGAAGTATGCAGTCTTTGCAAGGAATTAGTAACTTCCTGATGGCGAAATATTGTACATCAGCCCGGCCGCTCTGAGGATCGTAATGTTGGACTGTATGGGTGTAGAATCACGTAGAATGACTCCAAGATTACGAGAGAGTGTTTATTTTTCTCCGCAAACAATGTCTTCCATACTTCCTTCTTAAAAAGTGATGCGATTTTCTACAGCACTCATTAACAGAATTGTTGCGTCAAAATCCCTTTTTTTTTGGTTTTCTTCTGGTTCAGTGAAAAATTTATTATTGTTTTAATATCATCTTCAATGGGGGGTGTAATTAATCATAGCATGTCGTAGCATCGCATTTGCTAATTCTTCATCTAATCCTCCCACTTCATATTTATTAGTGAAATAAGAATATTTTAGGTAAAAAGTAAAGCAGGTAAAAACTATTACCATCATCATATCTTTTTCAATTAATGTCTGTCGCACGACTTGTTTGATGACTGCTTTCTACGGTTTATCGAATCATGAGTTGCACATGTTCATCATTGGCGCCACTTACCGTACCTTTTTGGGAAAAATGCTTATCCTTCGGTTGGCAGGATTGTGACAGTAAAATCTCAATCTAATTTAAATAAATGTCATATTGACAAGTACCAAAGTTAATATTTCCCAAACTTATTCTAAATAACCTGTTTCCCTCGTTAAAAACTTCGAACTATGAAGGTTTTTAAAGTTGTATTTCACATCTTATTAGTTATTTGAGTTGTATAATTATTTGGTAAATAGTTTTGTACTATTTAGTTTTGATATAAGTCAGATTATTCTCCATTACAATCATTTTGACGTGTCAAGAAAGTAGTTCCCATGTTCTCAACGTCATACAGATCTACTACTGGACGCTACTTACCGGAATCTGGCGTAACTTTCCATTCAGTGTTAAATTTGAATGATTCAACAGTATACGTATAAAGTAAACTATCCAAATCATCAAGCAGGTTGTGGTCTGTTGTATGTAGATTGCAGAGCAAAGAATGTTGTAAGCTAAACGTAATCAGATAGAAGAAGAAAGGCTTCAGAGTCAGTGTAATTTTAAAATCATGTATCTTTATCGTATCTCATATATGTAAGTTTAATATTATTTTGATGTAACCATATAATACTAGAGAAATACATCCAATTAATTATAGCGAGCATCAACGCAAATCTTTATACTCAGACCCTTTCTGTATAACAATGGAAACACAATCAACAAATGAACTAAATGTTCAGTGAAATTGGAAACTTTGTTAATGAATTTATCTTTTCTTTAGTTTGTTGCATACATATATTAGTCATAAAACTTGGGTTTAATGTTATCCACTCTTCCTTTATGAGCTTAAGTAATCTTCTTTCAGGAGTTATATTTTCAACTCCCAAGATGCTCTTTTAAGAACAACACACATTTGTTAGATCGAAAAGTACAAAATAACTTACCGCTTGCACTGCATTCAACTCCAGGTGGAGTTCATTATACAGGTGTCTCTTAGTCAAGTGGTCAAACTTAAAGTAGAGTTATCTGACATGAATTTTGATCGATATAGCTTAATAAATCTTAGGTTCAAATGACTGATTTTGGTAATGCAGGGTGGCTTTAATAGGGGCACTTTTACTATCTCGGGATACAGATTCTATTAAGCGGATGAAAACTACGTAGACGAATAAAATGCATTGAAAAAAACAACAGATTCCAAACGGTTTCGAAGATACACGAAAGAAAACGAAAAGCTAACTCTTTGTATAATAGCCTCCTGAATTGTGAAAAAATGAAATGTTAAAACAATATCTTTAATTCTAGTTTTATAATTTATTGTACACGCTTTCAGCTGCCTGGAGATGAGCCACTAGGAACAGAATCGGTCGCCACTATTATTAAATAAGTATCGCGAGATAGGATTTTTTTTTGATTTATTTTCAGCTATTAATGTTGTTATTTACAATAATTAATAATACACAAAACAACCCAATTTAATGCAGACATGTTCTGTGATTTGAGAATCAGTACCTAGCTAATATTTGTTAATATAGTGTGTCCACGAACTTTGAATTGAAATTTAATATTTGGGAAATAAGTGGTGCTTGGCCTGAAACCTGTTTATCGTCTGTATTCGATTTTTTAAAATCAAGTAGGCCTTTGCAGCTGAGTCAAAACAGTTTTCATTTAGCTAGGAGTACGCCAATATGTTACTAAGAAAAAATGATTAGAGATAAAAGTTATAGAGTTATGCAAATGTTAAGATAATGATGGACTTACTTTGATAATAATGATGGATTTAATAATAGGCGGAAAAAAATCATGATTATCAAAGTGGGTCAACCAGTATAAAAATTTGCATAACTCTATAACTCTTTGCTCTAAGCACTTTTTCGTAGTAACTTATTGGCCTACTGTGAACACGCTAATACTATTTTATTTGAAACGAAATTGACAGACAATGGATTTTATCAAAGTAGGCCGATGACTGAAAATTTTAGTACCGTCATAACTTTTCATTTTGCACAACATTACTTAGTAACATTTTAGCATACTATAAACGGAAAAGGTACTTCAAAGACCTACTATTTTTTAAAAACTCAAAAGCAAAAGATAAATAAGTTTGAGACCAAGCTGGATTTATTTCCCAAATATTTAATTCCAATTCAAAACTTGTTGGTCTATTATACATATTGTCATCTCAATACGTGGACGTACTGCATATTTTAGCATTTGAGATTACATTACAGTGATTAGAAACCTTACTTTACTCATTTTTAATGTATAGTGTTTAATAACGAATAATTATTTAGTTATATATACTTATTGAAAAATATAGTTGCTATTAATATAAAATGCTAAATATTCATTTGGACCATTTTTCTCAGTGTGTTATATTGTACTTTCCTTTTAAGCATGTAATTTCTTTTAGTCCATTTTTTCCTAAAGTAAACAACCTTTCTCAACATAACAATATAACAATAGGGCCCTTTTCAAAGTAATAATATATCTAAAGTGAGTAATTTGATGCGCACCAAGGCTGATTAGGATATTGTTCTCAAAATTGTCAGGTACCTTTACCGTAAGTTCGATCACTTGAGTCCAGGACACTCTGTATAACATATTAATTATAATAATGTTATTATTTTAGTTATTCATGTCACTATCTTTACGTAATTTTCTTTTAAAATATAACCAGTTGACATAATTTTTGTAATTTATGTGTATAAACTTCGATTAAATATTAAAGCAATAGTAATAAAATTTGTTGACCTCATAATTCTATTTGAATAAGGGAAGGCAATTTACACATTGACGTTCCTTCTCTTAAGGGTCGATCGTTATTCCACAACTTATTTTGTAAGTAATAGCAAATAAAATTACAAATATCCATCCATTAGGACGTCACTTAGTTGATGCTTTAATCCGAGATTCTTTGCGCCACTGCGAACGTTTAATCAGACTCCGCCTATACATACAAAAGCGTACTGGGACTAAGCCAAAGTTTAATTACGACCACGCGGAATAATTTCGAAGTTTTGACCGCAAATCCCCATCAGGACCGACAAGTTATATACAGTGCTCGACGAATGGTATCTGCTTCCGTGCGTAGTTAAGAACACCCCTAAATTAATAGAGGATTTAATGACACAACTAACGTGTCATATTGGCAGATTGATGTCTCCTCAGGCTTTCACAACTGTGTCTAAACTTGGCACATTATCAGAAAGCTTGTGGAATTTATCTTCATTTGTACCATCGATTTAAAGTAACAGTATCTGATACAAAATAGACATATTATGCAGTACGTATATTTAAGTGTGAACCATAATAATAAATAATAATTTTGATTAATTATTTAAGTTCTTAAGGGTGTGACAAGTTCTACATATAATACACATGAAAATAAGTCGTGTTAAGAACATGAAAACAGGAACTAGCACTGCTAAATCTAGTATAAATTCATTTATGGAATAATATATGTGATTATATAGTTCCTTTGTCAATACTATGTCAACTATAAATTTTTCCGCAAGGATGATCAGAGGTGATTTCCCAAATAAAAACGATGAGTCCCGAGGTTAAGAAAATAGCGTGGTTGGTAAATAGAATAAATAGGTTTAGCTCGTAAAAGTGTTAACTAAATGAAAATCAATTAGCTAAATGCGAACTGCTGTGTCTGTTGGACGTGTATTTATAGACTAAGCCCAGTTTAAAATAAAAATGATGTAAAACCCAGATAAGAGGTCATTATTGCTCTTCTGAATCAAACAAAACATAAGTCCATTATATCCTTACCCAATTCAATCGAACTATACAGCAGTGTTAAATTTAAAAGTGTACGAACGAAGCGGTGACTTCTTAGAATAAAGTAGCAGAATTATATGAAACATAACATAGAATTAAGTTCCAATCATTTCGCTTTGAAAAAGGTGTAGTCCAGATGTGGTGGTTAAATGTTCTACTTCGTTAAGCTATGAAAAGTGCCCCAAAAGTTATAGAGCTGAAATTAAAGCGAATAAGTACTGCTGTCGCATATGCTGCACTGAAAAACTGATATATTTGAACCAACCAAATGCATGCCCTTTTATTGTTTCAAATATATGTAAAAAATGTACAGATTTACATATTGTCGTTAATGAAATCAACAAACAAACAAATATATATATTACTTGAAACAAAAATATATATTTCAAATAAGCAAATTTTTCTGTGTGTTATTTCTGTTTGAGTCAATAAAATATATTGTTTGAAGTAAATATTCCATTTGATCAATTTTACAAAATTTTATTTGTTTAATTCTATTAAAGATATTGTTGAAACAAACAAATTTTATTAACAAAATTATTTGCTTCGCCCAACAATATATTTGTTTGCCTATATTTAAACAAAGATTTTTGTCAATACAACTAAAGTTTGGTTGAGTCAACCAAATCGGTTTTTCAGTGCGTAAATACGAAGAAATAGCTCAATCGATCCCACCCCATATATGGGGGTGAAAATATTAAATACTTTTTTCTCAGGAATTCCTAAGCTATACATTCAAAAAAAAAATAATGGAAGTAAATACTGATTATAGGCATTCTATAAAGAATCAGAGAATAAGTCCGTTCACTCAGCTCAAAGTTATTAATATTTTCCGCTCTTGAGGAATGATCTTTTTAGTTGACTTTAAGGTGCCACTTTATTATATTGTTAGAATGTGTTTAAAACTACTACGGTTAAAACGCATGTATAAAAAATTCCTAAACTGTTCAATAAGTCACATTAAAAGCGTGTGTAATACTAGGTTGATATTAGCATACATATGTTTCACCTTACTGAATAAAATTGTTATTTTCCCTTTTTGAGAGGTACACACAATTAAATTTTACTTTACTTACCATTAAATATTTTTTTTATTATTTCCGTGTTTTTATAACTACTAGGGTTAAAGCGTACATGTAAGCAACCTTGAAATTGATTGATGAATAATCATTTTAACCCTAAAACAACCAATAACAAATTGCTCCCACTATAAGATCATTCAACAAGATTTTATTTTTTATTTACATGTTCTCCCATACAAACAAAAATTGAAAAAAACATATATAGTAAACCTAAATGCATAGTTTGATATTACAAAACCCCAAGTGGTGCGTAATTAATCAAGATTTTTAATAAAACAAGAAAAACTATAATCAATTCAGGGAAGATAAACTCCATTTCAACTAAAGATCGCGCATTTACAAAATCGGTTGTAACGGGTATGATATAGTTTATATTAGACAAACAAAGCGTGCAATCAGAACCAGATTTAAAGAGCACATAACAAGTTATCGTTATGGTAGACTTGAATCTTCCAGCGCTGTGCAACATATAAACGATACTGGACATAAAATCGACATAGGAGACCTTGAATTAGTGAAAAATGTACAATCACTGAAGGGTCAGACGCATACGAAACCACATATGTGAAAAACAACATTCAAATAACTTACTGAATCGGGATGTGGCACCTCTACACCACTCAAGTTTGATATATTTATGGGGGTAGAGAAGAAAAAAAGACACATATTCGTCGCTAATTATTGGTATTTCGAAGGGTCAAGTAAACGTAGAAAAAGCATTTGTAAATATGTTTCCTTTTTAGAGGAAGATAGCGGTACACTAGCGACACTTTCTAATTGTACGACCTACAGCATAAAATAGAGCCTAAATGTGTAGCATGGGTAGTAGACGACTTGTGCATTCACTGCCGTCTTCGAAATATATAAACACAGATGTGCGGTCTCTGTGTTTTTTTTTTTGTAGTAAATCTACTTTAAATGTAAGGAAGAATGCAGCCGACAAACATAGATAAACATTGAACTTATAAAATAGAGACAAATAAATACATCAAAGGCGCATACTAATGCTTGCCGACTTACCTCGGTTACCACAATTCGAATTTTTTCAATGACTTACCTTAAATATAATATTGTATACAAATAGATGTTTTGTTTTCTTTACACATCCCTACAGCTTTACTAAATATGTTTGTGTTTTTTAATCCAATTGATTCATAATGATTGTTTTATATCTATTTTTAATTTGTCGCGGCTCCTTTTTTCAATATTAACATAATGAATAATTAATATTTATATAAAGTATTTATAGCTATCACTACTATTCGATTTAGCACTAATTCAAATTTTGTATTTCTTTTGAAAAGATATTGTAGGACTTTTGAGGTAAAATATTTGAAAGTAGGGAATTTATAATCTAAATATTATTTTATCTTGTTATTATAATGCTGATGAAAACATACCATTACTATAACCAATAAAACATATTTCTGACGAGTGTAGAGCTTTTCGTTCTAATATCTGATATAAAAATCATGGTTTTGAATGCATTCTCGCCATATCTCCTTTATTATTTAATGTTAAAGAAGGAAGCCGGAGCGAATTAAAAAAATGATATGAAATCATCAGACATTAATTAGATAACAAAATATAAGCATATTTGGGTAACGCTGCAGGGAAAACAAAACATGCATTTCTGTCAATAACGACATTACTTCAAATTTCTCTGCATTTAATCAATTAATCGGCGCAACACCCACTTCACGAAAAATGGAAGTAGTAATAATCCTTATTACAATATTGTTTAATATCTTACATAGGGACTGTCGCAATTTAGTTATGTGTTCAGTAATATTGAAAAAAATGTTTCATTCATAACGGAGATATGCTTTACTGATTTCAATATAATACTTTAAATGTCTTCATGCGATCCATTTTGATAGTTTCATTATTATTTGCATACGTATAAAATGAATAAAAGTAATAAACCCATTGATATTGCTATTTATGGTATAATTAACATGCCTTTGGTTTAGTTCCTAGTCGTAGTTCAACTGTAAAATGAAAATACCTTTTAAAACCATTTAATAACACTACAGCTATTCCAAATACTTCAAACATCAAATAAATTTATTCCTACGCAGAGATAACAAATACATAAGAGATGCATTCAACTTCGCACATTAATAAATCCAGTCTAAGGCTTTTTTAAAATAACCGACAGAGAGACCGCACATCTGTGTTTACATATTTCGAAGCGGCCAGTTACTGCATAAATCCGTCTACTATCCACGCTAAACATATGGGCTCTATTTTACCCTGTAGGTCGTACAATTAGAAAGTGTCGCTAGTGTACATGTTTAGGTAATAGGTCCTTCTTATTTTTACGGAATTCATTTATTGTCCGGAATTTATCAAATCTGATGTAGTGCGGAGTGAGTGGATATTTACGTGTCTAATTCAGGGACTTGAACTTTAGAGATGAATGCGATTGCATCTCAAAATATAGTTTCTAATTCACTTTTGTTTTATTGCAATTTTTACAATTTATTTTTACGCAAATTTTGTGTTTTTAGAAACAAACCTCGTATGTAGCCGAGCAAAACTGATGTCAGATGTCGAATTTTAGGTTTTAAGTCATGCTAAACCTTTTTGTGAATACCTTCTTCTCCTAAAAATAAAAAAGTTTTCAATATTGTCCCAACTAAAGTAGGCACACTGTATAAACTTTGGATATAAAATTACAGATCCATTCATAGCGAATCAAAAAAAGCTTTTACAAGATGATTGATACACGTGCTAAGATTTACATATATCTTTTATGCGTAGCGCGGGGTGAGACTTCGCCACGAGGAATAACTTAAAATAATAAATTTCGGCTATCGGATTTTCCTCCACTGCGATAGGGAAAACTCCCTTTCAGTGAAACAGGTTCCCGTAGCTGGAATAATTCGATTTATTTGGATCTACTCCTAAATTTGTGGGAAAAAATAATCGACATTATAGATAAATTGATAAATGGTAGTTTTTCCGCATCAACGTTTATTTCTTGTTTACCTCTAGAGGTATATTAGTGTAATATCATTGGTTGTATTTATTACTATATATTTCCATTAAAAAAAAAGGAAACTAATACTGAAATATATTTCTTTCAGATTTGCTGGAATCACAAGTACATCAAAGGTCCTGCTATGAGTTGGGACACTTAGAATTCCTTGAGGCACTCTGTGCCATGCCTCGGTGAAGAGGGTGTCATGGCAGGTTTGCTGCTTCTGGGGTTGCTGGCATGCACCCCAATGGTTGCGACGCAACCATTGGCCTCTGTCATCATTTCCGAGTTGTGCTACTACAAAGTCGACGTGAATCACTTGGTAGAAGAAATGAGTCCTCTTCTGTTGGAGATAGTATCTAAAGAAGGTAATGGATACTTACATGTGTTTCCTTATTACTTGTTGACTGTGTAGTAATCAGGAATTCTGTGTTCACAATATCACAATTGAATTATGCTTTGAGCTTTCCTAATGGTAAATCCGCCACTGCTAAAAAAAATATATAATAATAATAATAATTGTAATCGTGAATTTTAGAGCAAAATATTTTGGACCATGTTGGTAAATTTCAAACTTCTCATAAAAAAGATATCCTTCTCTGACTGGATTTCTGCAACACGATTTTAAATAGAATTTGTGATGACGATCTTCTGAGATATTTTTTTTTGAAATGATGAATGCATATTCAATAGAGCAGAAATCTTTAATATTCATAATTTTCACTATTTGGCGGAGAAAAATTTACACAAATTTCGTGAGTATGGTTACAAGAGACGGTGTTCTGTTAACGTTTGATAAGACGTAACAAACCACATAGTTGCTTGCTGGACCAATTTATCTTCCGAACCGTCTGGACGATGTTGAATACGTTAATGTTTTGGGAACAGGCCATTGAATGTGCCGCTCAATATGCTGTACATGCACAATGGAGGTCCTACTCACTATGCTTTTAATGTCTATCTTACCGAAATGTTTATTACAAAGAGTCCAATGTGGGGCCCTTACTGTTCAATATATGTGTTAATGATCATTTTCCTTTGCTGCACTGTGATTCTTTAGTATACGTACTGCTGTGTACTGATATGAATTGAAAAAGCAAAATGAATAAAAAAAATAATAAATTAGCTAGCTCAACGGATAAAAATTTAAAAGGGCGCAAAAGAACAATTAACCTCAGAGTTACCCTCGCGAATTAAAACTTGAATCTAACCACGAAAAGTAAATTGTGAGTGAAAGAAATCTGACTTTCTTAAATACCCCAAAAATTGAAAAGGTTAAATTAAAAATAAAAGAACAGCATTTTTAACCCAAAGACGTTAATTCACAATCAAAAAATTATTATAAAAAACTGCACGTGTTCTAAATTACAATAGGACAAAGCTATTTCCAATATCAAAGCAATCCACGTAGTATCAAATTAATACAAACTAAATTAACCGTGGACAAATACTAGTAAATAACAAGAATGAAAACTAATAGCAAGACGAAGCTTCTAATCACCCAACCCGAGGTCGTTAACAATTAAAAACAAATCAGCAAAACTTAAAAATGAAAAATTAACTCTTTAAACTAAAATATCTTCCTGAACAAAAATAATAAATGATCTTATATCTAAAATGTGTACACATCAATACAATACCAATTATTATTAAGCGAGTTCATTGATGGACAGAATAAAATTCAATTTATGTGAATCAAATCTCTATATCAAAAGTATTAACAAAATGGCATCAAAGAATTTAAAAATACATGTACTCACGCGCTAACGTCTATTCAGGAACTAACTCTTACAATCTCGACCGCTGCGTACAAAGCAAACGCACAGATCAGTCCGCCAACGGACAAAATTTCAAAACATAATAAGATAAACTATACAAGCGAACGCTAGACATATAAATAAACGAAATTAATTTAAAAACAACTGAACACTTAACTAAATAAATCATACAATCAATTCATTAACTAAAACTTATATAAAAATAAAATCTATATCTGTGAAAATTCGCTCGAAACATTGACAAAGGCTGAACGGAGTAAACAAGTAACAACAAAAAAACTCTCGCGAAAACTTGGTGTCCGTCCACAGCAGTACGTTGACGACTTTAAAATCTTCACCAGAGCCTTGAACGAAACAGATTCTTGACATCTGCAAAAAGATATTGGTACAATAACTAATTGGTACAAAGTCAACAATATCTCGATCAATCTTAATAAATGCTGTATCATTTACTATTTTCACTCAATCGATTATTTCTTTTAATAATATTTATAGCATCGTTATATCTAGTATTGTGATTTTCCCGGCTAATATGCTTTAACAAGCAAAAGGAAAATAAATAAATAACTTTCTTTAATAAAACAGTGCAGTCATTAATAACATGTATAATTCATGAACAAGTCTATACAGGAAATATATAAAAAAGTATGAGAACTCTTACTCAGGGTGAGTATAGTTATTTGGGATATTCAAATAAGTATTATCAATTATCCAGTATAATTTAGATTCTTTAATTCAAAAAGGAACTTTTAAAATATCCCGTGCTATCATAAGAGAATAAAAAACCACCAACCACGTTTGCCAACTTACAAAAGCTCAGAATTTAAATCTCATACGAAATAATAATAATTTAAACAATGTTTTGACCAGATACCTCGTTTATCGGTTCATATAAAGTCAGAGTACCTCCGAATGTGATTTCCTTGTAGTGACAATCCAGATTCGCTCGTATATTCAGCTAAAAGGGTCAGACCAGGAGAATAACATCGGTAGCAGGAAAATTCAGGAAACTGACCTCCTTCGTTACATTCAGGATGTTTGATTAGACTCGGAACAGCAAACACATGTAAAATCCCATGTAAAACATATACCCAAATATAGTAAACACCAAATTCGTGAATTTATCCCCTACGATACCAGATATACCCCCGCAATATGGTTTAATTCATTTATATCTGATGAGAAATGACACCGCTTTTCTAAGACTTTTCATCCACTATCAACACGTCACCAAGGATTTTCATACATTTTCTTTATACGAATCACATTGAGTCACTCTCCCATTCAATTAAAATAGATACCTAGGATACCCGGCTATCGTACAGTTGTCAGACGAGAAATTATATTCAACTTCCATGACTACTAGTGTGAATTAATCCAAATTATACTGGACTTACAAGCAGGTGTGTACATAAAATAGTAATTGCATTTCAATATGGTTGGTAGCTTTCCTCTTATGAAACACAGCACTAGGAATGATGTGGTGAATGATCTTAGAGTTTTATTCGATTCCAAGCTTACTTTCGTAAGTCACATAACTTCTGTGTGTTCATCGGCTTCTAAATCTGTTAGATTCGTCATTCGTACCTGCAGAAACTTTGATAACATTTGTGCCTTAACTTTATATCCTTTATATCGCTTTCGTTCGCAGTAGATTAGAATATGGTTTAGTCGTATGGTATCTCCATGATATTTATTTAAACCCGTCCCTAAAAGTGTGCAGAGGAGATTTCTGCAATTTTTATCGATTAAAATGGATGGGATTTATTCAAAACATGATACGCCATATCTCAATCTTTTGCACAGACATAGCTTTACTTCGCTTTCTGCTAGTTTAGCGGTCACTTCTGATTGAAGTTGGTAGAGAATAGATAAGATTCACCAGTCCTATTATCTCAAGTAGGCATCCTAGTTCCAACGCATATGGCCCGTTCATCTGATGTTTTTTACACATCCAGAGTAAGAACCAACATACTGAAGAATGCATACTTATGCATATGACGGTGAATGCCAATAGGCTTCTATGCAATTTAGAGTACTACGAAACATATAGAACATTTTAGAAAAGAGAACACTCTTACTCTGATCTCGGAATATACAAGAATACAAAACTATCGTATGAAGTTTTGTATTCTTAATTTTCTGTGCATCTTCAATTATCGCGCAAATCAACATAAACTTAAGTAACATATGACAATGTTGCCGTATGTAGGTTTTTTCAAATCCACCTTGCGAGCACAAGAGGCAAAGTACAACATTAGAATATTCAAATTTTCGATTAAGAAATATAGTTACAAAAAAAAAAAATTGCTAGATGTAATTCTTTCGGTAATTTACACAAATACACCTGTATAAATGATTCTAAACTCTTCTCTTTAACTGTAATTAGCTTTTAATTTAACAAACTCAATTCATTTTAAGTTGCCAACATTAAATTATTATTTTAAATGAAACTGAACCCTATTCTATAGCTGGTGCATGTATAAAGTGAATTTATACCAAATTTCAAGCAGAAAGTTTCACGAATGCTTTAAGAATCATCTTTGATGTTTTAATAAAATATTTCTTCTTAGATGTTAGCAACATGCCTGGCGAATATCGCGCGGTATGTTAAATATTTAGGTATATTACATCACTTACGTCTTTATGCTGGAACACTGTAACCTAATTAAAAGGGGTTTGCCTTTGGGAAAGTATAGCTTCGAAGTTGAAAAGATTGAACGTACGAATTCTGAGGAGTAAGTCCTAACGGAGTTAATATAGATACTATCTCTCCGTCTTGCTTCTCTGCCAATGTGCAATTAGAGATCAAAGGGACCTTTATAGGAATTGACAAGAATACATGAAGTGTTAATAATTGAGTGAAAGATCAGAGTGGAGTTGTTTAAGATAATTTAGCAATATCTATCGAGAGTAGACATAAAATCCATCTCATTAAGTACTAGATGAAAAATGACGCTATTACAGATTACACTTATTGTTAGTTTATAACATTTTTTTAAAATAAATCATGGTAGATATCACAGTAATTTTTAAAAAGGACCTTTTCACACCGTATTGTTGTCCTATCTTTTAATTAATCTACGCCCAATCGGCTATTCCCGTGAACGGATCGCTCGATTAAATGATGTTTTATGATCCAATTTACTTTCGATTGCCTCCACCGGTTACAGTCAAGCTTCCCGCACATCAAGTGCTAAGGACGCTAGGTAATAGATGAGCTATTCGCAGGCGAGAAGCGAAAAGGTTTAGTCGAAGTTTGCGGAAGAAACGGTAATCAAGCTTCAATGAAAGTACGCCTGATCTATGTCGTCTATAATAGTCGTTTACGGTATTGTAAATTACGCCAGAACCTAGGTTAGGTGTACGTATAGCGGTTTTAGATTCGGTGCAAGTGGTGTCATGTTTATGTGCCTGTAGCCCTTCAATATTTTCCTCGTACAGGTAGTTTGGGCTATGATGACGACCTTATAATAGTCGTTAGAGGGTGGTTTCCAAAGGTCCTGGTGAAACGCATGCAAACCACTCTAAACACGGTTGACAGTTGGTGAAAACAAGAGCGACTATCAATCAATCCTCAAAAAACACAAGAAAGAAAAACGCTAGAAGGCCTGCAACCGCTAGTGACAGGAATCGAAAGGATGTCAAAGAGGCCAAATACCTTAAAGTATGATTTTATCAAATACTTATATGGAATCCATATAACCAGAATACATCCAGTAGAGCCACTATCGCCCTCGGTCGGTGCAGGAAGCTGCGTCTGGAAAGAATTGAGGCATTAGCCCCAAGAGGGCTCTGTGATTATACACAAAAGTGATTTGACCCATGGTAACGTACTGCTGTGGTAGACACCCCGTTTTTGGCGAGTGTATTTTTAGTTGCATAGATTTTGTTTTGTTTACTCCGGTCAGCCTTTTATCAATGTTCCGAGAGGGTTTTCTTAAATTTAGATTTATTTTATTTAATCATTAAGTTAATGACTTTATTTTTGATTTATTTAATTAAATGTTCAGTTTTTAATTCCATTCAATTATTTGTCTTTTGAATGTTGGCGTATTGTTTGTACGTCTGCGTTGTTTTTGTGACAAAAGCGACTGTAGAATTTTGTCAGGCAGTTCCTTGGTTGACTTTAAATATGCATGTATTTTTAAATCTTTGCTACCGTTTTGTTATTTCATTTGATATAGAGATTTGTTTTCTGAGGATTTTTCGTCCATCAAGGTATTCGCTTTATAATAATTGTTATTATATTGATATGTGCACATTACTTATAGATATAAGATCATTTATTATTTTTGTTCGGGACGATATATTTTCAGTTGTAATTTTCTCATTATAAGTTCAAAGAGTTAATTTTTTTCCGTTTTTCTATTTTGCTGTTTCGTTTTATTTTATTTATCACCTCGGTTAGGTGAGTAGAAGAAGTCCTTGCATTTAGTTTTCATTTTTGTAAATTTCTTGTGTTTGTCTATGAATTTATTTTATTTTGTTGAAACCACGTAGATTGTATTGGTAGAATTAAGATTATCTTTCTGAACAAACTAATCTTTTGCTTTATATAGGAAATAGCAATGACCTATTGTAATTTAGAATCTAGTGCAGTTTTAAATATAGGCCAGAACCCTCAGTTCACGGTTTTTCTTTCTGCATAGTAATTAACCTTTTTTGAATAAATTTTGATTGTTAAATAACGTCGTTGGGTTAAAAATTCTGTTCTTTTATTTTTAAATCTTTTCAATTTTTGGGGTAAATAAAAAAGTCAGATTTCTTTCGCTCACATTTTACTTTTCGTGATTAGATTCAAGTTTTAATTCGCGAGGGTAGCTCTGAGGTTAATTGTTCTTTTGCGTCTTTAAAATTTTATCCGTTGAGCTAGCTAATTAAATTTTTTCCTTTTCATTTTTAAATTCATTTTTTCCTGCTTTTTTAATTCAGTCAGTACACAGCAGTACTTAGCAGTGGTTTGGTGGCCAAAGATGCGGCAAGCGGAGGCAGCCAAAACGCCAAGTGGCGTACAAAGATTGGGGTGCTTGCATGCTATGGGTGCGATGAGATGTGACTCCCACCACTACAATGGAAGTAATTCTAGATCTGTCACCGCTACATATTTACACGCAAAGAATTGCCAGATCTACAGCACATAAATTTATGCTTGATGAAGCATAGATAAGTAAATCGTACGGTGTTGACCATCAAAAACTATGAACTTAAGAAAGCACCTCCTTGTGGAGATGCCTTGTGATGTCATGTTTCAAATATTCTACCCAGATGGAAAATATCAGTTTATAATGCCAGATAAGAAGGACTGGGAGAAAGGCACTCCAGTAAGAACGGATTGGAACCGATATAGAGACGGCTCTAAAACAATCTACGGCGTAGGAGCTGGAATATATGCAAAGAAAACTAAAAAGGCTTGTTCGGTAAATTTCAACAAAGACAAAATGGTGTTCCAGACTGAGGTTGCTGTAACTCATCATTGTGTCAGTTCCGTGAGTGTTGACTCTAAGGTGATTTGGGATTGTGTAAGCGCTCTAAATAAGGCGAGCACCCAAAAGGGATAATGAAGCGGACATCTGGCCAGGTGAGCCTCGTCATGGTCATTCGTTGGAGCTGATCCTTCTTTTGGCACTGCCAAATCGCAAATTGAAAAGTCCATCAATGAGTGGATACATCAGTTCAGAGAGTGGTTGCAAAAGTCACCAGGACAGAGATATGCAAGAGAATTTCCAAAGGAACAGAGGCTTTAATTTGTTTAAGACCCACTGAATAAAAAGATGAGGACTGTCATAGTGATAATAGATCTGTTGACTGATCATTGTAGACTAAATAGGCATGTGGACGACATAGACCTGGTAGATGATGCTACTTGCAGATTCTGCTAAGGGGAGAAAAATGCATTAGTGTACTGTGCCAATACAGCAGCATGGCGAGGACAAGGTTTCTAATAATGGAAGTGGAGAACTTCATAGCTACAGCTACACAAAGGAGACGCTCTCAAGGATGATAAGCCCAATTAAGAGGCAAAATTCGAGATTATTTTCTATAAAAGAGGATCACAATAGATCTGAAAAGGTCATGGTGAAAGAGATGCATGGACCACCCCAACGCTAATCTAAACTAATTTCACAAAGAAAAAGTGAAGAATGGGAACTTAATTTAATTAAAATTCTCTGAAAAATCAAACATTTGATTATGAACACAAAATTTATGAGGCAAGCAGAAACAAGGAGTAAACAACAATAAAATAAACAATTCCAGAGAGAGTCAAGAGACATTTAAGAAAATGCTTTTTAGGAATCATTATTTAACTAAAAAATATATTATTCAAATAGAGGTGCTAAAAGATTAAAGAGTATATTATAAATCTGAAGTTGGAAAGCAAATTTAGTGTATTCATTCACTATGGACATGTTTTGTAGGTACTATTTCCTTTCTAACGTCCATGCATATATATCTGTTTTTCTTTTAAAATGTTTGTGATGCACATTAATTTTTAATGATTCAATTAAGACAATTTAATTGAAGAATTTAACTATTTAAAGTAAAGGAATATGCAATGTAAAATAAACGTAGGTTGTTTCGAAGTTATTAATTTATTAAGTCTTCATATTGCTTCATCATCATGTCATTATATGACACAGGTGTTTAGATGATATTTAAATTATTGTGCAACGGGGAATCCCCGTTTCCTACGGTTAAGGAGAACGTGTTTCGTTTGTTTATTGCGGTACATAATTATTTAATTTAAAACGTTACTAAATATTAACCAATTTTGTTAAGATAAGGCAGAATGCACGACCGCAACACGACAAGCGGCACAGCCAGTAACACACATTTTTTTTCAAGGGACGAAATCGTTCAAGTACGTACTGCTGTGTACTGAATGTACCAAATGAACTAGCAAAAATGAAATAAAAAGAATGAAAAATTAAATTAGCTAGCTGAACGGATAAAAATTTAAAAAGACGCAAAAGAATAATTAATCTCAGAGTTACCCTCGCAAATTAAAACTTGAATCTAATCACAAAAAGTAAATTGTGGGTGAAAGAAATCTGACTTTCTTTATTACCCCAAAAATTGAAAAGATTTAATCAAAAATGAAAGAATAGAATTTTGAATGACGTTAAATAACAATCAAGAATTTTAATTATATAAAAAAAAATGTTAATTACAAATTTTTGCAGAAAAAAAAAAACGTGAACAGAAGGTCCTGGCTTAAATCAAAAACTGCAACTCATTTTAAATTACAATAGGACAATGCTATTTCCTATATCAAAGCAAAAGATTAACTAGTTCAGGAAGATAATTCTTTTTTCAATAAAATCCACGTGGTTTCAAATTAAAATAAACTAAAATTAAACGTGGACAATTTCTAGTAAATAATAAAAATAAAAGACTAAATGCAAGCACAATGCTTCTATTCACCCAACCCGAGGTGATTAAAAATTAAAAACGAAACAGCAAAAATTAAAAAACGAAAAATTAACTCTTTAAACTAAAATATCTTTCCGAACAAAAATAATAAATGATCTTATATCTAAAATGTCCACACATCAACATAATAACAATTATTATTAAGCGAGTCCTTGATGGACAAAAAAAGACAAATTTAAGCGAAACAACTCTCTATATCAAAAGTATTAACAAAATGGCAGCAAACAATTTAAAATTACATGTACTCACACTCTCGTCTACGTAGGTAGGTTGATGAGTTCTACCGCTGCGTGCAACGCAGTCGTACAATTCACCGACAAAAATGTACTAGAATAAGCAAAAGCTAGACTAGCGAATGCCAGACATCTAAAAGAATGAAATTAAATTAAAAAAAAAACCTAACACTAAATTAAATAAATTAAACAATTAACTCATTAACCAAAATTTATACAAAAATAAACATTAATTGTGGAAATTTCTCGGAACAATGATTCAGCAGTTTTAAGCAAATGAGACACTTGTCTCTAGATGGCAGTATCGTACACACGATTAAGTAAGTTACGTCAACATTGAAACACAAATGCGTAGAATTATCCGCCTGCCCAGAATTCGACCACTTTCCCCTACGTTTATTTATTATTAAAAATGAGGTTTCGAGAGACAATTGCAAAGCCACCAAGAGCCTATAAAAAAAGTGAAATATGAAATGTCAAACCATGAGTCGCACAATCAACCTTATATAAAATGTCACCACAAACAGCGTCACAAAGCGACAAGAGAACAGAGCTTTTCAAAGTACTCAAATCGTCAGAAATAGCAAGTATTGAATTACGTGGTGTTTCAAAATTCCCTAAAATAGTAATTTTATTTTTCTTATTGTCAGAAACAGGTTTGTTAGTGTTTTCTTAATTAAACACTAAAAAAAATCATAAAATTTAAGCAAAAAAAATTCCAGTTACTCAATATTGACATTAATTATTAATATCTAACACATATAAAGTATGTATAACTATAAGTAACTAAAACAAATTAATGTATTTCTGCTAATAATTTTAAGAGGAGAAATTATCAGAAATACATTATTGCTTAATGATTTCATACTATAAGAAGCTTGCAATCTTGCATATAATAACTATATTTTATTACACATCTACTTCTTAACCTTTCTATATTGTGCTAAATCTAAGAAAACCGCAAATCATTTTCAATTCGTTCTGCAAGATTTGTCAGAAAGGAATTCTTATTACAAGACTGTGCTGAAAGATGTGCCGACAACTTTTGCGTCAGACCGTCATGTCCACCTAATATGCACAAGTATTTTCACTTACTCAACTGTTTTATGTAACCGGATTACTGAGATATTGGAGTTGGAACTCGGACCCCCGAAGGCATATTCAACGTCATTTGTTATCTTCCGCAATACCGAGAGTCGGGAACTTTGAAATTCCCACGCTGACGTCAAATGCGTCCGTTCAATGAAGTGCTGACCGAGTTTGCTGGAGTACGCTTTCATGGCATTGCAACGATCTCTGCATGTATTCCTGCAGTATATGGGAAACATGTTGTATGATGGTCTGTTAAGAAAATTCTCTACGTAGTGGCTATAAAATCCGACTACCTCTAGAATCTGAGAGCAGCGCAAACAAATTTCTGTCGACTTGTCGTTGAAAGGCCATTTTTACCGGAAAAGAGATAATGCTTAAAGTTCCATCATTTTATTATTCGCAAATACTCAAGCGTTGAAACTCCAATATCGATCCATATGAGAAATACCGGTTTTATTTTATCGCCTGAAATCAAATGATAATTGTTTTGCATTTCAGTTCCTGCCGGTTTTAGTATTGTAATGAAATTTACATTTTCCCAATTACCTTTTGGATGGTGCAAGGAGATATAAAACTGGCATTTATTCGATTAGGATGACGTAAATACTAATAAATAGAGACCGGATTATATGCAAAGAAAAACTGGAATATATGCGCATATATGCATCGATTTTGATGACTCTCTTTAATGACTCCAAAAATTGAAAAGGTTTAAACAAAAATAAAAGAACAGAAATTTTGAATGACGTTAACAATCAGAAATTTTATTATATTAAAAAAAAAACATTTGGTTACAAATTGCAGAAAAAAAAACCATGAGCTTAGGGCTCTGGCCGAAATCAAAAACTGCATTAGACTCTAATTTACAAAAGGACAATGCAAATCCTTTAACAAACAAAGATAAAACAGTTCAGCAAGATAATCCTTTTTTTCACAAAAATCCACGTGGTTTCAAAATTAACCAAACTAAATTAATCGTGGAGAATTCAAGTAAATTAATAAATGGAAACTAAAAGCAAGCACAATGCTTCTATTCACCCAACCCGAGGTGATTAAAAATAATTACAAAACAGCAAAATTAAAAAAAAAAAATGAAAAATTAACTCTTTAAACTTAAAATATACCTTCCACAACTGAAATAATAAATGATTCTATATCTAATTTGTGTACACAATAATATAATACCAATTATTATATAATGGGTTCTTTGATAGATGAAATAATTTCAAAATAAAGCGAAATAAATCTTTAAATAAAATGAAATACCAAAAATGGCAGATAACAAAATAAATTTACATGTACTTACACCGGCATCTTGTCAAAGAACTGGCTCCTCAGGGTAAAATCCTTTGTGCGGCGCAACGCACAAAGATCTGTCCGCCAACGGACGAAATCGCAAAGCATAACAACATAAACAATACAAGTGAACGCAATATGTACAACTGAATGAAATTAATATAAATTAAACAAATCAATTCAATTAACAAAATCTTATATAAAATAAACATTAATTTTTGAGAAAATTTGGCCGAAACATTGATAAAGACAGATCGTAGTAAAATATGATCACTGAATTTACAACAACCGGAATGTCAGGCAACAGCAATATGTTTCGAAATAGAAAAGCTGCTTTCAACATCCACAGATGTAATTGGTGCATTTTTTAACTTTGCAATACGTTCTAAACTAAAACTAAAGTCGAAATCATTTACTGTCTCACCATCCAAAATTTTCTTAATTTTCTTCAATTTCAAATAACCGGCATTTTTATTTATCACTTTTTTAAATTTATCGTATATAGAAATACCTATTGTACCCTTAACCTTCTTACATAGCGTATCAAATTCGTCTACTATTTCGACTGATTCCGAGAGCGACATCCCTTGCGTTTCTAGTTTACGAATGGAACTTGAAACAAGCTATAATTTGACTTAATATACAAAAGGTTTTGTAACAATTCTGTTCATGTTACTATCTTTTTACGGTTTTCTAGAGCAATGCAGTCAGCAGTAATTTCAAGAATTACACTTTTTATTCCTTCAAAATTATCGCCGAAAAAATTGCAGCCTCTAGATCTCGTAATAATCGGTTCAGGAGGCAACTTAACACTGGGAAGTCGCTCCTTATAAAATCGGATTCGTAAAGGTGCTTTTAAAAATACTTTTTTGACATTGCTAATTAAATCATTAATCAAAGGAATTATTCCTAATGTCTTCGGCTACACGATTGAACCCATGAGCTAAACAAGTTGGTATGAATAATGTTACTATAAAAAAAATTTAAATTTGCGCGGCTTTTATCATGTATGTGCAGCGTCGGAAAAATTAGTAAAATTGTTTCACAAGGTTATCTTCAGGTAAAAAGAAATTTGATAAACCTTGAACGAATTGGGCAATTGTCACATTATTTGTTTTTTGAAGTTCTTTACAATAAATTGAATATGATTTACCTACAATATCTTCATGAATAATTTCTATTAACAAATGGGCAATATAACGGCCACACTTATCCGTACTTTAATCTACCATGATATAAATAAAATTATTCCCTACCAATTGTTGAATTTCTGCTATTGTTTGCTGGTAACAAGATGTGACATAATTTTTTCGTAAGGTACTTTCGTCAGGTATATTATGTTTGCAATATTTTTGCTGAAATGATTTCAAATTAACATTGTTTAATCTTGCTAATGGTGTGTTAGACGAAATTAATGCGTTACACAGATCCGTATTATATTCTTCTTGTTCTGAGTTTCGTGAAGTTGATGCTACACATTGACGTATAGATTGCTGTATACATGCGGATCGCTTTATTTTTTCACATTTTCCAATATGTGATGGAGTTTTAGCGTGTTGATCAATCAGGTATTTTCTCTCATAACACACATACAACAACAGTTGACATTTTATATCAAAAGTTAAAGAATTTAAAAATAATTGTAAAGCTTTTAGTAAAATTAAACTTACCAGTTTACTGCAGGCTCGAAAAAATATTTTGTCGCCCCCCTTTACCAGTTCAGGATATGGCTTAATCCATAAGGAAATTTTGTTCGCTATACTCATTGTATGTACGCACAGTATCTAAAAACGTAACACAATTACATGCTGTTTCGCTCAAAGATATTCAATGAATGAATAGTTTATTTGGGAATTAATAATAATAAAACGTATTTACCACATCCCTTCTGCTAGGCGAAATTAAACACGTGCAGTTCTTGGAAAAAAGTATTAGAGAAACCAATGTAAAAGATTTATTGTTCTGAGAATTGTCGGTTGCCGATCTACATTAGGAATTACTAGGAATTTTTAGTAATAGAAAGGATAAGAAAAAGCTTAAATATGCAATATATACAACTTTTGTAAAAATATGCATAGAAATGCCTAAATATGCAATCACTAATTAGCGCTAATTAACTTCAATTAGTGTAATACGTCTACATATAGACTATAATTAAAGATATGCAAAAAATAAAATATATGCACTTTGCATATAATCCGGTCTCTACTAACAAAGAGTTGCTTAATAAAGAAATTAGATCCAGCAGTAAGAAAAAAAAAACTGATTTGAAGCACTTAAATGAATATAATCCTTCACTTAATAAAGAAAGTCTAATGGAAAAACAAAAAAACATTCAACGGTGCTTTTTATGAAAGGAATTCGTGGGAAAGAAATGCTGCGGAAAGTAAGACGGTTGTATGCGAATTGATATGTTGTCAGAAAAAATGCTGTCAAGTGAAAAAGCATCAATCAAACGAAACTTCCACTGCCGTGAATGATGTGGAGCAAATTGTTATATATGTATATTGGTACATGTCATGTTCAATATAAAAGAAAACTTAACAAAAACAGGAAAAGTTTTGAATGAAAATTTTTTTCGTAGGAATAGAATAAGTAGGAAGAATACATTTGCAATTTTGCTTATTACTTACATTTTTATTGTTAACTTACCATATAGAAGTAATAAGAAGGATGAAATGAAATGTTAATATTTAAACTAATTTAGAAAAATTAATTTAAAACAGGTTTCAAAGCATAATAAATGAGTCATTGTAAGTAAACCTGCATACGTGGTTGCATACTCTAAATGTCAATTCTTAAGTTGATAAAAATGACTACAGACTAAATCGTGAATGTTTGTAGTTACGTCATAGTTGCTTATGACGTATCCAGCGTCTGAAACAAATTCAGGCACACCAACCATGTTTGCAATAAACTGTACTAATGACAATTGTCAAATTTAATGACAATTGTCTCAAACATGCACCAAGGTTTGGTAGTACTAATTTTACGTTGCGCACCTAATAAAAAGAAATTCCTATTTTTACAGAAAAATATATATTACAAATTTAATATTGAAACATAAATATTTTCAGATCATCTTTATGAGAAGTGCCAGATATATCTGTTAGATTGTATTATATGAAATAACTGATGCTATTATACTCTCTAACCATTGGAGTTGCATAGGGAAGTACGTGCATGCTAACATAAATCGTGAAAAGTGGATAGTTGACAATTATAAAAGTAAACTTCATGACATGTGTGGTATTTAGAGGTTATATCACATTTAACACCCTGAACTTTGTTTCTGTGCCCGCATAGTTTTCTTATGTTATGATTCGCTTTGCTTCTGCAGCCGCCTTATATCTTCTTTCCCTTTAACATTTTCTCTTCCACACCTCCATTTTCATTCCATTCTTTTTCGTTAACACCCATTCTTCACACCTGCATACTATCGTCCGCCTTTCTGCTGTGTATATTTTACTTTTAGCTGTTCTGGAAACTTCTCTTGACTTTAACATTTTCTTCATTGACCCCATTCCATTGTTTTCCTTGTTTAATCTTTTGTTTTCTATTTCTTTGGCCTCTGCATTTATTTTTGTAATCGCTAACCCTTAGTTGTTTAAAGTGATTTCCTTTTTCAAAATCGTGGCTTCTCATATACTTTTAAGTTTACTACATCCTTGTTCATTATTCATTTGTTGTCGGTTGTTTCATTAATAGGTACTTTGTTTTGTCCTCATTCAGTTTTAGCCCATATAACCTTGCCCTTTTTTCCATTTTATTTAATATTTTTTCTAGTCCTTTTTTTGACCTTATTATTAATGCGATGCATAGACAACTACTTGCTGTTTTAGTTGGTATATGATCCCTAGTGTTTGGACTCCACAGTTTCAGAAAACTTCTAGCAGGTACTAGCTTAAATAGTATCGTACGTAATGGGTGTCCTTGATCAACCACGAGAGAAATAGAAAGATGGTTCGAGTTAGGTAAAAGCGTCGCTATTTTCTTTGATTCTTCATTTATGAAAATCTTAATAATTATAATTCATGCTAAACCTCGTGCTCTACCTAAAGGCACTACATAACTCGTTATCTCTATTATCTGTTTACCGTCGCGACCCATTTAACCACTTAGCTAATGCTCTAACTTCCGTACGCGACAGCCATTCATCAGTGAATGGACATTCGAATAAAACATGCACAATGTATCTACCCCACCGCACTCACAATGCGAATCATTAACCCTCCCAATTCTATATAAATAAGATTTAAAATTACCGTAACCAGTTATTAATTCTACTGCCTGATACGAAAAATTAATCCTTATTTCTCTAAAACTTGTAACGTTACCGATAAATTATAAATTTCATACTTAGCCTTCCATTGAAAGTAATATCCCACCTACCATGCCAATTATTTAAACTACGCTAGGCGACATTAAGCCATATCTACTTATTGTACTATACCCCTCCTCCCCTTCCCGCTAGACACCGCCTCTTTCGCTAATTGATCCGGGCTCTTTTTACCGATTGTATCTACGTGAGCCCTAGTCCAAAATAGTTCCCCCTCATGTAAAATATCCCAAGAGTCTAATAACAAATCAGTCGGATGTTTTGAATTCTCTAACGCCTTTAATGCAGATAAGCTGGCTGTTATAATTCGTACATCATTTATAATTTTAAGAAAAATTTGAAGGAGACAGTTAGATCAACTCAATTTCAAAACAACTCTATCTCAGAGAGATAGAGTTGTTTTGAAGGAACAAGTCAGGAAAAAATTAACAATATCTATGGATCACATATTCTTGTTATTCTGTAAAATTTTGGGACATTGTCAGACCAGTTAAGAGCAAAAAAAGCAAGAATGTACAAGTTTTGATAATAAACGTAGCTAAATTGATTATAAAAGAAATCAACCCATATTTTTGCTTAATCGATCCGTTCTCTATTACCTACGTGAGCTCTAGTCCAAAAAAGTTTTACATCCCTCTCCCGTAACATATCTCAAGTATTTAATAACAAATCGGTTGGGTCTTTTAAATTCCCTAACGCTTCTAATGCAGATAAGCTATGAATTATAATTCTCACGTCCGTATAAATTCCCACACACGCCTAATATAACGTACTACCTGATTCATTGCAACTAATTTTGCCTAAAAATTATTGCAATGATTCCTTGGTTTAAACTTTTGATATATTTATTATATATTTCAATACTCCTATTATAAAGAACAACAGCCGCCTCTGTGCCACTCTCACCCTTCAACCCATCCGTAAAAAATTCCCAATCCTCTCCAAAAGTATCACTCTTTTACTGAAGGGCAACAACTTTCTTATTCAAGATCAGTGGAAGTTTTCAAGATATGTGCGACAGGACTGTAAAAAATAACTTTTGCGGTAAAGGCGGATAAAGGAGGGAATAAAGGAAAAGTCAGTTACAAATGGTGCTCGCTTTATGAGTTTGGACAGCCTTGACGTTGTTTCATTATTTAAAAAGGCATCAGTAAAAGCGTTTTTGTTTTTTCGTTTCTTTTACGCCCAAGCATCGAGAATTGCGTATCGGAAACGATACTTCATTATTTACAGTATTTAAGTTTAACTTTGGGAACGTACCGACCGATAAAATTGCCGGAGGAAATCTTGTTAGTGTTTTCGAAATAGGTACCGCGTTCGCTTAAATCAAATATAAACTTTGCAAAATTCCAGACGACGACATATGAGAAAAGTTCGAAATTTACCAATTGAATCTAGAGGGAGTCGAGTGTAAACTTTCTTCAATATTCTATACTACATTATTATTATCGGAATGGGGCGAATTTAATGCGAACGTCGCTAGCGGCGGCGGCAGTCCGGTACCGAGGTGGGTATAAGATTATCGCGATGGAAATGCGAAAGTTTAATTTCGCTACTGTTGCTCCGGAATAACTGGTTCGAGGGTTGAGCTATATTGCGTTTTAATGGAGGCAAAATCCATTTAGGCAGCTGAATTAGTATTCACTATTTTGTGGTGGCAATAAAATTTACATGGGAGCAAAAATATAGAAGGGGATGGCTTTTATGAGTTTTGATAGTGATTTTATAAAAACACGTAAACTTAAATTTATTTATATATTTTTTAAATTAAAAATTTTAAATTCAAAAAGATCACAGATTATTTGGCCAATATGGAAGATTCATATGAGGAATCGAGTAATGCAAAAGGATTTTTACGAATCAGTTTTGATGAAGATTCGAAAGTATAGTATGTGCAAAAAATTATAATAAACTCATTTTTATCCGTTTGAAATGTGCAGCCTTTAGAGCAGGTAAAGGAGAATTGGGTATGTGAAACATGTAATAATTCACAGAACTATTCAATTCAAGCAATGACGATGTCACGTCAACATTAGAAAACGACGGATTTACAAGTGTTAAGAAAGAAAATAACATGTTAAAAACCCAAATAGAATTATTACATAAGATAAAGATAAAAGAATCGGTGAATTTTAACAAACCGCTTTGACAAAAATCATCGAAATACTGTATGTTTAGATTCGTTTAAATTATTTTCTTGACAAACATAATATCATTAGTAATAATAAAAATGGTTTTAAAATGGGAAAATCTATCTCCACTGCATTAACTGAATTTTATTGTAACATCTTTAAAAAAAATATTGAACAATATCGGCCATTTCTGCTATTTATAAAAGGTTTTTGTTGTATACAACATGAAGATTTGTTACAAAAGCTTGAAACATGGAATAAAAAGAATATTTGGACCCTGGTTTGTTTCATATTTCCACTATATACAGTTCACATACAAATGACATTGTCTCGACAGATATATACCACACGACTTACGTCGATGATATTGCAGTGCTAATAGCACCTAAAACAAATACCCAAATGCCTGAAAACGCAACAAATTTTCTATTAAATAGCTCATGAAACTGGTTTTCGCACAAAAAACTGTCCTTAAGAGCGGGAAAAAATACAATATATAGTATTTCAAGCAAAGTAGAAGTGAATTTAATATTAAAATTTAATTGTAAACATAAAAGAATTACTTCGCTGTGACAATAGAATGGTGGAAAGAGCAGTGTGATGGAATTGTGCAAAAGTTTCACTAAAAAGCTTTTGCTTTTAAATGATTACTCTCACATATCTGTGGACTGTTTAATTTTGCTGTATTATGTTAAAATTCATTCTAGATTACAGTGTGGTGTATTTTTATGGGCAAGTTTCGGCAAGTAGGTATCAATTATATTGCCACAAATCGCATTGATTGAGTGGGGATAGATATTATTGTATATATTGAGTGTACGGTCTCGACGCGGGGACCTCGTGTAGCGACGAATCCAGCAATAAAGAGCTCATTGTTAGTAGTGTCTTGATAGTTACATTCAAAAGGTAGGTGTAATTATTATATACGTATATACCTCCGAGCTACCCCGTCACACCCCAATTGACATTTGGTGGAGGCGCCGGGTACCGATCCCGGTACCTCTGGCACGCCAAGCAAGCTGGTGAGCTACCCTGTCACACCCCAACGTGGCAGTATTTAGCAGAAAAGTCTGTAATTAGGGGTATTGCTGGTGCTTACTTTCAAGATTTATGTCGTATGTTCTTTCGTGTTTATACATTTTAGAATCTTTATGTTACATATGTAAATTAAAAGCAAATATTCCAAGCAACACAAAATTTCAAATTATGACACTAGAATTAAAGATCGACGTCACCTTCAAAAGCTCAATGAATACACTAATTTACAAATTGATTAAAAAAATCTGCAAATGAGGTGCCAGTATATTTTTCGTACGTCCTTTGGTCCGCTAAACTCGAAAATCGTATTAATTTTGTTTTCTATGAATACGTTTTCGAGATAGGAATTTCTTGATTTCCTCTGAGGTGTTTGTTTATTTAGACCGTATCTCGGGTTAGCAACGAGCGATCTAATTGTAAAAGGTGAATTAAAGATAATCCAGTCGTCAGCAAATATTACTAACATTATTTTGCAATCGCTACAGTAGTTTTATTGCAATCAACCATATCATGAAAAAAACTTTTTTCGCTAATATGAAAATTAAATATGCACTCTATTGCCGGCAAAAGTAGAAATATGGCCAGTTTGCAGTGGCGTGGCGCAAAATCTTGGTGACCCCCCACAAAGGTTTGTCTGGGACGTCTTGCCAACTGCTGTATATTTGTAAAATATTGCTAGCAATAATATCTGAGAGCCCTTCAGACGGCTGCCTCCCTTCCCCGCTTCGTGGCGGTTGCAGCAGTGTATTTTACGCCACCGTCAATTTGTATTTTTTTTTTTCATACAGTTTGTATTTTTACGAAAATAACAAGGTATTTATCAAGAAAATTCATAAAAAAATACCGAATTCATTTTTTTTTTTACAAAACACAATTATTTCACGTTTTGAGTTATGATCTGATCCATTGCAGCGAATTTAACTTGAGATACAGTTCAAACAATCAAACTAGCTCCAAGAAACTCAAAAAGAAATAAAAGTTAATATCTCGAAAAGGAATACATAAAAAAATAAAGCGATTTTCGAGTTTAGCAAGTACATACTAGAACAATAATCGCATCCAGTTTGGAAAATGACTGTAAACTAGTGATATCATTAGGCAAGGTATATATACACAACTTGGGAATAAAAATGTTTAATCAGCAGATAAATGTTTTGCTTATAGCTTAGATAGTAGTTACATCGCATAAGCGTGAGCATAAGTCGCTATTTTTGGGTAATATACAAGTAGGTATGTAATTTAGTGTTACAGAGTACTAACATGTAACTCAAAATATGTATGTCTCTTTTGATTTAGCTGCAATGCGCCTATGATTACGGGGGACGTAAGCTTTCGTTTCTTTGGTGCAAAAGAACCCCTTTCAACGTTAGTTAGTGAGAGATTTTAAAAGTATGGAATAAATTGTTCGTATTTACAAAAAAAAATCGGATTTTCATTGTAGTGATAAATTTAATTTTCCAAAATATATCATCTTATTTGGTATTAGTACATGTGTACCCATCTTTTTTCTTAGTCTGTATGTTTTATATAATTGTGTTTGGAAAATTATACTCAGCTGTACTGTGTATCCTTACCCCTGTAAGTACTGACGCATACAACATCGAATAGCGCCATCTAGGTAGTAATAGCTAAACTAGACATTTCTCATAGTGTTCTGCTTTACATCAAAACTTTTACCCCGGTTTTCATCCGTGCTAAATTTGAAGATTATTTTTCTATTTAATAGTTCTTTACGAAATTGAGACACTAAACTTTGCTTTTGCTTATTGTATTTTCAATATGACTATCTCAGATTTTTAAATTGCTCCGGCATTAGTCATAATTCCATTTTTTATTTTTTCGTCCAACAATTTCAATATTTTTCCCGCAACCAAACATTTATTTGACCTTTATCATGTCTTATTACTGAACTCATACTTTCAAGATTCATTGCACCTCTTTATTTACGAATTGTTTGGAAATTATGGCTATAAATGTAATGTCAAGCTACATTAAGATACGTTGATATAAATAGATAGACAGAAAGATAGGAACTAAAGATTTACTCTCGATATAAATCTGGCTGTATAAAAGTCGTAGATACGGTGCACTACAAGAGCCGTTTTCCAGTTATTATCTACTTCATATCTGATGACGTTCTTTTTTTTTTGAAAAGAAAATGGAGTAAGTAGTTGATTTATTAAATTCATTTAATTAGCAGTTAACAGTTAGTATTAGTAAAGAATAGTTACTTTAATAATCATGAAAATGAATTTGTTAATAAGGTAAAACGTTGCAAGAAGAACTTTTACAAAATGTCTTAGAACATTCTATGGGTTAACCCTCGATTATCTTACTGCATACACTTAATCTAGAACGCTTACACAACTAACTTCCGCGGGGGGTTGAAACGTATATGGAGCGTAAAATTAGGTCTCCGAAATTTACGGTTACTACAAATCGGGGATATAGATTGGTTTAACTCTGTTACGTGGTACACTTGAGAGAATAATTAAATATCTGTCCCTTGCAATTGCAAATACACTCTTGTGCAATGAAATTAAATAAATGATACGTGTTAATTGTATCATTTTTGTTTACACAGCAGATAGAGTAAACCAAACTTGAACTTTTGCATTTTTTGCTGCATACTCCCTTTTCTATTCGCAATAGGATATTAAAACACTGGTGTTACATATAAACCCTAACAGTTACGAATATACCAAAGATATTTTTAAAAATATATTTGATAAATATTTTTCGTGAGAGGTTTTTGAATATATTTTTTATATTTTATCTAAATATGAATAAAACATACAATTGAAATATTTACACCATATTTTAAACAATGTAAATTTGATATTTTTTAAAATATTATTTGCATGAGCAAAACATTTTTGCAAGAAAGGAATAGAATGAAATAACGATTAAACGTCAAAAATTCGGATTATAGATCAGACGAGTCCAAGTATGAAAATCGAGGTGCTTGTGCCCAGCATTTCAAAGGATGCGTCTAGAAAGGCCTTAAGAAACGAGTTCTTTCTGTTATTTTTCTAATTTGCACATTAATTGTCCGTTTTCAACTCAGATATTCCAGTAAAAGCCCTTCAAAAAGCTTATTATATTCACGCACCAGTGCGTTTATAACCCATAAACGCATTCCGTTTAGTGTGTTTATAGCTTTATTGTAATATCAAATTAGAAAAAAGAACATTATTACACAATCCTAATAAGCAATGATATCATACGTATGGCTGTGAATTAATTGAAGTAAATAAGAATCCTAAACTGATTTAAAAAATGAAAAAGAAAATAAAATATTAGCTAGCTCAACGGAAAAGAGGTTAAATAAAACAAGAAATCTAATAATCTCAGGAGTTACCCTCGCGAATTAAAACTTTAATCTATCCACGAAAAGTATATTGTGAGTGAATGAAATCAGACTTCCTTAATTACATGAAAAATTGTAAAGGTTTTAAAATAAAATAAAAGAACAGAATTTTTAACCCTATGACGCTAATTAAACAATCAATTTATTTTTTACACAAAATGGGCTAAATTACATATTGTGCAGAAAAAAACCTTGAACTGAAGGTTCTGGCCTAAAATAAAAACTGCACTTGACTCTAAATTAAAATAGGACAATGGTATTTCCTACGCAAAGCAAAAAAGAAAGTTTTATTTGTTCAGGAAGACTCTTCAACATCTTAGAACTTCTATCCACGGGATTTCACAAATTAAAATCTGAGCGTGAACAAATGCAAAAAATTTACAAAAAATGAAAAAGCTAAATGAAAGAACAAACCTTCTACTCACCCAAACGATGTGGTTGAAAAATAAAAATGATGCAGCAAAATTGATTAACAGAAAAATTAACTCTTAAAATTAAATCTTCCTAAACAAAAAAATAATAATTGTTCTTATATATATAAAATGCACATTTTAATATATTAACAATTATTACAATAAAAATTCCTTGGTTGACTAAATAATTACAGGAGAAATGTTAAATTTTCTATATCAAAATAAACTACAAAATGGCAACAATGATTTAAAAATACGTCTACTCACGTCAATAGTCGAACAAGGAAGTCTTTAACAAAATTCTACAATTGTTGTTCTTACAAAAATCCCTCTCTCAAATCGTACAACCCAGACGTATAACATTACAATGAAAAAATTAAATAGAATACGCATAAAATCAGCACAAGCGAACAATAGACATTTGAAAGACTGCAATAATTAAAAAAAAACTTAACACTACATGAATTAAAATCATATAATAAACTCTTAAACTAAAATTATTCAAAACAAAACAAAATTCTGAAAATTCTCGGTAAATTAAAAATCACCTGATCGGAGAAATCAAAACAACCATAACATGCAACCTAAAATACACTCAGCGATAAATGGGTTGTATAAACCACAGCATCATGTAGATGGCAGCACAAGATAGGCATTCGAATTTTTCATATGTACTTGACGAAGATAGATTTAAAGTTCATGTTTTCTTGAGATATCGCTACACTGTGATCAGAAAAGCAATTGATGAGCTCTATGATAAAACTGTTTATGTTGGATGTGACATTATGGATATTATTGATATGTTATTAACAAGTGCTAGTATATTTTACAGTTTGAGTGAATTCGGCTAATTAATTAAATATTTTAGCTTAAGTAGCTTTAATTTCTTGGCAGGTATTCCCGTTTGAGGAGCAGGCATTAGTAATCTAACAGAAAATATACAAATATCAAAAATGATTTTCCAATTGAGGGCCTCGGTGCAATAATGATCCACGTCTAGTTTTGAGAAAAGCGAAAAATCTTACAGTTTAGAAACTTGTTGGGTGGAAAAACAAGCCACGGAATTTTTAAGTATATTGTATTCCATAACTGTATTCCATTGTTATACATCAAACTGTACAGTGTATATCCAGGAGCTACTTCCCACCTAAAACTCAATTTAACAAAAAGTAGCGCATGGCTCACCAAGCCCCTCAATTCCGGTTTCCGGTTATTGAACTTAACTTGCAAAAGTTATAAATATATGGGAACGTCAATCAATTCGTTCAAAAAAAAAACAATAATTACATATACATTGAGTTGTCTTAAAATGAGATTCCGCAACGAAATTTGCCTGTTGTCTGTAAGCAAGCATTTCTTATCTAAGTCTTAAATGTGTTATTTTCCCCAGAAATCGCGTTTTCTTTATTGAAAAAAATGTATGAAAGTGTTTAGTAAATCATAGTTTTTGATTGGGTAAAGGAAAATCTTCCTTACTGTAATGTAACTATTACTTTCAACTAACGGTTTTCAGTTGAAAGGAATTTCTGAAACAATCGCTACGAATTAATAAGCTAGTGTAGCGCGGAGTGATCGGATATCTTTTGATATCTGTTACTACTACGTTATAGTTTTTGCTACTTAAGTCTTAAGTACAAATATTTTTAAGTATTGGATGGAAGGTTTATTTTATTACAAAATTATTCTTTGATTCAAGCAAATTCTTATTATCAGTGTAATAATACGACAAATACTCTCTTATCTTGAAGAAAAATATATTCTCATTAATCGAGAATTGCGATTCCATTGAGTAAAGAATCTCTTTTAATTTTAAACGCTTTTGTGAAATCTATACAATGGCATAATTAGCATATAGCAAAATTGAATTACATTTGTAATATTTTGATAATCAATTCGTAAAAATAACACGTAATTTATGTAATAATTAGATCATGAAAAACACAGAAAGGGATTGGTATGTTACTTCTGCAAATTGCTATAAGTGAAGATAAGGTGAAGACAAAGCGGGGAACAGGATAATTGCATTAAGGCAAGCGTAGGATTTCTCTCTCCAGTGTTTCCACTCTTCTTGAATATTTAGGAGAAAACCCCTTGAAATGTGTTGAAATTAATACAGATTTCCCCGGCTGTCGATCAACTGTGTGCAGGAGAATTAGATTATCCAACATGTAGGATAGAATAGCAAACAAGTAATCACCATTAATAGAATAGGGTAAGAGATGAAATATATGGCTTGCCCTAGATATGATTCAAGTGAATGTTTCGCAGAATAAAAGGCAGAACTTGTTACTGATTTACTTTCAATTTTAAAACGACTTAGAAATTTTCAATCCCATATGTAAATTAGGCATTGTCACAACACGTGTTAATATGAAAAACTATAAATTTGTTGTGGACAAGTCAATTAACTTTGTTATTTCAAGCGGGCGGAATGAATAAAGCAACGTTCTTCAAAAAAAGAATACAACTACTAAAATAAAATTTCTAATTAAATCTGAAATTAGAGGTAGCAATTCGCCGCCGTATAGTAAACATACAAATCCAGGAAGTGCACCCAGCCACAATACGAGGAGAAGTTTTAAAACGATTCATTACGACCTCTATGAACAGGTTAACGTTTAGAACGAGTTCGGGTGCGGAGCGAATGCACTGGTGCAATAGCTTCGGCTCCAGTACTCTGGCCCCATCTAGTTCAATTGAGTCCGAGGCTGCATTCAGTTCCCTGCACTCGCACCCGGCCACAGACCTGCATCCGGTGAATTAGCAAACCCGCTCTTTTACGAAAAGCGAACTTGGTGCACCAACTCCGATCAGCGAACCAGCTCCGAAAGAACAGGTCCGATCCGGAGCAGCCATCCCTAGTGTGCTCCTGTGCTCGGTTTCGTTGCGTTCTCGGGTCACGTTAATATATCGATCGACATCAACGTTCAGATATCGTGTTTTACGGATAAACTATATATATATTTTGTTTATGAATGACTTACCGTTCACAGGTCGTAACTACCATAAGAACCAATACTGGTTGTTGGTGACAGTTTTGATGAAATGAAACCAAGGGTGCGTAATTATTTTAATTTATTAAATAACATACTGCTATGGTCTGGCACCCCGGGGTTTATAAATTCGGTGTTATGTTATTATTAGAGATCAATCTTTGTCGATGCGTCGGGCAAATTCTCTCAGAAGTTAATATTTTATTTTTAAGTAAGATTTTGTTAATAGATTTGTTTAATGAATTTAAGTAATTTATTGTTCAGCTGTTTAAAGTAATTTCAGTCATTTGTACTTATTGCCTTCGACAGTATTGTATATATATTTTATATTTTGTAATATTCAAGAGAATTCTCGTTGTATTTTATGCGCTGCGAGTGCACGCAGATAATTTTATATATGTATGCGATGTAGGGCCTCTAAAAAAGGAGTTCTCTGAAAGTAATCGTAAGTAGATGTTGTTTATTTGCTTTGATGCCATATTTGGTAAATTCATTTTTTTTTAAATGTAGTTCGGTTTAATTGAATTTTATCAGCTTTCAAGGAACTCTTTTAATTAATTATTGCTGTTGTGTTTAATTGTGCACATTTTGGATATAAGATCAGTAATTATTGTAATTTGCTTTAGAAGAAATTGTGTTTTTTAGTTTAAAGAGTTTAATTTTCCGTTTTGTAGTTTTCAATTTAGTTTCGAGTATTTAATCACCTCGGTTTAGGTGAATATAAGCATTGAGCTTGTAGTTTTATTTCAAGTTCATTTTATTACTTGTTTATCCACGTTTAAATTAATTTTGGTGTGTTGTAATTTTGAGATCACGTGGATTTTTTGTGCCATTTGGATTTTCTTCTAGAACAAATCTACCATTTTGTTTGTTGAAGGACTTGCATTGTCTTTTTTTAAAATTGTAAATTCACGCAGGGTTTGGTTTCAACCAAGACCTTCTGTCTACGGTTTTTTTTACCCCTGTAATTTGTATTAAATGTTTTTTTTTTTTCTTTTTTTTGACAATAAAATTAATGATTGTTAATATCATTCTAAATTATAGTTCTTTTATTTTTGAATCAATCATTTCAATCTTTGGGGATTTTACAGAAAGTCAAATTTTTCAAACGCCCACAATTACTTTTCATGAAAGTTACCCTGAAATCAAATTGTCTTTTGCACCTTTTAACTTTTATCCACTGAGCTAGTTGATTTAATTTTTTTTTTAAATTTCACTTTTCATATACACATAAAATCACAGACTTAAACTCGTAAAACTTTAACTAACCAAAAAAAACGTACATTTCCCTCAAAGATACAAATAATAATTAATTGATTTTTTTAGAAAAACAAAAATAAATTGGTAACAACGCAGCCGCAGTTAAAAACTACGCCGCGTCGTGAGAGCCCTCTGCAAAAAGCCGACAAAGCAAAGCCGCCACTAATGCGCTTTGGTGCAGCCGACAAACAAAAAAGAAAATATATAGTACGTAAAAAAAGCAATGAAATGCAATATATAGTACGTAAAAAAGATAATGAAATACACACAAAACAAACAAAGTAGTATTATAAGTAAGTTTACTGTGCAATATTTGAAAGACAATTTTAATTCGTTTAGTTATGAACAAAAACCTGCGCACATAAAATCACAAACTTAAACTCGTAAATCTTTAACTGTTCCCAAAAAAACGTACATTTCCCTCAAAGATACGAATAATAATTAATTGATTTTTTTAGAAAAACAAAAATAAATTGGTAACAGCGTAGCCGCAGTTAAAAACTACGCCGCGTCGTTAGATCCCTCTGTAAAAAGCCGACAAAGCAAAGCCGCCACTAATGCGTTTTGGTGCAGCCGACAAACAAAAAAGAAAATATATACTACGTAAAAAAAGCAATGAAATGCAATATATAGTACGTAAAAAAGATAACGAAATGCACACAAAACAAACAAAGTAGTATTGTAAGTAAGTTTACTGTGCAACATTTGAAAGACAATTTTAATTCGTTTAGTTATGAACAAAAAAGTTCAATTCAAAAAATTCAAGTTAAAAAGTGTGGGCAGACCAAAACCAGAACTTAATTTGACGTAAACTACAAAGGACAAATTTAGAGACTTTACAAGAAAATTTAAGAAGGATATGTACGAAAAAAATGATTGGATTTTAGTTAAAAATTTGCATGTCCTTGATTTTGTGAACACCCTACGCTTTCGACCGCGATCCGCCACTGGAGGATGTAGGTTCGAATCCTGCGTGAGGAGAAAAAATTTTCTTGGGAAAAATTCCTCCTAATTATTAGTAGAAATACATTACTTTCTTACTCTGTATACACATATATGTTTTTGTATTTTAACGTGTCCTATGTCATTTTGATCTTGGGATTAATAAAGAATTGAATTAAATTGAAGTTGGGTCAAAGAGAAACACAAATTCATTGAAAGACCTTTATTAAGAGACTATTAAAAAAAAGTCCGAAAAACTATTGCACTTTAGTAGGAATCAAAAGCCACCTGCAGAAAATTTGGATTAACACTCGAGACTGATCGAACAGACTGATGGATGATAGAGGACGCATACAACATTCTATGCTCTTGACGCAAAAACGGAGAATTTTTGGCGAGCCGTAAAAGAACCTAGAGGATTACTTACAATTAGATTACAACCAACCAGAGACCTGTACAGATTAGTGCAGGGCACTAAAATCCTGGAATGGTTAATATAATAATAATATAAAAAAGCCAAGGCTCTCATAACAAAAAAAAAGTATTTTGGCAAAGTTAACAAAAATTGGATATAACCAACATGAATACTTTTACTATAGTTATCCAGGTATAAATTGATATTTTCCCGTTTATGTGCTACGAAATCTTCCCTCGCCGGCGTAATAAAACGACATAAAACACGACTATCAAAAGCAGGAAATGTCAGGCGCGGCGCGATGAATTATTTATCGGTGAGATTAGCGTGAAAAGCACGTTACCTACTTCAAAAAAAAAAAAAGAGAAAGAAAGATGGAAAAAACCACGAAGATTTTCATGTGCAAAAATATCGATAAACCGGCTTTGAGTAGCTCTCGACAAGTGGCGCGTGGAAAAAAAAAAAAAAAAGGCGACGCACACACACGGCTTCCGGTGCGTCGTCACGGGTTAAGTGCGACCGACGACGGAATCCTCCGTAAATAGAGCATTAAAAATGGATTAGTGGCGTAACGGATCGGGTGAATCCGAGAAGATCAATCACTCGCGAGTATTATGTCTGCCTCCGGGAGCACGCGTTTCCTGCACCTGAGTTCGACGTGGAAAAAGGTCACACTGTCAGTGTATAAGGACAGATGGGTCTGCTAAATTGATTGTGAATTTTGAAGATTGTTTCATTTTAATATTTAAATTCCTGTTTTCTAAATTTATTCTGTAGTAGATTTAATAAATTTCTGTAAGGGGTTTTTTGGTTTGATAAAACACCATAGGTGAACATATTATTGAAGAATTGATTCAAGCATTATATACAGCCATGTTCTTTGTGGATTTCTCAATCGAAGATCTTAATAATCTAATGTTTTCAAAAATTCTAAACTCTTACTTTATGCAGATGATTTAAAAATTTATAATGAAATCAATTTTGTTGATGACTGCCTTCGTTTGCAAAGTGATCTAAACTCTTTTGTTGATTATTGTAAAACAAATAAACTTCTACTAAATGTTGAAAAATGTAAGAGCATTACTTTCACAAAAAGAAAATTCAAATTTACTTATAATTACTATTTGTGCAATACCCCTCTCATGAGGGTGGATGTAGTAAATAATTTGGGCATATTATTTGATGCGAAACTGTCATTTCAACATGTTGACCGAATAACGCAACGGGCTTTCAAGCTCCTTGGTTTTATTTTCCGCATTGCCAAGCCATTTACTAGTGTTGATTGTATTGTCCATTTGCTCAAATCATTGATTATGAGTGTGCTAATGTATGGATCTGTTATCTGGAGCCCATGTTATACTGTGCACAAAGGCAGAGTTGAATCAGTCTAAAAAAGATTCCTTAAATTTTTGGACTATAAATTTGGTAAACAACACCAAAACTATATTAAACGTTTATCCGCTTATAATATGATATCCCTAGCGGACAGGAGCTTGCTGGCCGATATGCTGTTTTTATATAAAATTTTATGTAGTGGTCTAGATAGTCCTGTATTGGTAGCGCTTATTAAATTTAATATTCCTCGTATTGCAAGCAGGAATGCACTCACTTTTCACTTGTCTATCCAAGCGTACGTGTGTTGGCATAAACTGTCCCATTTATAGGTTATGTAATACATATAACACTAGATTTAATAGGGTTGACATTTTTGCTCATTCCATGCTTAAATTTAAGTCTATTATTTTCAGTCTGCTCCGGATCCCTTCTTCATCTTCTTCATCTTTATAGTCGTTATAAATTTTTAGTCTAATCTTACGGATTGTTTCATCTTTCTTGTTATTACAATGGTTAGCACTATTTCTATCATTACCATTATCAATATTACTGTTTAAGATAAAATATTAATAAAATTCCTAATAATTTTGTTATTTAATTTAATACTTTACTTTATTAATATTGTCGTTACTGTTTAATGTAGCTCTGAGTAACTTTAATTAACATTTAGCTAATTAGTATTACTATTTCGCCTCTTGTAATTATTGCACTGCTGTTCATTTGTGTTTTTATTTTTACATTATTTGTATATTAGCAGGGGCAATATTTTGGGGCTTTGCCCTGTTAATTTCCCCGAATGAAATAAAATAAAAAAATAAAATAATGTTGTACTTTGCCCCTTGTGTTCGCAGCATTGGATTGAGAAAAAGCTTGGCAATTGAGGGTGTAGATTGTTTTGTTTTCTTAATTTTATTTTACTGTAATAAATTGAGGCAGTTCAATTCACATATATTAAAATTAAAATTTGGAACTCTTTCGGGGTTTAGAGTATGTATTTTATACACATATAGTATAAAATACATACTCTAAACACTTAAGATAGAAAAGCGATGGCATTTTCACTTACTCTTCGTGCCCGACTCAATCTATAATAATTATATATTGCTTTTGTTCTATCAGAACTTGACGATAATTCGTTAAACGGCTTCATTACGAGTTTATGCAAATGAAACGCTTATCTCCGACAATCACATGTGGCATTACCTTGTTTGAGTTAGGTGGCAGTTAACGTGACTGGAAAAAAATCATTTGACCACAACTCTCCTAAAAGCACCTTTATTAAAAAAAAAACTTGTCTTCTTTTTCCTAAATTTGTAGTTCCCATGAATCAGTGCTAACATAACATTTTTGTAATTAAAGTATAAGGAGCCGAACTTAGCAGGTGATAAGTTCGTACGTGTTTGCCATTTATGGGTCCAATTCCATCGTTCCTAAAAATCAACTGCGTTTCTTTTTAATATTTCCTTGGATGGCTTAGGGAATAAGGATTGGAGGATAAGTTCTTACAGATTGCAGATAATGCTTATAATAATATTTATGTAACTCTGTGAAATTCTAAAAGCAAAGATCCAATTCCATCGTTCCTAAAAATCAACTGCGTTTCTTTTTAATATTTCCTTGGATGGCTTAGGGAATAAGGATTGGAGGATAAGTTCTTACAGATTGCAGATAATGCTTATAATAATATTTATGTAACTCTGTGAAATTCTAAAAGCAAAGAGATCTAAAATCTTCTCCGGTAGCCAGATAGGTACCTGAAAAAGAAATACATGCAGTTACGTACTTTTTCCTACCTGATAGTTTTTTAATAGTGTTAAAATCCCAAAGGTATACTGAAATGTGTATATATTGAATCTTATTTGCAGTTGATGATTGCAGAAAACGTTGGAGAAGTATTAAAGATACTTATTTCAGAAATAGGAAGAAGCGCAAGTTAAACTTATTAAATGGTTGCTGTACTGAAAGTCGAACTGATGGGTTTATTTCAGATGATTCTGATTCAGAATACTGCTACTAGAAGTTTATCAACACCTCAAACACAGAAAGCAACAAAAAAAAAACGTTTGAAATCGACGATAACGATACTTTGAAATTTAGTAGTAGATCTTCTACGCCCACGTCAAATTCAAATGCTAAAAGTGTATTTTAGGGAACGGACACCTACTAAACACGGTTACAACCTCATAATATCTTTATAGTTCACAAGTTGCCATGTCTATTCTCCAGTCCAATATTCCTCATCTTTGTAATCTCTTTGTAATCTTTGAACCAATTCTCCACACTGAGAAAAGAGATTGCATTAAATGAAAAGTTTTATAACTTTTGGTTTTATCATGTTCAACGAAAAGAATACCTTTCCTCAGAAAAATGGTTATTTTGACTACTGAGAGGACTTGAATCAACTACCAATATCTTTCACTTAAAAGAATAAACTGTTTCAACGAAAAATATATTATTTCCGAAGAAATGCGTGAATTTAAAATTATATTCCTTTGCAAGGAAACACCAAATTATATTGGCCATATAGAAAACGCAAAAACTTTTGGCAATTCCTTTTAAATGAAAAGGATATTTCTTTCAGTGCAGTCGAACAAATAATACTTTAAATGTGATTTCTCAATCTTACCCACAGCAACTAAATACATTTATACATTCAATACTGTACCAGCAACTGCTGGCAAATCTACTGCACCGTTACTTACCATATCATATATCCATACAAAATGGATACATAGTCCGTCAGTAGTAATACAGATAACTGAGACAAATTTTACTCATACGCATTTAAAATATTTTTTATTGTTATAATGCTACTATCATTATATTATAGTCAGTGTTAAGTTTTTTAGGTTTAAGAAGAATAAAAGTTAGTTTAGTTAACCATTGTTCTTCTTAACGTTAACTTTTCCTCTGCAGTAATCGGAAATTGCACCGAATTTGTCCTGGGCTTTCTTATGTCCTCTTAATAATAATAATAATAATAATATGTATATTTGTCCAACGGATACAAGTATCCAATTACAGGACAAAATGGAAATAGTTGTTACTATGACAAACAATAAACAATAAACAATATGGTAGTTTAACATAAAATAATCCTACTTAGCTTATAACACAATTATTAATTAATTCTAACACAAAAAAGGAAAAACTGAATAAACAACTGAACTAGTAAAAGAGAAAAAAAAAGAAAGAGTTATCATCAATCACTTCGGGCTATATTAAGTATATTAGAAAGAGGCATGAAATTGATGTCGCAGTCAGGTGATATTAAGTTATAGTTATTACACATTCTAAAAATAGGAGCCAGGTATGCAGTATTTGTTCGTGGCACTGATAAATAAAAGGTCATGTTATACCTAGATGCAAGCCGTGGTGAGAAAAAAGGTAAATTAGAAACTAAAAAGCTACAGTCAATGACATTGTGCACAGCATTATATAAGAATTTAATGGTGTTCATGCGATAACGTTTCTCCACCGAAAGCATGTCGAATTCTTGTAAAAGTAAATTATAATCGTAGCCGCGGGGTGGAAATGTACCTTCAACTCTGAAATGCAGGTACTTGAGGAACTTGCGCTGAACTCGCTCAAGTGTCGTCTCATGTGTCTCATACACAGGATACCAAATTAAGGATGCGTATTCCAATTTAGAACGCACATAAGAGCAATACAACATTCTGATGGCAGACACATTACTAAACGGTAATGTATTACGGATCACAAATCCTAGCATCTTCAATGCAGATGAGACAGTTCAATTTATATGCTCTACAAAAGTAAATCTACAATCAAAATTATAAATGCCAAAACAAAATCAAACTGTGTAGGATTTAATCGAAAAAATTCTCTAAATTTCTTTTCATCTTCTCTTAAATGTACATTAATGAGAAGATTGAAATACCCTTCTTGTCTTCTTTTTTTTAAACATTTCGTGCGTATCACGGTTTTTGCATAGAAGTTGCTTTTGCAACTGTTCTTCATCCTCTTCTTCTAGTAGAATTGCATATATTGAATCTTCGTTATTAATTTTCTGTGTTTTAAAGTATTTCTCAGTTAAAATAGTGAAAGTTGTCACATCTACAGCGAACTTACGATTGAGTCGCTCCTTCCCAAACGCACCACTGAAAACACATGGAATTGTGCGACGGCGATTGCATTTGGCTGCAGCCACAAATGCAGTCGCCAGATGCACCACCGAAATGCTTTTTTACAAAAGCGTAAATAACACCGTTGTTATTACAGATAGAGATAGAGTAGCTAATATAAAAAGTAGTTGTTTTTCTTTGTAAAATTTAAATATTTAATATTAACATTTAAAAATACTTCTGGAACATCCTGTATATTCAAAAATATTTTTACGTTATACAGCATTGAATTCTGTAGAATTTTTGTATAAAAACAATTTTCTCTAAATTTGAAAATAGAGCTGTAATCAGAGACCCAGTCTTGGATGGGACGCCTGTACACTGGCCGACTTATTTAATGTCGTCGTCTACAGTGCAGTGACAAAAGTGTTCAAAACTACTTACCATTTGCACAGGTGCGCGTTCGGCTGGCGTCGGCTGTTCCAGGTAAATGATTTATTGGGGTATACAGTTATTCAATATTACAAGTAAACCTTGTATATAGTGGTTTGAACGCGTTTTGAATTGAAATGTCTCTTTCATAACTTGGACTCAATTGACTCTTAAAACTCATATAGAAATAAATAAAGTGTGGTATTCATAGTCAATATTGTGTATTAATTGTTTTAAAAATTTAGGATATAGGAAACATCAGAGGCAGACTTCATAAAGCTATAGCTTCAACAAATATTAGCTATTGTAAGCATTCGTTAAATACTATTTTCTTAAATGGATACTTCAATAATATTTAATTATTAGCATTTACTATTGCAGCTATTGCTATCCACCTACGTGTAACTAACGCTATAAAATTGCTATTCATGAAAAAATTAAAACTATGTTTAATCTGGTTATATTATTTATTTAAGTAAACATGCTAATTCCAAATATAAACAATATAAAATCTAATTACGTAACCATCATTAAATATATATACAAACAAAAAATGGTAATATAAAACGTAACCAAAAAAGAAACGCATTCTGCAAAAATAAATATACACTCTAAAAAAGAAAACCAAATTTTGAAAAATATATAAACAAAACAATATATCAATAAATTAATAAAAGAATAATTCTAAATGAAAGGATTTAATCCTAATTGTATTAAACAACAATTTTAATAAAGTATATTAATTATTATATCACTGAAAATCAAGCTTTTCTTTGAAATTTTAATACACAAATTATAAATTCATTACTTTTATGAGAATTGCCTAAATTGGCATTTGCCATTTACCTACAATTACAAAACTCGGCCGTTTACAACAATTACCACTAGTCCTTTATGTAATCCAACGACGCCTAGTGTTTTTGAATGACGAACTCATATACCCACATGATAGTGTTTAGTTGAGCAATAAATTTTTAAAAACATTTTTTTCATATTTATGTTTTAAAATGCATATAAATATATAAAAAATACATAAATCTGCAAAAAAAATCATATAGACTCATGTTGTTGTCTTTACGAAAATAAGAATATTTGAATGAATCCATTCTCAATTTTATAAGATTTTTAAATTGTGCTCATATTTAATTATACTTGTTTTAATTTTATTAATAATTTTGTGTTGCAAGTATTTCCCTCTAATTCTGAAATTAGGAACATTAGGAGTATGCAGTTTTGTTAATCATTTAAATTCATTTCTCAGGTAAATATTAAAAAAAAAGTTTTTACAGAATTGTTGCTCTGCCACATTTAAGTATATCAGTTCATTATTCAATAAAATTTTACTCGTTGGATTACAATGAGGATTTTATAATTGCACCAGATTGAAATGCATATAATTAATGAGTTCATAATTTGACTATTGAAATTTCAAAGGAAAGCTTTATTCTTCATTTCTGTTTAATATAATTGCTTTATAAATAGCATCATTTAACAAAAAGTTTAACAAAGGATATGTGTGATTTTCTTAGGAACACGAATTTTATGATTCTTACCTGTGGGTAATTATAATAATAATATTTATTGAAACTAAAGGTAATGAACTTATGAAGTGTTACTCTTTTGTTTTCTAATACATTTCCTATTTTAAAAATAAATTATATACAAATAAAGTAAATAAAATTTAATAGAAATAATCCAGCTATTAACATAACTTGATTTGTTATTTATACATTCACTTGATTATTTTTAAACATAACATAAGAGCTTTAGTTTTAAAAGTCACTTGATCTCAAGCTGTAAAACAGATATTTCAATTCAAACTGGGTTCAAACCACAATATTAAAGGTTTCCTTTCGATATCAAATAATCTTAGATCTACCTAATTTGCATAATTGCGAAGGGTTTTACAACAGTATACCCCAATAAATCATTTACCTAGAACAGCCGACGCCAGCCGAACGCGCACCTATGCAAGTGGTGAGTAGTTTTGATAGTCACTACGCTGTAGTCGACGACATTAAATAAGTCGGCCAGTGTACATCCTATACCTGAATATTAAGCGACAAAGCAGCCAATTATGGGCTTACACCAAATTAAAGTAGATTATAACACAGCTCGCCTTCCCTTGTTTGCAGATTTCTGCGGCGACCATCAAAAGACCCTACAGCTGGCGGTCATGCGATCGACAACATCAACAACAACAACAGCAACAATGCCATCACCTGAAGCTACTGTGATAGCCTCTTTGGAGCCGGATTTGTGTTCCGCGTCCCACGCCCTAGCAGCTTTCCATAACGCCACCTTGAACACTTGGAACTGCCCCCAGGTACGTCAACAACTTACATCAACTACTCCGACCGTCTAAAACTTTCGTCTGACAAGCTGTTCCCATATACCTTGTCGTTTTGTTTCACAGGGCCCCGGAGAGACGGTAAACGGTGATTCCGGTCCGACACTCGCCCACGTGGCTCACGTCGCCACCCTCATGATCGCCAACATGAAATGGAAATCTATCGGCATCGTTTCGACGACGGGTGAGTGAGTCCGTATAATTGCTATCGCGAAAGTTGAATATTAATGGGCGCGATGCGTGATTGACGTGAACATTTGGCTGTTGTTGGGATGGGAGGAAGTTGCGTCAAGTTGGTAACTATATATTCTGGCGAGAATATGAGCGATTACGTTATTGGATGCGGGTTTGAATTGATCGACAGTCGAGAAAGGCGAACAAAAAAAAATATTGTCACGAGTAGTTAATTGAACGTGGGTTAAAAGATGTTGAATTATTTTGTTGCGATTCACGATATTTTTTTATAGTTGCGTAGGCAAAGTTTAAAATAGGCACCAAAATGCCTGTTAGTGAATAAATTATGACCTTCTTTTAATTTTTAATTGAAAGTGAAAAAAAATGTGAAATTGTTTTATCAACGTTCATTTACAAACTACTTTAATTTTTTCGGCGAATTTAATAACAGTTTCTACATTATTTTTTCCTTTAAATTTTGCGAACACTGACAAAAAAAAAGATGTTAAATGAAGCTTAAAACCGCAATATCAATATTTTCCTAGTTTTAAATATGCGCAGTGTATTTGCAATGTTAATTAAACGTATACAGTTTTTTTCTGACCCAATGGAAGTTGATTTATTGTTATCTGAATAATTAAAACTCGAGCCGATTGAGCAATTACTTATTCTTTGTGCTATTTAATTTTTGTCAGAAACTTTTCAGCCAATACGTTGTTTTTTTTTAAGCTACCAATTTTTTTTTTAATAAATATAGTGCAACGATTCTTAATTTGTGTAAAATTGTGTAACTAAAAGAAAATCGACAGCTTGCGAAAGATCAGCGTGTTAATAAAAATTGAGTAACAAAAAGAATAAACTATGGCTCAATTAACTAGAGTTTTAATTAATCAAGGGCGTTTTTTTTTTGTTATTGTTATTAGAACTATTTAACGAGTTTCGATTTGGGAACGTTTGCCAAATGGTAAAGCTTCAATTCAATCATCAATAACTTGATTTAAGATGGTCACCGTCGTTTTGCGGCCGTAAACTGAAAGTTTTCTTTTAACTCCAATTTCTCTGGGTTTGTCCAATTTATTTAAATTTTCTTAGTTTTCGTTTTATTCAGAAATGTTTTCCATATACAGGCTGTCCCACAGAACTGGGCAATTAGAATTTTTCGAACTTCTAGTGGCAATTTGGCTTCGAAACTTGCAGAGTAGCACTTTTAGTATACATGCATGCTGGCGATATTAACTTTCTTATTTTAAATTGAATGGTACAAATGATACCCATAAATATGGGTCCAATGTATTGCTCGCATTATTTATAATCAATAATCAAATCATAATGAGTTTGTATTAATGTTTCCTATTCCTAAAACTAATCGTTTTTGAGATATTATCTTTAAAGTAAAAAAACTTTTTTTTTTCAAATAAAACGTGTTGTTTTTCAATGCAGCATTAAACGCAGCGATTAGCATTAAGGTTTAGTAGACTTATTTCTGATAGCTTTTGAAACATTCAGATTTATTTCATAAAACCCGCAAAAATAAGCCAAAGTTACTATTATAAAGCAAGTTATTCGGAACACTTTGTATAGTATTTTTCCAAATGATGCATCATCTCTTCTTGCATTCATTTGTAATAATACTTGACGTATTTGTTTTTTGGTAGGTGGGAATCCTTTAGGGACACCGCCAGCTTGGATCTAGCGCTATGCGGTAATGTGGGACTTCCGGTTGAGGTGTACAAGACTGGTATACCCACTAAAACCTAATTCTGCCTTCACCGTGCTGCCGGAACTTCTGTTGTCGTAACTTCGACTGGCACAGTTGTCACTAGACCTCCTTTCTTATGTCCTATCTCGTGCCTCTCTGGCTACCATTATATTCCTGATGTAGTTACTAGCGGTTCTCCAATTAATTTCATTGTTCAACATGAGCTCCACTATCCTTCTCGACTTATTTCATGATGTAATTCTTCTTTCAACTTTCTCCTGTCAGTCGTCCACTTGTTGCACTCGAAAATCACGTACTTCAGTGTCTCTTCCAATCCGCAGTCTGGGCATGAGTCGTCGGCCACCAGTTTAAATCTCTTTAAGTAGCTCCTAAAGTTGCCATGTCCGGAAATAATTGCGCTAGGTAGAAAGTCCACCCTTCTGAACTTGCACTTTGCCCAGTGTTGCTCATCTTTAATCAAGATATTCGTCCATGCCGCCGAAGTATTCCAGGTCCACCACCTTCTTTGCCATCTCTTATAGTGAGTTCTCTCTCTTCAGTTCTGGAGCCCGTCAGTTGTCCACTTCGAGATAACAGTGTTCTCGTTTGCTCCTCTGCCAAAAGTGTGATTGGGGAATACCCGATATCACCTGTGCTGCTTTAGCAGACACCGTTCTATATGCGCTGATAACCCGCTGTTGTCGTGCTAGGGCTTTCCCTATTCCTTTTTTATATCCAATGCCTTTGCCCATGCCGAAATTGCATACAACACCTGCGCCTGTATTACCCCACACATTATTCCTCTCCGCTTGCTGCTTGGTCCTCCTAGGTCAGTGACTATATAAAGAAGACAAACCATGCTTATGGGAAAAGTGTTGCGCTTAAAAACAACATTTTGGCGGTCAAATCCAGATGTCGCTAGTATCTCCATCGCCAAAAGTGGTGGGGTAGCCCGAATGTTTAGCGAGAATAAGAACCAGAATTTAAATTATATAAATTGTTTAATAGTACGATTCACCAATGGGTGGTACTGATTTATAACGTATTTTAATGTAATGTTACTATGATGGTAATGATATGGGATTTCAAGCACGGCAGGCGGCAACAATATTTTGAATATAAATAAAAAGTAATAGTATATCTGTCATATGTTGTATACGAATTGGTAAGATATTATTTTTTTAGTTCTATCTGTGATGTTAATTAGTGTTAAGTTGTAAGTTTATTTTTATTGTTTGTACAAACTTTATTATTTATATTTTGCTAGAATACAGCAAACGTGCTATACTCTATAATAATAGTTTTATTTTATTGGTAACTGAATTTAGAATATTGCTATCGGTTTTATGAAAGTGATTAATAATATTAAAATTTGATATCCCAGGTTTCTGCCAATGGAAGTTAAAAATACTATTTATTTACTTAAATTAAATTTCACTTGAAATACGTTTACTTCCCCACTCTCAAATATGAATATTTGTAATATTGTCACAGAATGGATAACATCGGAAGTTTCACTTGTGGCGGTCTCTTTGGTCTTTTAATTGCTTTATATTGTGATCTGGACACCATCTTTGCAGGATAGACTTCGGATCGCAATAGATAACTTTGTTTTCACCAGGTTCTGCACTAGATTTATTTGAAAATAATTTTTGGACTATTTACTATAAAAAATGAAGTAACATGTATACGTTTAACAACACTTTAAACTATTATCTAATACAAATCTGTAGAAATACATGCTTGAATGTTGAAGCTTACTGAAATAATTGAAGAAACATTGAATTTGATTTACTGGAGACATTATAGTATTCCATTTCCATTTTCTAGAGTTACATAGAAAGTAAGAATACAGTGAATTTATTTATTATTAAAAAAAAGAGGTTTACCATTATTGTTTGTCCCACATAGCCAACTTTAAATTGCCGCATTATTCTCAGTAACTTCAACGTTGAATCAAAATTACCTACATTTTGTACTACATTAACAGTTATTTTAATGCGTTTACATTGAAGTCACTTAAAATAGTGGCGGGAAATTTAAATTTGGCTATTAGGATGTAGTTCGTGCTATATAGTTTATATTTAAAATTAGAGAAATTTACAATGTTTTGCAGATTCTAATTAACTATCCATGCATAATATAAATTTCTTTTATTAAGTGAAAATAAATAAATGAATGATCATTCATAATTCAAAAGTCATAAACGAATTATCGAATGATCATCAATAATATAATGCCTTTTTCGTCATTCGATTACGTCCATCACAAGTGCAGTAGAGAATTGATAGCGGAATGTCGAGTCGTATATTAGAGACTATAAAAGACGTTATTTAAGAGTTCACGTTATATATCAAACTTGTATGCAACACGCTGTAATAATATATTTCAAACCACATATAATATTAAACCATTTTAAATTGGGCAGTGCCTGTATTCTTTAGTAAAGAAAGTGTATTTTATATATGTATTCGGTTCTCAATTTACTATGTGTATACAGCCCTAATAGCCAAATTTAAATGTCCCGCAATTATTCTTAGTAACTTCAACGTAATTGCCGATAAGAAAATATACTCGTGGAACTATTATCTCGCCGTAAATAATATCGGAAAGACAGCCTTTGCTTTTTTCAGTTTTAAATGTTGAACTCGTTGATATTCGTATTACGTTTTATTTCGAAAAAAAAAAAATAAACCAAGATGTCCAATAGATGTCTACAAGTGATTTGCTTGGTACAACTATTTTTGAGTAGATTGCGCTGTCATACTTAATACATAACAATTACATCTTTAGCTCCAATCTTAATTTGGACATCCAAGCGACATCTATCGATGACTTTTAAAATTAATTTGCTTTTATATGGACTTGGTTTGTCTTCTAGTATATAGTCACTGTTCTAGGTTTGGCAGGATTCTGAGTAAGGCCATGAGGATCGAATCGGCCTTCTCCACTACGTGCTTCACCGTGCGATCCGAACTCTAGCCCGCGGTTCATTATTACGCCTAGATATTTAAGCTGCCTCTTTGTTGTGATTGGTTTGCTTACCAAAGTGAACACAAATTCGAAGTGTTGTCTGCATTAATACAACAAATAAAAAGTTTAAATTTAAGTTATCTCAATACTTTAAGCAGTATCATTTTTATTCCATTGAATTGTTTCTGCATCTCACCTAAACCACCACATATAACAATATATATGCATATAATGATATCAATAATTATTTCACTTCCACCGCTTTCATTATGTTTTCTGTGTTTAAAACTTAGTTTTATAGTAGTAGTTATTTTGTTGGTTTTGATAGTTTTCTTGCTTTAATTTTTTTCTTAGTTCTCGCACATTCTATTGACATGTTACAAACACAAATGTGTCCATGTAATTAATAAACATTATTATTATTATTAATATATGCAGCATAAATTTAAGGAAAAACAAAGTTAGTGAATTTCAAATTAATATTAGGTAGTGTCAATTAAATTATGGTTATGGATATTTTGAAAATACATGAAAATTTCAGTCGTGGGGAAAAATGTTTTAAAGTAAAAAAAAATAACTGCATTCTCCAAATAACAATCAATTTTATACAGTGTAAAATTATGTAAACATTACATTTTAATGAAATGTTCTGTATATTTTTTTAAAATATGATAAAGCTTTTGTATACAAAAACGAAACATCATTAAAATTTACATTGGAACTTCACTTTTTATTTAAAATTTAACACAACATTCCGCTAAAACCAAGAAAAACAACAAACAATACAAGGATAAATCTACCGAAAAAGAAACTTAATCGAAATTATTATTATTTAAGACTGAACATTTGGGTACAAATCATGGCACCTACACAGATAAAAATACGGAGTTGAATCTAACACCGTTTTAACTCTTTTCCGGTGTTCCCTCGCGACCATCCGTTCAAGGAGCCTCCATTTCGGAGTTAAATGTTTTGCTACTAAACGGATGGAATACAGAGATAATTTTGCTTTCCATAGGGGAAAAAACATCTTTAACCCAGGCAACCTAATCCGTTAAGGACCAATTTGTCTCTCTTATGCAGTTTTACTATTTTGCAATAAATGTAAAAGTTTCCGAAATGGAGAAATTTTAACTCCTACTGCTGTTATTAAAATGAATAACGGATGTTGTTTCCCCCATATGTATGCAATACTACTATCGTATCAGAAAAAAATTATCTCCGTTGCTAATGCAAGTAACTCCACTTGGAAATAATTACATCCGCAATAAACAAACGGACGGTATTAAATAAATCCACAGTGAATATAATTTTCTCCGCCAGAGAAAAGATTTTGCTCCATATTGGATCAAATTGTTTCCGTACGGAAACATGTTAACTCCGTTCGGAATGTATTTCATCCTTTACACATGAATTTATTTCCGTTAAGAAGGTACCTGCCACAAGATTCGAGCGGATTATTATCAGAAGAGAAGAGAATATCTCTCTAGTGAAAAGGTTTTTAACTCTATTTTTATGTTACCTAGCTCCATAGTAGCTAAGTTTAACATCATATTGGAGTTAATCAATGAGGGCGTTCTATGTGGCAGAAGCACGCTTGCTCAGTGCATTTATTCTATTATTTATCATTAAAAATGCATCAAAAATGTCGTCGAACCTCAAGTTCTTGAATTATTTTTGATATATTCCTAATGATTACTAGGATAGACACACTAAGCACATCCTCTTCTGCGTCACAGAGCAGCCATCATTGGAATTGCTTTAATTTATCCATAATATAGTCGCTTCTTCGAGTTTGGTACGACCGGGGTTGAAGGCACGACACAGTTGAAACACCACGGATTCAGCTAAGATAAACGTGCTTTTATTCAGGAGCTAACACCTAGAATGTAGTGGGGGCCAATTAAAAATGGTACATCGTAGATTGAAAATTAAATAAGGATGCACAAGTTTCTTACCTGCTTTATCTACATCTGCTTGGTGATGTTTGCTCATAACTCTGCCCATCTTTTACGATTTTCGTTACTTTACTCTGATGTGTTTTTATAAATTTCAGGTACATGCATTCCGCCATATCCTTCTCCATTCTCGAACTATTGCAAAGTGACCACGTCCAGACTTGTTGCACATGCGCTGCACTAATATCGCTTTAATAAATGCGCATGCCCTAAGCAAACTTGCAATTTTCAAATGTTTAGGGAAACAGTTACGATTTGGAGAACAAATGTTCCCAATCGGAGGCATCCTTTCCTTTTTGGCGTTGAGGTATTAGAAATAGAAACATCTGTTAAGTAAACAATTATCACCTCCGTGAAGGAGAAATATAATGCAATGTTAGGGATATTTTGTTCACATTTAGGCTCAAATACGGTAGTGTAGATGCGGAGAGAAAGCGGAGATTATTTCTTCCTTGAAAATCGTGTTAGAAAGGTAGTAAATTCAATCTCTCCGTTTTGGTTGAGATTTTGTACAAAACGAGAAATACTTTTGTTTTCAGCTATGGCAATCCTTTTTGGAACAAAATATTTCCAAAACGGAGACTCCTTATTTCACTCCCTCAAATTTTTACTTGTGTACATACATGTGTTATATCAGATACGTGTTATTGAGCCCAACCCTAAAACTGTTAAAAATATGTAAAATAGAAGGTGGAAAGAGACATTCACAATGAAAAACACCCGCTAGGCAAATTTGTGCAAACAAGTTCCCCCGTATTATTATATTCTGTCTATTTTTTACTCTTTTATCTTGTTGAGAATATTTGTGTATCTACGTCACGCAAATAGGTACTTTCCCGGAAAGCTCGTAGACTTTTTGTTCCATTTCAAGCACTTATCATAAAAATTTAGAAGGCATCTAACATTATTCACAAACAAACAATAACGTCCATTTTTCTCTTTTCCTCTTATTCCGTTTATTTGTTTTTATGTATAATGTATGTAAAAGTGTTTTTTTTATGTTTTAAAGTAAATATCCTGGCCGTATAATTCGCAAGGTTCCGCCGTGGCGTTCGAATGAAATCGCCGGGGAACGAAATAATCTAAACAACACTGCCGCATTAAATTAAAAAAAAAAAGCTTTTAAGTAAGACCGGTAATTCCGAAAACTCGATAAACGGTACTATATACGTTTCGATATACTCTTTCTCCTCTTTAAAATCTGAGACAGGCTTCTGGGATTATAATAAATAGTCACATAAAATCCCTCGAACGGATTTCTCGTTGACTGTGGAAAATAATCGGACGGCAATATGAAAAAAAAAGAAAAAACAAGCGGTTAGGACGGGAAGATGAAGGCCCTGGGGAGGTTAAACGCTACCGCTTGGATTTATAAACCGTGGCGAATATGCGACAAACGAAATTCTTTCTCTCCCTTTGCGCTTTGCAAGTGTGCGTGTGCTGTGGGTGTGCCGACGTTTATACATCAATAAAATGGTTATAAGCTAGGTGCGGAATGGTTATCAAGGTCATTCGTGAATGAGCTGGTGATTTATGTGCTTACATAGAAATAAAAGGAACATTCTACTTCTGTTTGTTCTTTTTATTTTAAAATGCCGCGTTTTGGAGCTGTAGCGAATGTGTGGGGCCGGCTGAATCATTCTTTTGAGCAGGCTTAACGCTACTCCAATTTATTCTTCTTCAAGAGTCAAAAGATATTACAACCTTAGATAACACACGACAATCTTTCAGCCGGAAATCTTTTCCGTTGAGATGTGTGCGAAAAAGATTTTGGATAAAAATTACACGCACAAATCAATAAATATTTTTTAGCGACCACTAGAGGTGCAGAAATATAACTAGAAACTGATCTGGAAATGTAACCACATCCTAAACACATTGAGGATACCTAATAATCCATCCCTAATCTGGGGCCCGGGGCACTCACTCATTCATGGAAATTGTTACGGGGTTCGTTCGCTCTCAAGCTAAAGGTCTTCTTGGATTGAAATAATTTCTTCGAAACGCAAAGTTTTGGATGACACTGTATATTTGACAAAACAAATAAAATGCAAGATAATAAAAATACAATGAACTACAATGAAAGTTAAATCTTAAGATAGGTTACGATGATAATACATTGATGTTCGGTCTTAACTTACTTAAGTAATAAATTAAACTATAGGAGATAATTGCGCAAGGAAAAAAAGTTAAATAACTAATTATGATGTAATTCTGAAATATAGATTTGATTCTTAATGTCTAAGTTAGTAATGTTGGCCGGAAGGTCTGTATCATGTGATAGGATTTCAAAAATAATAAAATAACTTCAAATATTAATTCGGTGCAAGAAAAAAAAACAATAAAATAAAATATAAGACTTAGCTGGTAAATTTAGCGGGTGTCGGTGTATGCGTTCGGTAGGGTGGTTGAGCGCGTTATGCTGATGTCAAGGGGTGGTCCCCTTGCGCCCCTGTACGCGGTGCAGGCGAATTCCACGATCTGGATTTGGTCTCCCAAATTAGGTACTTCGTTCACCCTCGAGGTTTAACTCAAAGCCAAAATAAAGTAATAGTAGGTCCTAAGATAGGATCGGATTATTAAACTGATAAAATTAACAAGAGAAGTCCGCTTACCAGTGACCTAAGATGACGCCATTAACAAAAGGAATGCCGGCTTGACGCTACCGTTGTAAAACCCTTTTCAGGAATATCGATGCAATGGACACAAAACTCCTGGCAGCTCTAGGTAAACGGAAAAGCATTCGATATTAGCCGTTTCTCGCGTGACAAAATCCCACAACGTAGTAACTGAATCGAATTTTCACGGAGCAACTTGAACAGAGCGTCTAAGATGATGTGCGAAGCCTATGCGTCTCCTCTGCTTAGCAACCGGGCGGAAGCAGGAAATACAACGTGAATCAAATAAGTCACTGACAACTTAATAATGCGGAATAATTTACACAAAAGAAAAGGTTTTAATGAATGAAACTTGGACTAATAATCGAAGAATGAAATGCAAATTTAACTGACAATGAATTACTAAATTAATTTGGAAGTAAATAACGAAAATGAGACATTAAATTTTGCTATCACGGTAAGATGCGTTGTGACGAGCAAGGAGTTCGAAACTTCACTGCTAGATGGCGTTGCAGGGTCTAATTCTTAAATTAATGAAATAAAAATCTTTAAATAAAATCTATAAATGAAGCGATCGCAATCCAACGGTAACAAAATGAGGAAGCAGACATCTATGCCGAAAAGGGTGCCGCGGAGCAATTTCAGAGACTACAACCTGCCATTGGCATAGCGCCTACGGTAACTAATCAGAAAATCAAATTCTGGGCAAACTAGAAACTGCTCAAACACTGGAACAACTGCAAAGATTGCAACCTTTTACAATGAGAAAATAACAAATTAATGTACTTCTGCTTTTAACTGTAATAATTAGGAGTAATTCTTCCTAAGAAAAAATGTTCTCCTCACGCACCTACATCCCTCCGTTTGCCGGACGGGCGCTTTACCAGGTAGGCTAGTAGAGGACGAGGTTCGAGCGTTTTAACCGAATATATGTCGATATTAGATCTTGAAAGGCCGGCAGGACGGCAAATATGCAAAGATTGCAGGCTTTTACAGTAAGAAAATAACAAATTAATGTATTTCTGCTTTTAACTGTAACAATTAGGAGTAATTTTTCCCAATAATTTTCTTCAGCATATTTGTCGTCCTGTCGGCCTTTCAAGTCTAATATCGACATACGTCCGTTTTAACGGAACATACGTTCTGTTAAAACGCTCGAACCTCGTCTTTCACTAGCTTAATTGGTAAAGCGCCCGTCCGGCAAACGGCAGGAATTAGGTTCGAATCCTGCGTGAGGAGAAACATTTTTCTTGGGAAAAATTACTTCTAATTATTACAGTTAAAAGCAGAAGTACATTAATTTGTTACTGGAACAACTGTTCTGGTTTGATGCATGCGAAATTTCAAAGTATATTGCCTTAAAATGTTGATCTTGTGGATCAACGTCTTCTGGTCTTCCTCCAACTTTACGTATCAAGAGAAACTCTGCGAGCATTGTATTTGTCTGTCCCTGTCAATTTTGTCAGCAATTTATTTATAAACATCATCGTTTCTAAACGAGCGGAGAGAGACGACAGCAGAATTTGGAATGAGCACTGAATTTCTTAAACTTGCTTCGTGTGTCTGCAGTAATTTATCGGCAGTTTTTTTTTTTCATGAATATCATACAGAACGGAAACCCTTGTTTCTTAATAAATCAATGCCTTCTACAACCTAGTTTTCATCTATGTCCCTGTTTTTTTGATACTTTTTCAAGATCTCAATTATTTGTTGATAATTGTTTGAAATTATTCATGTTACTTCTAAATGTCTACTCCAGCGTTGTCTTAGAAGGCGACCTACAGCATGCTCTTCATAAAATTTAAAAATACTCTCCCTTTTTAAAAAGTTGTCTGATTGCCCGTATAAATTTTGTGATGGTTTTCACCCGCTACGAATAACACACCCAGCATATAAAAATTACATACCGCCGAAAGTCAAGTGGAATATTTTATTGCGGAGCCATGGCACACACATTCTTTAATTTGTTTGTTCGACATGGAACACAAAGCAGGTGTGTTTTCGCTACATTCTAAGCATTGGCGGCGTTCTCAGATGTATCCGTTTATTCATATTGTGTAGCACTTAAATATTTTAGGTCATTGTAAATTAAGAATTTCTGAAATAATTTATAGTATATTGAATACGTTTTAAGCACTATAACAAAATAAAATTTATATATTTAAATAGGTAATAGTGGCATTATTTTCATTCCTTGTATTTCATTAAAAAAAGATAATATAAGCAAAAATATGAAATGACAAATAAATATTTTCCTTGAAAACGAATGCTTTTGCTGAGGCAGGTGTAATATTAAATCAGGTTAGTTATGTTGTAACAAAATTTTTAATTTATTAATAAATATCTTGTAACTTTAAAACTAATCCATTTAGGACATACATTCATGTGAACTTTGATGATCACAATAACCCTGGCAATTAGCCAACAAAATTTGTGGCAAATATTTACTTTTTTTTACAAACACGAGAGAATACAAAATGCGTTTTGAATACATTATTTAATGGAATGGAAAAACATTTTCCTGCGACTTTTGTTAGCACTAATTACGTTGTAACACCTCACTTGTACATATATTTAATCCAAAAATAATCACGCAACGAATAATTACTATTCACCCTATTAGAAAGGATCATAACAAGCGAGAAACACATGATTAGAGTCCAGCATGTGAATCAATGGAACCGCATGTTGCTCGCCAGCAAACCTATCGTACGATTACACAATGGACAAGATAGGAACTCGTTCCGATTAACCAGTAACAGTCACATGCGATTACGAATGAATTCAAACTAAACGATTCGCCAGCATCGCTGGATTGCGGCTCCGGTAAACAATTGCCTGTGGGTTATCATGGGCGACTTGATAGGCATATTAGGATGGACGTGTGAACATTCGACATCCGAAACCCGCATGACAATGCTGTTTGAAGCTTTATCTCGGTTTAAATCGTAATTTGCGGTTTGTTTGAAAAGATTGAGGCAGATTTAATTGGAGGGAGAATTTGATTGCTTTCGGGATATATTGAAGAGGATAACAATGTGATTTATTGCCATTTTAACGTTGGAACGTTGAATGGACGTATCTGCATTTTAATATCGTTTTGATGTGTTTGGGCGATCCCATATGAAGATAGTCAAGCGTTAGCAATATTGCTGAAAAGGAGGCTAGCGTGAAAGGTCTTCAGCTTTAACACGTCAATGAACTTTATTATTTTACTATATAATCAATATGTTTACGCCGCCCTTGTGATCATAAAAGTTATTTTTATACATAGCTACAGAATAGGTACCCAAGATGGCGAGTATATGTGATGTTGAAGTTAGCTAGGATGCGTAAGGGATATTTAATATTTAACAATGTTATTGGGGTAAGAGTTACATTATTGTCATAACAACGTTTTACAATCTTTATTTAATGCACAACCTAAAAACACCTCAGACTATACAGAGTGTTCCATTAGTCGAGATACGAACTTTTAGTAACGTATTAGATCACAAGAAGCGTCGCAATAAGGTACTTTTTAAAGGTTTTTGGAGAAGTTTTAATTTGGTAGTACCTAAACAATAGCTGGAATATCGATTATAGTGTGTTTCTGTTCAAGAATGCATCTTATATAATAATAATAATAATAATAATAATATCAATTTATTGGCATTACATAAATACATGCATATTATATACATATATGCCAAAAAGAGTAAATCACCGTTAGGTGCTCTTCCTTTAGCCTCAGCTCAATTTTTCACAGTTTTGGCCAGAAGTATACCATAGATGAATTAATACACTTTCAATTTATCTTTTCCCTATCATCTTCGTTGATATTCACACAATAAAACTTGAGGATCACTTTGTGGTCTGTATAAATACATTTCCATTTCATTTTCTAAAATCCCGAGCAATTTAAAACCAAAAATAAGACTCTTGTCACTTTCACATTCCACATTATCACATGTTTTTGTTTGGAAATAAAATCCTATCTCCTATATCTTCTTAATAATAGGTAATTAAAAAACCTATAATTACATTTTCAACTTGACGCTAAATTCCCCTAGATATATAAAGTATCGCAATACATAAAGAAACCTGTATTACATAGAGAGAAGGCAATTTGGACTCAAAATGGCGGTTAGGACTAGTATATGCACATACACGGGTAAACCTTACTTTTGTGGTTGTGTCAGACAGACGTCAGTTTATCTTCTTTACTTATAAAATTGCGTATTTCTGTTAATTGAAGTATTCGATAAGTATATTTGTATTTTTTGCGAGTTGTTTAAAATTTTGTACAATGAATAAATAGTGTAATTTACTCTTTAATATTGACAAGTGCGTGCAAAACATTTAAAATTAGCCCCACTTTTTAGACCCAAAATGGGTGCACATTTGGGGTCCTTTACATATCTAATGACTTTACTTGACAGCGTCATCGGTGACTGGGTACGAGACTAGTTTTGCATCTAGTTGCATAGATTTCCGGTAGAGTTCAGTATCAATTCTTAAGTGATTTGAGATTTGAGGCTGGGGGTAGAATCATAATAGGAAAAATTTCGTCCAATTTGCCATTGGTTATTGTAATGACGTGGTAAATTAGTTTATTGTCAATTCATTCATTTCAATTTTTCAATTATCTCAGGGAGCTGAAGTCTTTAAGGTAGTTTATAGTAACACCGAAAGCTATACTGTAAGAAATTGCATCTAAGTATTACCGATTAGGGAAGCACCCTAATCGTAACTCCTTCATTTTGATAAAATTTTGTAAGAAAGTGTTTGCAGCAGTTTTGGTATAAATGGCCTCTTAAAGTTATTTTTCTTTATTTATTGACTAGGATGAGTGGAAAGCTAACGGAAACCAAGGATTTAACACCAAACTTGTCCACTAACCCATATTGGGGTGTGCATATTGGTTAAAAAGAAGGGCTGATATATATGGAGAAACCCTGATTCATGAAGAATATATGATATTGGGGCAGTGTACTATCGTGCAACAAATGGGAATACCTAGTAGCAATAGAAACATGCGGCAAGGGTTGGCGAATTAATATCCTATCGGATAGTCAAAGACACTGGCATCTTATCAGATAACCTCAAAATTAGCTGGGAATTGTCCGAAAATCTAAAAAGCCTGGCTAGTCACTTTGGTGTGGGGCTGAGTTATAAGGGCACAGCAAGCAAGGAGCTTGCAAACATGCTTAATAACAAGTTCACTGGAACAGCGTAGAAGGACAGATACATAGCAAGTGGATGCTGAGGTAACTGGCTACTGGTTCTCAACCGCAGCTTAGAACGGTGACGAGTATACATGCTGACAGGACACGGCTGTTTATATTTACAAAGATGTATTGGTATCTAGTTAGCTTAGACCGGTTCTGGGGATAAAGAAAATATTTCGATACTATAGCTAGGAAAAATAACATATTAGAAGTGTCAGTGTAAAGTTTGACGTTAAAAAATCAAACCAAAGTTGCGCAATAAAATTAAAAAAAAAGGAATGTCGACTGAAATTCATTCATTGAAGATGAACACCGATTGGGAAGACCAGGTTCTGTGTTCGCCCTCAAGAATGTTGATGCAGTCCATAATATGATTTTATCAGACCGTCGAATTGGGCTGAGTCAACAAATATTTCATATGAATGCGTCCATCATATAGTTCAAGTCGATTTGAACATGAGAAACATTTCTGCAAACTGAATCCCTAAATGTTTGAATGTTGACTAGAACGTGCAAGGGTGGAAGCATCGCGTTCGATTTGTGCTCGGTTTGAAAAAGATGCATACTTCTTAAACCGTATTGTTACTATGGATGAAACTTGGATACATTTCTACGACCCAGAAACAATACAACAATCGATGGAATGGAGACACTCTGGTTCTCCGAGACCTAAGAAGTTTCGTGTTCAAAAATCTGCTGGAAAGGTTCTTGCTTCTGTTTATTGGGATTGCCATGGAGTAATCATGGTTGATTTTTTGTATAAAGTCAGAACAGTAACTAGAAATTATTATTCAACGTTACTGACCACTCTACGATGAGCAGTTAAGAAGAATAGGCGCGGAAAGCTGTCCAAAGGTGTTTTATTTTTGTAGGACAATGCCCCTGCACACAAATCGCATGTTGTCATGCAAACAATTCGTGATTTAGGGTTCGAATTAGTCGTACAACCCTATTATTCACCAGATTTGGGTTCGTCCGACTATCATGTCTTTCCACAACTGCAGAAAAAATTAAAAGGTCGTAAATTTTCTTCCAACGAAGAAATGATAGAATCTGTGGACGCCTGGTTTCCAAAGCAAGATAAAAAATTCTTTTTGGAAGGTCTAGAGGCGTTGCAAGTTCGTTGTAATAAGTGTATCAAATGAAGAGGAGATTATGTTGAATAATAAACTATTTTAACACTGCGTAGACTTTCACGGCCGGTGTAACTATAACTAACAGCTTCTTGCGGGTTTCGCCGTGTGTCAAAACTTTCGCTCGACGTTTCGCTGTTCATACTGACAGTTTCTTCAGGATAACTGAACTGATTCTCCATGGTCCGACATTCTTCTTATAAAAATACTACGAGCAGAAGAACGGAACAGCAATGGGAAGCTCTTTATCACCAGTAATAGCCAACTTGTTTATGGAAGCATTTGAAAAAGAAGCCCTAAGTTCTAGCGATATGAAACTCAAGTGTTGGCAGCGATATGTCGACGATACTTTTGTAATATGGTAGCACGGAGAAGAAAAACAACAACAGTTCTTGGAACACATAAACTCACAGCACCCAGCCATCAAGTTTACCATGGAGAAAGAACAAAATGGAAATCTCCCTTTCCTGGATGTTATGGTTAAGAAAACAAAAGAGGGAATGCTACAGCACGCAGTATTTAGAAAGAAGACGCACACCGATAGATATCTGCATGCAAGATCTCACCATCATCCGATGCAGAAGAAGACATTAATACAAACATTGCTATCCAGAGCCGAAACCATCAGTGATGAACAACATCTTACCAGTGAAAAGATACATTTAGAGAAAGCACTAAAAAGAATGGTTAGACTGACATCGACATAAGGAGAGCCACTAAGAAGAAGACGACACTGGAGACAACTACAGAACCACGAAGAGGGATGGCGTGTTTACCTTACATAGCAGGAGTCACCGAAAAAGTAGGCCGAATTTTGAAGAAACGTAAAGTACAAGTACGCTTCGGGACTGCAACATCGATCCAGCAGTATCTACCGACCGTAAAGGATAAGATACACAAGGGGCGCACAGAAGGTATCTACAAGATAACATGCCAATGCGGACAGTGCTACATCGGACAAACAGGAAGAGCCATCGACATAAGAATAAAAGAACACGAGAGGGACACAAGATTAAGAAGGACCCGAGCAATCAGCGGTGGCAGAACACATGCACGACACCGGACACAAAATGGATTTCAAGAATGTAAAAATAATAACTACCCCCAAGAACTACGGGAAAAGACTCATCAGGGAAGCCATAGAAATAGAGAAGAATAAAACCGTTAACAGAGAAGAAGGGTACCACCTTAGCAACACGTGGAAGAGCCTACTACGAACCGTCACGGTCAATGGAGCGGAAACTACACGATTGGATGCACCAGGGGCGTATATAAGAAGAATGTCGGACCATGGAGAATCAGTTCAGTTATCCTGAAGAAGCTGTCAGTATGAACAGCGAAACGTCGAGCGAAAGTTTTGACACACGGCGAAACCCGCAAGAAGCTGTTAGTTTTCAAATTCTGTATGCTTCTATAGTAGGCTAAGACTTTTCCAATACATCCTCCTACGTAGAATAGACATCTTTAAAGATGAACTCATATGTAGACTATCAATGAGGAGGAGGAGACAGCTTACCATGTTATTTTTAAATGCGTTGCATTGGTACGGCAGAGATTACCACTGCTGGGCTCAATCAACTCAAATTAAAGAAGACCTGATTTGTGCTTAGTGATTAATCAATAAATTACTCAAGCAACCGGATCTATAATCTTTTTAATTATAATTATTCTAAAGTTTTCTGCGCAGAAATAGTTTGACATTACATTCATCCCACACTTCTCACACTGCATTAGATACAGTAATTAGGAGAAAATGTGTCCTTTTAGATTCACTGTTTCTAAGTAAAACCGTAACCATCCTACGTAATACGAAATTTAATGTGTAATTACCTTTGATAAACATTCGCTTTCACTTAGTACTTGCGTTCTACCTCCAGAATTTAATGTTTCAAGAGCGCAGAGTGGTTGAACGGGTCGAACACTTAATTGGAGACTCCTTAATATAGAAGTACGCAGTACGGTGATGTTTCAATAACGTACGGACGCCCACTTCCGCTGTAGCATCTTCCTAAAGGGTCGTACGCGGTCGGAAGTTCGCCGACAGAGTATACGCCGGTAGCGTCGCATATTTTGGACTTCGCCGCCCCTAACAGGTTACGTAATGTTTTAGACGTTAAGGCATTACGAGGCGGCCGAGGGGCGCGGGGTGTCTTTGACACCTCCGCCGCCTCGCAGGTGACCCAAATTCGCTATTTATTCCACGTCGCTTGCAAATAGCTGGATCGGTCGGGCTATCGATGTGTGCTGGAAGTTTCGGTATATTTATGCGTTTCCCGGTTTTGTTCTATTATTAGCTCTGTGTGTATCGATTCCGTTTTGATTTTCTTATTTAATAAATGAAGCTCTCGGGATGCTACTTATACTTTCATAAAAATTTACATACAAGAGACGAAATTTAGATTTAGCAGGATGCAGAGAAGAATTAATTTTTAAACGGTAAATTAGCCCTCATTTCCCTAAAACCTGTAACGCTACCGATAAAGGCTCTGCTCCAATAAGCCATTGAAAAGTGCCCCTAAAGCTATCGGACTGAAACTAAAGCAAATGAGTACTACTGTCAAACATACTGTAAATACCAAAAATTAGCTCAAGCGCCCCCCCCCCCCATTCGAGATATAGCATAAGCGTTCTATTCAATATTTTTTCCCCCCGGAATTACTTAAGCTATCACGTTCAAAAAAATTATATAAGTAAACACTAATTATGGGCATTCTATAAAAAAAACAAGGACTAATTCCGTTCACTCCGTTCAAAGTTATCACTGTTTTCCCCTTTGGAGGAGTGGTTTTTTTGAACTTGGTTTAAGGTTCCAACCTAGCTTTTTGTTATATTAGACTGTATACATTTAGGTTTATTTAATGGTTAAGTCGGCAGTGCGTAAGATATCCATTACCTTATTTTTCTGCAATAATCTATTACATACGTATTTTCTTCCAAAGCATAATTGTATAGTTACTGCTATATTTATCCTAACCATTGTGTTATTCGATTATTCAAACATCTGGGGGTTTGTACAGTTTATAATTTATTTTTCTTCATATACATAAGTACCTATGGCTGACTTGATCTCCGTGTACTAACTCTCAGCTCACTTTAACTATGTAATCTCTCTTCACTATCATTCATTTGTTGCAAAACATATTTGGTGTTATAATATACTTTTTTCAGTTTTTTTCTGTGTGGTAGAACATGTAAATAAAAAATAAAATCTTTTTGAATGATTTTAGTAGTAGCAATTTGTTATAGGTTATTTTAGGGTTAAAATAATTATTCATTGATTAATTTCAGGATTATTGGTATAAATGTTTCAGCCCCAAAAGAAAATTATAACAACAAAATAATATTTATTTCCGTACACGCAGTTGAAAGTTGAAAATAACCAATAACAAATTGCTACTGTCAAAATCATTCAAAGATATTTTATTTTTTATTTACATATGCTACCACACAGAAAACACTGAAAAAAATATGTAGTAAACCTAAATGTATATAGTCTAACATACCATAAAGCCAAGTTGGCACCTTAAACCAAACTCAAAAAAACCACATCTCAAAAGGGGAAAATAGTGATAACTTTGAACCGAGTAAATGGAAATAGTTCTTGATTTTTTATAGAATGTCCATAATCAGTGTTTACTTACATAAATTTTTTGAACGTGATAGCTTAAATAATTCCTGAGAAAAAAATATTGAGATTTTCCACCCTTATTTCTCTATATATCTCGATTAGGGTGACGTCGATTGAGCTAATTTTTGGTATTTACAGTATGTGTGACAGCAGTAGTTATTTGCTTTATTTTCAGCCCGATATCTTTAGGGGCACTTTTCAATGGCTTGTCGGAGTAGAACCTTTCTTTGTCTACCTCTCATTTAAAGTAATATACCACCCACTTTGCCCATAACGTCAAGTTTAACCTTAAACGCTTTTTTTAACTACGCTAAGCGAAATTAACCCATATCTACTTATTGCACTATCCCCCCCTAGACACCGCCTTTTTCGCTAATTGATGCGGCCTCTTATTACCGATTGTACCTATGTGAGCCCTAGTCCAAAAAAGTTTTACACCTCCCTCATGTAACATATCCTAAGGGTCTAATAACAAATCAGTAGGATTTTTTGAATTCTCCAACGTTTTCAATGCAGATAAGCTATCTGCACATCATTTATAATTTTAAGAAAAATTTGAAGGAGGCAGTTAGATCAATTCAACTTCAAAACAACTCTATCTCTATCTCTTGGACACCGTAAGATTGATAAATAATAATATCTATTGATTAATTGAAATAAACAAAATGAAACTAACATGGGAACCTTTTATTGATCAAAATAACCGCTCCCAGGTCGTGCTGTTTTGTGAGTATTTTAATATTACCTTGTATACTAAATAACAAAATAATATAATAAAAGAAATTGGTTTCACCTTTACAATATTTTATTTGAAAGCAACGAAGGCAGAACAATACTTATACAAATAAAAACATTAAATATAAACAACGATTATTTAGTGGCAAAGAAATAATGAACCCTTTTGAAATGCTACTGACCGATTGAAATTACTAAATTTAAATAAAACGCAAATAATATTATGATTTCGAATTTATAAACTAAAAAACAAAAAAAAAATAGGCGATAACACTTGCAATTTTGACAGTTCTTCGGCTCTTGGTGTGGTCTTAGCGTGGTTGGTATGATTTTCGTCATGCACAGCGGTCTCGTCTGCAAATTGGCTCAATATAACTACATCGTCGTATCCTCTGGAGTCTGTATTCGGCCCTCTAGATCGAGAAATTCCTTGCGACCGTTTTTGAAAGAATTTGAACGCATTATTATAATACTCAGAATTTCCTACAAAATGGCACCCTTATCTCATTTTCACAAAAAAATGGACTTTGATCATTATTCCTGTGCACCCTTCAATTGCAAGACTACTTCCTCAGGAGGTTTATTTCTTGGCACAATAGACACTCAGCAATCACGGGGCTGCTATTAGCTCGCTACGTGATGCGCTTTGGATAATATATGTAACTGTGTGTTATGGCGGGGTCTTCTATAACCGCTCTCCAGCCGAACGGCACGTCCACTCGCTTTGGACGATGGCTGACCACCTTGTTCGCTCGGCTGTACGCTAATAAGGGACGTTGCGCTGTCCTCGTGACCGCGGCAAACTTCCTTATTGGTCCCTTCCTTCCTTGACGTCGCTTACGTTCACCATACACACACACACAACACACACACACACACACACATCGATTAAATAGAGCTAAAAATACACAAAGTCTATATGTTTTATACGTTTACGTAAATAGAATGAAATCAAATATCTTTTATTAAGGAAGTAAATGATTAATTAATTAATTTTAAAATAAAATACATTCTAGGCGTCCCATTACATAATCAAACTTGAACAATTAAATATAATTTTAATAATATATAAATGCAATAAATATTGAATTAAGATGTTACAAAAATAAAGAAGGGATAAATATCTTGAAAAATTATAGTTACAATCTTAAGCAGTTAATATGGTCAAATTTTAAGGTTGTTATTCTAAATTTATTTCAACTTGTATAAAGTGCAGTATTAAATTTAAAATAGCAGTATAATCGAAAAGAGAATAAATGCACTAAAGGGATGATTCTGATTTACATTTTGCGCATTCTCTATTAGAATTGAGAAAGGCAAAAGCTATTAACCGAACAAAATTACCTGCATACGTGTGGTGAGATATCTATATGCGGAGAGCATTTCCAGTTAGCTCGCATATGCATGTATGTATGTATGTATGTACAGGCGTTCCTAATTTGCTTTTGATAATAGATGTGTTGATTTGCATTGCGAAAATACCCTACAACGTTCTCGAGCGCCAAACTTCTTCCTTTCAAGCCGTTCCTTTTCATGCATATTCCGCAGTTAGTTTACCGGTTAACTCTGGCGAATGGCGACGTAAAAAAGAAAGCCAAAGACTTTCCTGTTTCTCTTGACGTCCGCAGTTCTAAATTTAGCCTCGAAAACGGTTTGTGCTACAAAGCGATAATTGTGTTCTCTTGGTGTATACTCATATGCGATTGTAAATGGAATTATTTGAATTTATTTGCGCATGGGAAATTTGCTTGTCAACCTTGTCAACTCCAATGATGTAAAGAGTTATTCTCGGTATTATAACAATACCCTGGTTGGTACAAGCTTTGATTTAACAGGAATTATGAATGAATTATTATATGTTTCTATTCGTAACGCTGGAGTTTAAATAAATGGTGTACACGGAAGTATGCATTTTGATATATGTATGTAGTTTCATTTACGAACAATCTGAACAATATTTGATCACTGCTGGTTCGTAAATGTGTACGCACAAAATATTTGCTGTGTAAATTCCACAAAATTTTCGGATTTGTTTGAAAGAGTAAATTGCGAATTTGGGTTTATTTTACATGTAATAATAGCTCAATCAGTATCGAGGTGAGAGCAAGTGAAACTGGAACTTCGATTTGGTAATTGTTTTGTAAGTGCTACTAAGTATCTGATTTGGTATAATAATAGCATAAATTTATTTCAATAATGATACAAGATGTGATCAGAAAAAAGTCAATAAAAGAGAATAAAGAAATTAAAGAAAATATAATTAATTACAAAAAATCAGGAAATAAGAAATACATTACATGAATAGTAACTTAAACTTAGCAAATAAATCTTACCCCGCAATCTAAAACTAGCATAGTTTAAAATAGATTTAATTTCAACAGAAAGTTTATTATAAGTACTTACAGATTGCACCCTATGAAACCCAAATTCTTTTGAAAAGAAAGTGAAACTGTGTGAGAGTGATACTAATGTGTACGATATCTTGTATCATGCAAAAATTTCTATGAACCAAAGCGACAACTTCCAATATATACAGTGTGTCACGACAAGCTTTAAAAGTTTATGGAGAAGTAAATATATGCGAGATTTAATTTTTTTTGTAGTAAGTCTGTGGGTCAAGCTAAAGTATTTTCACTTGAAT